>VFFE01008969.1:1676004-1906275 GCA_008921705.1 Burhinus oedicnemus
GGTTGGGTGGCCTGTAGCAGACTCTCATTGTAACTTCACCTGTCCCTTCCCTCTCTTTGATCTTGACCCATAAGCTCTCAGTCAGCTCCTCATCCATCCCCAGGCAGAGCTCCATGCACTCCAGCTGGTCCTTGACATAGAGGGTGACACCCCCTCCTTGTTTTCCCTGCCTGTCCTCCCTGAAGAGTCTGTATCCGTCTATTTCAACAATCCAGTCATAGGAGCCATCCCACCACGTCTCTGTGATGCCAATTAGATCGTACTCTTGTAGGCATGCATACGTCTCTAACTCCTCTTGTTTATTCCCCATTTGCATAGAGGTATTTAAGTTGTGCCCGTGATGAAGCTAACTTACTGGCTGGAGTTGTTGGTATTCCTTTGTGCTGCACTCCAGGTGCTCTCCTGCTGACCTGTGATCCTTCTCCAGGCTCTAGGCATCTATTACTAGTAATTCGCATTATACCGGTATTAATGGGGTGAATTTAGGTTCCCCTCCCCCGGCAAGTCTGGTTTAAAGCCCTCCTCACAAGCTTGGAAAGCCTGTGACCGAAGATGCTCTTCCCCTTCTCTGACAAGTGGACTCCATCAGGTCCCAGTAGACCTGGCTTCACAGAGCAAGTCCCATGGTCTAAGTAGCCAAACCGCTGGCTGTGGCACCAGTCCTGGAGCCATCTGTTGATTTGCCAGATTCGACTGGCCCTATCAAGCCCCTTCCCTTAGACCAGGAGGACTGATGAAGGAACTACCTGCACCCCAGAGCTGGTATGAATGCTGCTCCCAGGGCTCTGTAATCCTTCTTGCTATTCCTCAGGCTGTTCCTGGCTGTATCACTGGTGCCCAAGTGAAACAACAGCAGTGGATAATAGTCAGAGGACTGTATGAGGCTTCCTAGTCTCTCAGTGACATCCCTGATACGAGCCCCTGGTAAGCAGCACACCTATCTAGAGAGTGCTTCGTGTTGGCAAACGGGTGCCTCCGTACCTCTCAGAAGAGAGTCACCTGCTTCTATCACCCGTTGCCTTTCCTTAGTTGCACAGGTTGTTATATGGGGAGCAGATCGGGCTGCCTTACTCAGCTCCAGCACCTCTCCTGATGTGACTTGTCTTTCCTCTTCAGTCTATAGAATGGTGAAGCGGTTCTGCAACAGCACCTCAGGTTTCGGGAGAAGTCTCTTCCTCCTGCTGGTCCTTGCTGTCACAAGCTTCAATTCTTCTGTATTGATGGCCCCCCTCCCTTCTGTGTGTGCTGGTGTGGGAGATTTTACTGATATAATTATTTATAATCTTAGAGATTTAATATATATATTAATTCTTATGATATACATCTATGATATAACAGCTGGAGTATGCAATCTGATGCAGGAATACAACGCTTGACCCCCCTAGCTTGTTGGAAATGTTTTTTTATTCTGCCTGTACAATGCTGTTGTATGGTTGGCTGAGGGTTCTAAGTAATAATTAAATATTAATAAAGAGAAATCATCATTATCATAAAAGTATTTTTTCATACCTTTAACAGATACTGACGCAATGATTTCTGCAGATCCAAATACATTTACACCTTGGCATAAGTACCGGCCTTCATCAGACTTAGAAGCATTCAGGATTCGCAGGCTCCCATGTGGAAGAATAGTTATCCTGAAAGGGATAAATACATAAATGTATAAATATATCTCCCATCCTAACAGCCAAATTCCACGATGATATCTTTTAGAGCTAATAAATAGGATTAAGGACTGCTGCCTCTGTAGCAAGGGATGATGAAGATGATAATTGAATTCTCTTCTGTTTCAAAATGGTTGTAATAAACCCATTTTATTCCTTCTTCCTTAATTCAAAAAGTTTCAGGGAGGCATCAGTAGATTAGTATCCTTTGACACTTATCAGTGGTGAATTTTAATGAACCTTTTGTAAAAAGTAAAAAAGGTGATTCTTCATAATTTGTCTTTAAAGTTTCAGTGCTATATTATTGTCAAATCACATTTCAATATCAAGCGCAGGTTATTCCATTTATTAAAAAATGACCTTAAAAATCAAATCTGAGAAGAATGGGAAGTAAAATGTAAAAGACAACTAGAAAAAACATAAAATTAATTGTATCTGGTCAAAATATGATTTATGGCATCACTAGACAGTGTAGCATAGAGACTTAAATAATACCTGCTTTTTTGTAACTCAGCTTTTATTTTTTTCTTTGAGTTTTGTATGATTGCAGGTCCACTACATCTCTAGGTAAGTAATCCCACTGAAGCATACTCATGAGCAATGTTGTCCAACCATTTACACTTAGGAGTTTCAAATTTTGGCTTTGCTTACACAGTATTAATCATAAAGTCCATGAAGCTACATAGAGGTGAAAATTAACACATTTTTGCTGTTCCAAAATGGCAAAGCCCCTGAATTTATTTTATGTTAAAGCTGCAGTCCTGGAAGAGCAGTAACTTATCATTGCTCCTTTCCTGACAGAGAAGAACTGCAAGCCTAAATGGAACATGGCAACCCTTAAATAAGCCAAGCCCTGCTTGCAAATGTTGTGTATCCTTTCCCAGGTCGGGTAGAGGTTATGGCTCTCTCAAAGGACACGGGAGATGTAGATTGGAAGCCCTCCAGCAGACATGGACACTGAAAGCAGATAATCCTCAGCAAGTGCTTCCAGGTATTACATAGAAGTGGAGGAGGAGATGAAGGAGTGCTTCCTTCTCCTGTATTTTGAAAGTAAGGTAAGACCTCTCTTTGCGTTAGAGAAAGAATCTAAGTAGGTGGGTGACTTTTCCCTAGCGATGGTTAGAATTTTAGATACACCCCTACAGAGCGGGCTTTCTATCTGTTAGTATAGTGACTAGCACTCCTTCTGCTGGGAGTCCCCTGTTGAGGCTATGATCAGAAATCATGGAGGGTACAATGTTGTGGTTTACACTTGAGAAGTATTTAACCAGGACTAAGGCACTTTCGTCACCCTGATTAACAGGTCTGGGTTGGGCTACTCAGCAGCCTAAAAAAGGAAAGAATTCCCTTTCTAGGCTGGGCGTGTTAACATGCAACGCTGAGCTACCTTTGGTTTAAAATAGGAGTGATTTACTAAAGGCATAAGATTCAATAATATACTTAAACTAAAGCACTAATATGAGACTGCATATCCTTTTTTTCCCCCCCTGGAAAAAGAATAACACCCCCTATTCTCTGGCTGTTTGTGAAAAATGGTGTTTTATTATCTGGGGTTTGCAAACATTGTGATGGAGAAAACAGAATTTCATTCCCATGAAAAATGTACTCCCATTCACTTCGGATGTGAAACCACTCACTGCTCTCAGCAGAGAGACAGAAGAAAATAATAGGTTCAAAAGTGAATGGGACACAGGAAGGACATTTCAAATTTCAAATTCCCCAGTGAAATCTGATGACACATGTCCCATCTTGCTCTAAACAAATACGTATCATTTGAGTCATATTATTTGTCTAACGGTAATTTTATAGAAAACATAATCATACTAAGCAAATGCCTCTATATCAGAGTTTTGAGGTTTGGGTTTTTTTCCAACAAATAAGAAGGCCTGAAATTTTGTTATGATATGTCACACCTTTGAATAAACAATCTGCTTTAACAACTGACAGGGATGTAAGCTTCCTTTCTTTCCTCTTGGTGTAAGTTTTGTTTTCCTATCAAGATGCTCTGTGATCAATGCTCTGAGGACATTGTGTCATTAGTACGACAATAGCCTTTGCAGAACAGTAATAGTTTTCATCAATATACTGTCAGTATCAGACAAATGAAAGGACACTCCTACAGTGTTTACAAATTATAAAAGCTTATAAGCAGTGTAAGTCCTGATATAAAACTGTTTTTCATTCTGAGCTTGGAGGAGAAGAAAGTTAGATGCCTATGGAAGATTATCTAATGAATCTTATACATATTATCAGCTACATTTCTATTTAGCTAAAAGCTTTTGCTATCCATGAGGAAAAGAATAATCGCTCAATCAAAGGAATTGCAAACACATTTGCTGGTGAATTATTTGGCTCAGAATTTGATACTTTCCTTAAAATGCCTAGCATTCATCTGTTCTCCCTTTTTTTGTGTTTGGGAAAAAAGCCAGAGGCTTGTTATGATGGAAACTGAAATGCTTTATTTATTCACATAACACTTGCTGCACACAGCAGGAACATAGGCTTCTCCTCCCTCCCTGCCAATATCTCTCAGTCATGGAGAGACCACCTGTGTAGTATGTTGATGTATTTTAATAAGAAAATTCCATAGCAAAACGTTTTCTAGCTTCATAAATGAAAGGGAAGCAAAGAGAGAAGAAATGGGGTTGAGGCAGAGTTAAAGATAATTCAGGAGAAAACCCTCTAAATTACTAGCTTATTAGAAACTGAGGGAAAGGTGATGATGATGGGTGAATGGATAGAGGAAGGATGGATCAGACATCAAGGTGACAAGTTTAGAAATTATTGTATGTAAGTGTAAGAAAAACTTGTAATCACGTAAAGGAAATAGATGTTATACATTCAAGGACTCTAAAAAAATTGGCACATAAGCTTAGTGTCTATGTAGAAAAGAGTTTTTATCTGTCTAATAACATAGAATCATAGAATGGTTTAGGTTGGAAGGGACCTTAAAGATCATCTAGTTCCAACACCCCTGCCATGGGCAAGGACACCTCCCACTAGACCAGGTTGCTCAAAGCCTCATCCAACCTGGCCTTGAACATTTCCAGGGATGCAGCCTCCACAACTTCCCTGGGCAACCTCTTCCAGTGCCTCACCACCCTCAGAGTGAATAGTTTCTTCCTAATATGTAATCTAAATCTACTCTCTTCCAGTTTGAAACTGTTACCCCTCATCCTATCACTAGATGCCCTTGTAAAAAGTCCCTCTCCAGCTTTCCTGTAGGCCCCCTTGGGGTGCCGGAAGGCTGCTGTATGGTCTCCCCGGAGCCTTCTCTTCTGCAGGCTGAACAACCCCAACTCTCTCAGCCTGTCTTCATAGGAGAGGGGATCCAGCCCTCCTACCATCTTCGTGGCCCTCCTCTGGACTTGCTCCAACAAATCCATGTCCTTCTTGTGCTGAAGACTTCACAGATGGATGCAGTATTCGAGGTGGGGTCTCACGAGAGCAAAGTACAGAGGGACAATCACCTCCCTCAAACTGCTGGCTGCGCTTCTTTTAATGCAGCCCAGGATGTGGTTGGCCTTCTGGCCTGTGAGTGCACACTGCCGGCTCATGTTGAGCTTCTCATCAGCCAACATCCCCAAGTCCTTCTCCTCAGGGCTGTTCATGATCCATTTTCCACCCAGCCTGTATTTGTGCATGGGATTGCCCTGACCCACATGAAGGACCTTGTACTTGTCCTGGTTGAAATTCATGAGTTTGGCATGGGCCCACCTCTCCAGCCTGTCCAGGTCCCTCTGGATGGCATCTTTTCCCTCCAGCATATCAACCACACCACACAGCTTGGTGTCATTGGCAAACTTGCTGAAGGTGCGCTCAATCCCTCTGTCCATGTCTCCAACAAAGATGTTACACAGCACCGGTCCCAGTACTGGCCCCTGAGGAGTGCCACTCAAACATGGAGAAAAAGAGATGAACGTTGATGTCTTGGAGTCAATAAACATGCTGGCTTAAGATCAATAGGAACAAAGGTTTTCAGCGGGAATTATTAGGAAAAAATAATCAAGATACAACAGCAAATAGAAATGAGGTAAAATTCAACATGATTTAAGTGAAGTACATTGAATGTGACTAAATTGCCATAATATTTAATAAGACACACGTTTTCCGTAGAAAATATATGCAGATTTGGTCTTCCACAGGTTTCAAGCCTGATTTTCATGCTGAAATTCACACAACTGGTTAAACAGATTTAATACAGAAATTTAAGATGGTTAAGAAACTGGTTGAACAGAAGAAAAAAATTAATCTTTTTGGAGGAGAAATGATTCTTTGAACTATTATCATATTTTTCATAATGGCCAAGATACCAAAAGAAGGATGCTAGAAATTTGATGAAATAAACAGTTCTTTGACACAGAAGATCAGTATATTGAACAGGAGGGCTTTGATGACTCTGAGCACCAGACTCATAGAAAAGTAGTGAATGTGACTCTAAACTAACAGTACTATGCAGCAAAGGCAAATGCAGCCCTAGAATATACCAGATATCAACCTGTATCATGGAAGCGCTAATACATAAGGTGCTGAGGAAACATAATGTGGAATATAGGACAATTTTGATCATCTGTATTCAGAAAGATTAATTCTAATCAAGCTGGCACTGAGGAAGATCATTAAGATGACCAGGTGGGTAAGAAAACCTTTCATTCTAGGAGCTGTTTGTAAAATGAATTCTAAAGTATCTGCATGTGAGGTGAGTTTCTATTTTACATGTTAATTCATATATCTTGTCAGGAGAGTCAGTGGAGCTCTTATTGATAGTCAAAATTTTTAGATGTCTAATTCACATTGTAAATATCTGCACTTGGATATCTCAACCTGGAGCTGAATCTCACCCTCGCATATTGATTTAGTTCCCCAGACATAAGTGCTTGTTATGACCTGACATCATTTGAGGGACAAAATGCTAGCTGCTGTTCACATCAAGGGCATGACTTGGAAATTAATTTCCTCGTTGTCCCCACTTGCTGTGGCTTTCGTTGGTAAAATAAAGCAACCTAAGCACATGAACTTCAGCTGATACTAAACTGGGAGTAATACTTGAGGAGTGCATTACTTTTCAGCTACAAATACACATCCAGGCTGTGGAATGGGACTAGGATGATTCCAAAGAGAAACTCAGAATTAGGCAGTGTGGACAGCGTCAACTTTTTGCTGCTCCTGTTGATCCATACTACTTGCTCATATAGAAATAGCCGTAAGGTATCCAAGACCTCTGCACAGGGCTGACAAGTGTGACACAGGACCTATGAGAGGACTTATCTGCTTATGGTACAGACACAGAGGTTTACAGCAGGTGTAAGTGTGTCTTTTTGGAGCCAGGATGACAGTGTAGGGACTCTCAAAGGGCAGCAGGATTTTGTGATGGGGTAGCTGACTCAAGCCCGCAGTAAAACGTTAGAGACAGTCTAAAGAATTAGAGGATATAAAGTCTTCTAATGATGATGGTGGTAAGCATCAAGTGTGAAGCTGGTCTTTGAACTCGAACACTTGCTCTCTTAGAAATCAATTAACCACAAGTTTCACTGCATACTGTATGCCTATGAAGCTAAAAAACCCAACAAATTAATAATGAAGAGTTAAATTGAAATTGAATGTGAATTTCAAAGTGTATCTGATATCTGTATTATATTTTTCCACTGTGATTTTATCTGAAATAGTGCAGCTGTTGGATGCCCAGCTTGCAATGCCTGTGGTTTTCTTGTCTAGAATATCAGCAAGTTTGGAAATACATATTAGTAACATTTCTGTTATGTTAATTTTGCTAATGACAGCATAATACAGTAAACTAGGTTGAGAATTGTTACAAAAGCATAGAAGCATAAATAAGAGTGTAAATTTTCTTCTTTAAGGCTTCAGGATTGGACTTAGATTGACATTGGAAAGCTGCAAAATACTCAGTAATTATAGTTTTCAGACAATATTTCCAAGTGATTATTTTAACTGTAAAAATATTTGCAATCTATTCAAAGCTATTGTTCAGCAGTAACACTTAAGATTGGAAACATTCTTAGTACATTTGTTTAAATAAAAATGCATTAGCTCACACAGATCAGTCATTTCATCAATTGTGTTCTTCTTTTATCAATAAAGTATGCAGCAGGAAGAGTAAGATGTGCTGTTCTATCTGGAAGGAGGAAAGTTCATACTGTTTGCATATGGGATGCTGATGTGAACAGAAGAGTGTTTTCTGAGAACAAGTGTCTGCTGAGAAGCTGATGGATGGAAATGAGGTTCCTAGGAAATGCTGGATCTTTGCTTATAGACAGTGTTGAAGTCCTTTATTTGGCAGTCAGAAATACTTTCTCTTAATCAGTGTTGACTGACAGAGAGGTAAGGAAAAGTGCTAATGGAGACGAACAGGGTGGAAGGTCTCCACAAATATGAATGACAAAATTCAGGTTCCTTTACGCTTCCTGTGATTTTGAGAAAGGGACTGTGGAGAATATGATGTTGAAGAGTTGCTCATATGGGGAGTCTGGCAGGATTTTAAAGGTGTATCCTTTATTTTAGGGTATTTTGATTAAACAGTAGCAAGCTTTTTCCTTCCTGCCGTTTTACACACAGAAAACTTCTGAGACTGACTGTAATCTTTGGCTTTATTTTGAGCGGAAAGATAAAGAAGTAGGAAATACAGTCATCATTGTTTTGATATAAAAAAGGGAGGTCTATTCTGCCTACTATATTGCTGTGATTATTTTCGCTTTGATTAATTCTTAAGGATAAATGAAATGTATCAGTAGTCCAGATACTTTTACTGCTCCACTGTCTTACAGACAAAATATTCCACCCACCATGGAAGTTCTCAGATAGTATTTACAGCCAGCAGAGGACACACTGGTTTAGATGGTGGAAATTCTCATCTCTTTTTATCACCAGGGACAGTTTTACCTTGACCCACCAGGGTCAGGATGTGCATTTGTTCTTCCTATCACACATAAAATCAGTAAGCAGAGACTTCCATCAAGATTAAGATAATGAGAAAAGGAAACTCTAATTTTCGTTCTGTTGCATCATTCATAGCAGACTCTTACAAACAGACGTCTTGATGTAACGGAGTCTGGATGCTGAAGGCACTGAGCAGTTGAGGCAGCAAAAGTTGCAATTGCCACACAACCTTCAGGATTCTACTGAGGACTTGCAGCAGAGACACAATGTCTGAATCTTAATAGAAATGAATACCAGACAGCTTACACTTGGAGCTTTACGTTCTTTAAATAACAATTACAGAGTAAGAAAAAATAGAAGTCAATTGTGTGGTCATTTTTGGTGGGGAGGTAGAATTAGTAATGAGTAGTTTGATTATGCTGTTCACACTTTTACCTTTCTCTGTTTTCAGTTCATTTTTTTGTATTGTATTTTGACTTCATCTTTCATAGAAAAGTCAATTTTTAGAGGACATTAGGAAAATAATCATAGCAATTGGGGAAGCATTACAGTTAGTTAAAAGCTTTGCCAACTTTAACACCTAGTAACTGGGTAAAATAAAAGTATAAGTTATTGAAGTGGTTAGAAATTTTCCCCTGTGTTTCTCATTGGGATCTAAAACCAGGAGTATGAAATTAGTTTGTGTGCATGTTGGAAATAAGAACTTTAAAGACGCAAATGGAGAGAAGCTGCACTGACTCATTTAGCCTGTGGCCCCTCACAGTGTTCTGATCTGAGCAATCTGTCATTTCACATTAGCTTGGGTATGGGACCTGTCAGTATCCTTTAATGTAGAATACAGTGAATCGGGACAAGTATTTGTAAATACTTGAAACCTTTATTTCTCCTTGAATGTCTGTGGGCTTTGTCATTTCCCCTTGCTTTCTCTTGCTCCTTCATAATAGATGCACAAGCCTCTAACTCTCACAGAAAATGGATCTGAGTTATTGCTATAGTAAAACCACTTAAGTAAGCAGAATGCCATCTACTTTATATACATTTTTTATATCATCACCCTAGATAGAGTCTTTTTCTTTAAATATTGTTGACCTAATTAGAAACAAGACTACATTTGGCCCAGTCCCTTGGCAAAACACAAAATTATTTGGATTTTCTTCAATTCAGATTTTCAAACATTTATAATGGTGCAATTCCTGTGTGTGACAACTTAGGTCATTGGAATAAGCTAAGACTTATCATTAATGTACTACAAACTACTTCCAGCTCTATTTAAGCTAATCTATGCAAACTGTCTTAGGGCAGTTTTTTTCAAAGGAGCCACAACCGGGCCTTTCATTTTGTCCTTGCCATTTGCTGCACAGTAACATTTGTGCATGAAAATACACAGCTCTCGCCAGTGCAAATGGTGTCCACATATGTAAATATAATTTCAAGTGGCTGACACTAAAAGTCAGTTTCTGCTAACAAATGGAGCTTGTGTTCTAAGCACAGGGAGTAAGTATGACTTCCACAGTGTTGCTGAGCAGTAAAGGCTGGAAACTATTGATGCATCGGAATTAACATGGTGTCTTGGAGTGCTTTTTTCTTTCTATGGGTACACTGGTCGTTTTTGGTTTTAATGGTGCTTTGTATTAATGACTTTATTCAGACCAGTCCTTAAACACCTGGTTTGCTTTAGAGACTCTGTTAATAACATTAATGTCAATGATGATATAAAGGTCCTAAAATTTAAACATCTGCTAAGGTATTAAACTGAATCAGAGCCTAACTGTAAGTGGAACAGAGGTTCAGATCAGTAATCTATTACCCACAGAAATTAAACAAACAAGACTTTTAAAATATTCTATATTTTCACTGGTACACTCAAGTAACAGAGATCAGTTGGTACATTTTGAAAATTTAACATCACTTTACTAATTGGCACCTTGCCATTCTGCTTAAATATTTTGCCCCAAAATGTGTTTGTTCTTGTGTAAAGAAGAAAAATTGGAAGAATTCCTCAGAAGATATCTCAGGGTAAGTATCCCAGAGGGCAGGAAAGGCCATTTAAGGTCCTTCCTGCTCTGCATTGTAGTCCAAAAAATCTTTTAAAAGCTTTCATAAAATATGTTTGGTTTAGGACAATATATCTCCAAACATGCTGAAAATACTCTATAATGATGAAAATATTCCTTTATATTTTTTACGATCCATATTGTACCCTTGATCCATTTAAAATTAAAGTCTATTTTAATATTTTAATATTTTTAATAATTAAATTTATTTCCTTTTTTTTACACACTATTTTAATGTCAGAAATATTCTGTTACTTAGGAAAGGTTTCTGCTTTTCAAGGAAAAGACTTCTATCGCAATAATTTTTTCCATGTTCTTAAGTGACAGCAATGAATTATTAACTTACTCTATTTTCCTCGGAATCTTTAGAAATAACAAAGTGCTTGTAGGACTTCATAATTCCCTCAGGGAAAGAAAAATACACAGGAAAACTTTAGTTACTTTAAGATATTTCCATGTTTCACTTGTTAGCTAGAAAGGCAACATTAGTACTGGAAGGCAGACTTGGTATACAAGAGGTACAATTGAAATAGACCAGGAGTTCAAGGCGGCAGATCTTTCGCCAGTGTAAAATGACATGATTTCATTTGACTACATGGATCTATTTTGATTTATTGTAGATAAAGACATAGCTCAAAATAATCAAACTATGCTATGCTTGAAGTGTTAACATTAACTTCATCAATATATATGAACAGCAGAAACTTTAATTTCATTGAAATGAGATTCTTGTAAATTTAAGACCATTAATTAGATGTTTACATGGGAAGCTTTTATATGCTCAGGGCTGCAGTCATCTAGCTAAAGCATTATTATTGTAAGCTCTGTAATAACGTCCAGTCAGACGGAACCTGCTTTCCCACATTGATTCATGTTCCATAGCAACACTACCAGAATATTAACTGCAAGTGGTATTTCCATGTAATACAGCAATGAAATTTAATCTTTCCCACCTCCCTGAAAAATTATTTTGTTAGAGATACTGTTACTGCTTTCATGTGAACAGAAGAGTTGGATAGATGAGAACAAGTGACCACTTCTACATTAGATCCCTGCTCTCAGGAAAAAAAAAAATAAAAAAAAAAGAAGAAGAAAACAATGCAGTTTGTAATAAATTAATATGCATTGTTTAAGACCACTCTGATGGAGCTGTTTTCTACTTTTTAGTGCTCTCTCCCTTGCATACATAGACAGACAGTTATTTAAGTCTCATTGTGGGCTGAATGCCATAATCCCAAGCAGGATGTCAAGGTACCAGCAACCAAAGTGGCTGCTGACTCTTTGCAAGGGAGACTGAGAGTTGAGAATCAAATCAGCAAGAGGGCTGTGAATCCATCCAAATTAGCCAGCATAGAGGTCTGAAAAGGATTAGGGCTTAAATACATGCTTTCTACGTCTCATTGATATAACACATAAAACAATCCCAAAATACACATCTTCTGGTCTGTCATTTCTAGAAATAGACACTAGAATGAGATGAATCTGTTCACAGTATGTGAGGGCTGAGATAATTTTAATAATCTATTGATACATGCTGTTCATGTATCATTCTGTTAATTTTTTACTTAATGCCTTTGAATTTGAGTGCTTCTTGCAAAATTGTGGTTTCAACCATCTCATATGGTAATCTTCGTATAGTTCAAAGACGGTACAGATGAAGATGGTAACGGCTGTCACATCCTCAGATCAAACTGACTGTTGTCAACTGGAGAATCTCTAATTATATTTCTGTCATACAGTAGGTACTACTAGATCCTGAAAGAATGAAGACTGATTGCTTTCATCAGTCCCCTGCCTCTGGAAGAGTCTGCAAAGCCTGCACTTACTGCATGTTTGCCCAGGTAGAGAGCCTTTGGAGGGAGACTCCATTAGCATGATGAACATTTTGCTTGGATCAATAGCTACAAGTTCTTCACTAGTTGTTTAGAAATTTCTTTATAAGATGCAATGCTCCACAGAATACTGGCCTTCTAACCATTTCTGTTGTGAAATGGCCCGTATTTTCTCCTTCTCTAATAACGGTGAGGTCTCAGTTGGAGTACAGCCTAGTTTGATGCACCATTTTCATGAAAGATACAGATCTAGAGGGGATAGAGTAAGGAGATGGAGTAAAAGAGTTTTTTAGTACAAAAATGACTTCTGAAAATGGGAAAGAAATAATTTGATCATGTTAGGTTTAGATTATTTTAGCTCTCAAAATAAATTTCTTGAGATGTTCATGGAATTGTCAACATTGAGAAGTTTGGTAGACTGTATGTAACAAAAATGGCGTAGATTAGTATAGTGATAGAAATGACAGAATAGTATAATTGGTCCTGTTTTGTAGTAAGAAGTCCCCACCAGCTCTCTGGTTACTCAAATCAGAGATCACCATGCTGTGAGCAATAAGGGTCAGTCCTTACTTGTTTGCTTAGTTCTGCAATAATTCTGAGTTTGCCCTTGGAAATTCCAGCACTTCTTTCTTCTGTCATCTTCATTGACAGACAGATCTAGCGGGAAAGATCTAAATAATCTGTCACTACATCCAGAAAGAAAGCAATGGATAGAGGTGAAAAGTCGTCTCATGGCTCCATTTTCACTCCAGTCTACTTCATACCTTGAGAGTGGAGCTTTTAAGTGGAGAAATCTGCATGACAGAAGAGACTTCACAAAAAATGTGAGAAATGAATGTGCACGCCTGACAAGCAACCTTCCCTCTCTAGTCCCATGATGTTGCCCTCATCTACATCTGTCATATAGTGACATTACCTACAGATTTCTGCATCATTTGCATCCAACACACTTCCTGACTGCATCCTCGACAAGTGGTGTGCTTAAAAGTCAGTACCTCTTGGGAACACGAGGTTGTTTATTAAGTTATTGGTGCAAGCTGAGGATTCAGAAGCCTCCGTTATGAATAGCAGTGCAGACTAAAGGCTGTACTGTTTCTGCAACCGTACAAAATTGTCACAGGAACATTTGATCTGCAAGACAGCTTTTCTAGAATACTACCTTGTTTCTTGTCATTGACAATTCTCTCTAATTATGTTTGTCTTTTGATAGTAAATCCATGGGTTAACGATCATACTGACAGGGCCTTGAAATGTTTAAAATTTTACAAGGGGTTAGAAAAATATCTCTAACTAAACTGTAAAGCTGACTACATTAGCTTTATTACATTTTGTGAAAGAAATAGTCTGACCTGCGGATGCAGACATCTTGTACGAAGGAGAGACAATCTGTTCAGTGGAGATGCAGTTTAAAAGCATTGGCTCAACACAAAATATTTCAAGACTGTAGGAACTGTAAATGGTGTTTTGACCATAATGGACTAGGATCTTATTTACATCAGTTTTCATGTCAGTTGAGTTCATTTTGCATTCTGGAACAGAATCTAGTAGTATGGCTGGAAAACTAGGTAAAACAAGATCTATTTTTTTCTAGCATCACAAGGTGAAATACAGCCTTTTAACTGGGAAAAGGCAGTTAAAAAGACACAAGTGTTCCCTCCAGAGGACTGTATTGCCACTAATACTGAAAAGGGTGAAAAGGGTACAAATTTTTTACTGAAAAACAATCTACTGATGAGGGTTGTTTGAACTTTAAAACTTTAGTTTACTTTGGAATACCTTCCACTTTTGCCACAACTCAAAAGATTTTGATTATAAGTTGTAATAACGGTTCAGTAGGAAGGGCTTCTCTTTAAAACTGACATATCTGTCTACAGCTGTATCATTGTGCATGAAAGAGAACAGATGGAATTACCCCGGTGACATATGTTATGTGCAATAGAGCATAAGAGACAGTAATAATGATACAAGGAAAAAAATGTCTGTGCTATTCTGCCAGGCTGCTCCCAAAGATGGTTCTTGTTTTAGACTGGGGTGCCCCACCATGCACAATGAGACGGTCACAGACCTCTTTGGGAGAAACACTCTGTGTGAAAAATAGGGTGCCCTCAGGCTCAGCCCTTTTTGCTTTATGCACAAACCATCCACGCACAGCCTGTGCCTCATGTCTCTCAATGTCTGTATTGCTTTTGCAATGATGGCAAGTTGTGATAGTCGCACATTCTGGAGAGAACTAGGGAGCCAGCAAGAATGAGTGAGAAACACATGGGGAGAAGATGAAATTGTTAATGTCGTGATGCTGGATCCCCACGTCTATTCAAGGATTTATATTGCTCTTGCATTGCTCTTGCTGCTGCCAGCCACAAGCTCTCTGATGGATGGGATGTAGTGCCCCTGAGCTCGTATTTATTTATCATGGTAAGTCTGGGTATGCATCATTACACCCCACTGGTGAGACCACATACTCTCAGATGGTACAGATGATCAGTTGTGGATTGCTAATTTCAAGATATAAAATACCATGGTTGTGGTACCACACCACCAATTGGCAGTGGGCATTGGAAAGTACCCCGTATTGGTCTAGAGGCAGCAGTGAATTGTTGTGTGGCATCAGCTGTGTCACACCTACAGACTGGTGGCACAACAGTTGTGCAATCATTCTAGGGTCTCTGCTACTGTAATTGCAATTGAAAACTCTAATGCCAAAAACTGGTTCTTGTTTGGTATTTGAGAGAGTCAAAGTAGTATTGGGGCATTCATGTGGCACACAACTCCAAGATTTCCTGGCTCTCTTCATACCAACAGCCTTAATAAATATGCATCTTGTCTCACCAGCACTGAAACAAGAACATGATACTTCTTCAGAGACATAATTTTCCCTGTTTTCCCAAAATCTATTTTCTTTCTTCAATCTTTTTTTTCTTCTCAATCTTTCTTCCCTAAATCTCTTTTCCTGCACAAAACAACATGTTATGGCCTTCTTAGCCATTGCCCCACCCCTCTTCTTCCCTAACCTTACCTACAAAGTGCATTATCAATGGCATTGACATGCAGCTAGGAACATAGAGTATAGAAAATAGGATGAAAAAGTTACTATGTCACTGGGTATAACCTACTCCCAGACATGGAGTTGTGTCATATAATTATACAGATATACTAATCAGAAAAACTCATTTTATAAGTTTATATGACTGCAGCAAGGTCCCTTCTCAGGGTGGCAGAGAGGAGTACTGAATCAACAGAGACCTCTCTGCTCACTATACAACCACATCTCACTTTTGTACACCATTATTTTCTATAGACATTTAAAAGCACATTGAGCTTTTTTTAATTACTTGACTTGTATACTCTGAATCCATTAGACCAGGTGACTATTTCCCAGGGACCTGGCAAGACTAAGCTAAGTATCTAAAGCCAGTAGTGTGAATGTGTCTTTAAAGCAGATAGTGACAGATGGCATTGGTTTTGCCTGTCATTTTGTAGTTCACTATGTCAGTATCTCTCCCTCTCTTCTGAGGTCTGGGAACAGACACAGTCAGGGATCAGAGGCGAAGAAAAGAAATATATTTTTTCCTAAGGATACAGAGAGGACTACATACAGAGTTTCTTGAAACCCGATGAAAGTTTGCTGAACTAAGAGCAAACCTGAAGGGAAGGATGAGCCTTCCGAGGACACAGTGGATGGGGATAATCCATTTATAGCTTCACTTTTCTGTCGCCAAGTTTGCTTCATTTAAAAAATGTTCCTTCATTTTATTTCACTTCTAAGAAAACATAGCTCCTGTGGTTCAAAGATTTTTGGTGCTTTAGGGGTGCTCACTTTGATGAAAAGTTGCAGACAAATTCTCAAAACTCTGGATGACTCATGCTCCTGTCACGCTTATGTTTATTCCTGCTGAACTGAGACTACATTTGTAACCTCATCCATCGTTTTTCCCCAATTTTTGAGTGTTTGAACTTGCAACCTTTGCAGTGCTCTTCACATAGTTGCTTGGATAAGATTATAGCATTATTTATGAACTGCACAAAAGTAGAATGAAAAGACCAAATGACCTTTCTTTTAATTCAAGCTTTCATAGCTTCTTCCAGGGACAACCAACAAAAGCAAAGACCTTTTTTATAAAATGATTTTATTTACTGCTTTTTATTGAACATAGAAACCTAAGCTGCCATTTAGCAGCAGGGTTGTGGAAGGGAAAATAAGTAAGATGGAGCCTTTGCTACAAGGATCAGGTAAAAATCTTCCTTTCAGAGTGGAGTGTAGTTTAGAACCTAAAAAAAAAAGAGGGGGATTGACTTTGATAAGGCTTAATATGTGATACCCCAAAATATCTGTATATTTAAGGTGCTGATTGACAAGTTCTAAGATCACATGTGGACCTTTATTTATGGGCATTTATAAAGCACTTCAACCTCTGGGCTAATCTTTATTGTAGAGATATTTTGATTTATAAATTCAAATATTGAATTTAATGAGATTCCTACTTAAATACAAACTGTTAGTATGAATTGGGAGATATTTGAATTGAAGCAAATTAGCTCAATTCAGCATCTTTTTATAACTCAGTAACGTTACCTTTTTGAGTCCTCTACCACTGGTCTTCCACAGCTATCCCTCATATTCAGAAAAGTGGCCTTTCAATATTGAAAGGATAAGACGAGGTCAGACTTTTTAATAGGGCCTCTACTGATAGGACAAGGGGTAATGCTTTTAAACTAAAAGATGGTAGATTCAGATTGGATATACGGAAGAAATTTCTTATGATGAGGGTGGTAAAACACCGGAACAGGTTGCCCAGAGAGGTGGTAGATGCCCCATCCCTGGAAACATTCAAGGTCAGGTTGGATGGGGCACTGAGCAACCTGATCTAGTTGAAGGTAGAATCATAGGATCATTTAGGTTGGAAAAGACCTTTAAGATCATTGAGTCCAACCGTAAACAATGGTTGGATGATGTCCCTGCTTATTGCAGGAGGGTTGGACTAGACCTTTAAAGGTCCCTTCTGACCCAAACCATTCTATGATTATATGAAAATAGGAACAGTTAGTGGAAAAGAAGAAAACAGACAATTTAATGACAATGTAAAGGGCCATGGGTCTTATCTCATACAAAAGGAGACACAATGAATGCAGAATCAATGCTCAGCAATTTGACTGTAGCTACTTTTGTAATCCAAGCAGGGAAGACACGTTCTGTGCCTGTAGTCTGTAGCAGAACAAATGGACAGCCTGCCTCTTCAGTTGTTCAGCAGTGATGCAAGCAGTAGATAAATCAGTTCGTTAATCAGTTGGTCCTACTGCCAAACATGAAATAAGTATGGATTTGCAGTAATTATCCTTGCAAAGGGGACATTAGTGATCACTATACCTGTGTGAAGAGTTTGGGACCTCTGAGTCATTTATGAACCATGGTCCATTGACTACTCTTTCACAGACTACTGTTTCTACCTAATTGGAATTTGCATCTAAAAGCTTTTCTTGGTCAGGCTGGAATTAGTTGTATTTGTAATTTGTCTCTCCATATTTGGTATTTATTTAATCAACAAAGAAAATATAGTCTAAATTACTAAGCACGTCTTACCTTAAGGCTTGGTGACTGTTAAACAAAGGCATTCATTAGGAGGAAGATTATTGCCATCCTTGCAAAGATATGCAAATAACAGTGAAGGTACAAGAAAACTTTCTTATCACTTTCTAAACAGTTTCTTGCAAGGACCAGGCACTTTCATGGGTTTTCCATAGGGAGGACAACAGATATTAAAAATGAGTGGGGAAGGACAATTTGGGATGGAAAAGTTGACAGAGTTTTTTTTTCAGCCTGTGCTTCCTCAGGAGGAATTCCAGCTCTTTTCTGAACTACTCTAAAATTTGGGCACTGTGATTCAAAAGTCACAATCAGGCTGTAAACAAGAGTATCAATGGCTAAGTAGTGTTGAAATTATCAAAGAATAAAGTACTACACACTGGAGACCCTAGGCGATGCTGTCATAAAAAAATAAAAACCAAAGGGTGAGATGAAATATTTGTGTTCACTTTGACTATAAAGGAACCTTATAGCTGTAAGCTTATATCACATCTTCTACAATTGTTTTCATCTCAAAATGAGAATGTTTATGTTGTTGATATTATACATCATTATAAACTCAAAGTCCAAAGTTCACCAAAAAGCAAGGGGTTTTGAATCAAGATATAGGTTTAATCCCATCAGACATTTTTCTGATCTGGTTTCGCATCTGACAGTTTGAAGATACAGTGTTTGAGATCTTGGTCAGGCTCAGCTATGCTTTAATTCTTACAGTTGTGTGACCACTCGAGTTTTTTATTTTTTCTTCTTTCTTAGGTTGGCTTTAATCTAATTCTACTTTTTCCCTTTAAAGACGAAATCGTCTAACTCTAAGAATGCTTACAGGAGTCTAGTCTGTCCTGGAACACACATTAATGACAGAACTTTTGCTTCAGCTTTGCTTCTGTTTCAACTATAGAAATCTAACCAGTCTGTAGGCAGCACAGAAGTGTAACAGACCACTGGAGACATTAATTTCCATGTTCACCTTTTGGAGTAGGTACATTACGAAGGAAATTTTTAGTTGATGTTCTGCTTGAATTTCACCCAATCAGAATTCAGTAGCCCACTACTTGGTTGTTCATTATTACGAGAAAAATGTAGACCAACGAGAAATTCTTGGATGTAACACTGGCCTTGCGCTATATTCTTAGCTGTGATGGTACAAATGTGTATTTAAAATATAAATTATATTGGTTTCCTTTCCATGTGTGTGACAGTTTACATGACAGAAAAAAGAGACAATATTCTAGGATAATATTGTAGTACTAGATAATTAAGGTTTAGATGACATTCAAGTATTCTAGAGATATATTCTGATATATTCTGATAGCTAACTCCATAGAATTAGCCACAGTTGTGAAAAGTTCGAATTTGTTACAGGACTTTATTTTTTTTCCCCAGATTTCCAGAATTCCATGAGTTTTCAAAAAAAAGAGCATATTTTGAACTGAATATGTCAAAAGCCAGTTTAAATAGTCAACTTTCTACATCGCTAAACATATAAAAAATGTAAAATATCTATGTTCTGGAACACTCTAAGACCTAAAGTACAGTTTGGACATTCAGTCAAATACTCACTATGAGTATGTCATGAATGGAAAAAAATAAAGTTTGTGATCAAAGACAGGGACTTTAAAAATTAATTTGATAGGTTTTATCTGATTAAGCTTTGTCACAAGCCACAAAATCAACTTCCAAATAAAGAATGCCAAGCCTTACCTCCTTCCCTTTATAACTTATTTGACAGATCAGTATTCTTGTTTATGGAAATTTGTTTAAATATTTCATAGCTGCTTGAATAGAAATGCTGAAGTGCCATTGGAATATTATTTTCATGTGCAAAAGGTCACCTGTTGGGCAAAAATCACCATCTTCATCAGAAAAGATCAAATATTGGAAATTTAAAAGGATTCCATTTAGATTAAACCTGTGCTCATTGAGATGTACAGATTGAGTCTTCTTTCATTCAAGGCAATATGCCTCTCTCTAATTACTTTATTATAGAATTACCATT
Source organism: Burhinus oedicnemus (assembly GCA_008921705.1). Classification (NCBI taxonomy): domain Eukaryota; kingdom Metazoa; phylum Chordata; class Aves; order Charadriiformes; family Burhinidae; genus Burhinus; species Burhinus oedicnemus. The sequence continues at coordinate 1,696,026 of VFFE01008969.1, forward strand.
TCATCTTTGTAAATGCCAAATGAATTAATCACCATGTCTAAACAATGAATAACTTGGCAATTAAATAATGACTTGCATTTCACTGTATGTTGTTACACTAGTTCTTGGTCTTCATGTAGGGACACTAGCCGTAAGATTCCATTTCATTTGATTTAATTAATAAGAAACTGTTAAAATGAAATTCACAAATGCAGAAATTTAATTTAAAGGTTCACACGCCTGATCGAAGACAGCTAAGACATAGATAACTGCACCTGAAAACAGATCTGCTTAAAATGGAAACAGGGTGGATTGCTAAAAATATCTCACAAAGCAGGAGTATATTTAATCCAAATTTACTATTTTCAGCTCTGGAACTTATGGAGGAACTGGGCATTTTTTTAACAGTTGTATCCAACGGTTTCTAATTCCTAGTGTCACTGGATCCTATTCTGTCATTCCACAATCACTCTGCATCACTTTCCACCATAACTTTGAGCCAGATGAAGAACGGACATTTCCATTCAATTAATCAAAACTCAATATTAAGAGTTTATGACAGTCTTATGTTTGTATTAGCTTTCCAATGGCATGAGAGGACAGCCTACTTAATTTACACAAAGTTTACTAAGACTTTAGTTATTTTTTTTAAACAATTCTGAATCAGCAGATTGCTTTTGTGCTGGCTTCAGTGTTTTCTTATGTAGCTTCAGCATGTAAGGTTTCAGAAGAAGCAATTTAAAAGTGGATTTACTCTCTTGTGAGTCACAGCCATAGGAGGACCTTCTGCAAAGCGACAGAATTTCACCAGTGTAGGACACAGGGCAGGCTCTATCACTTCCCTGTGCATTTGACAGACCTTCTAATTGTAACGGAATAGGTTTGAACTCAGTGCATGTAGGGTGTGAAATAGCACAGGAATTTGGATGCATATATGTATTATTTAAAATCAATATATTAGCATAAAAGAAAAATTATTTAATTTTAACATACTAACAGAATTTTACCCTAGTTCATGCTTTCAGATTTGATGTAAGATTAAGAAGGAAGTCTTCTCAGTAATAGCTGAAATATTTTAATTCATGCATGTAATAACTGCTTCCAATTATTCTTTTATCTATCTGTCTTTGACACAGACACTTCTTTAGTTTCAAACTGGTAAAACACTGACAATTAAACCACTGGCATAACATCACTTTTTCGTCATTACAACAACAATTTCAATATTATAGTTCTGTTATAAAAGAGCTTGACATGCAAAATGTCAGCAATATGTACAATGAAGATGCAGTCAGAATGAAGCACAGTGGGTAGCACAGTGGTACGCATTTACCTGAGTGCTATAAACTGCTCTGTGTCTCTCTCTGGAACTGGACAATCACCTTGTAAATGAATATAAAAATCTAGTTCTGGGCTGTTGCCATAGACACTTGATTACTTTTGATATTACAGAAAGCTCTGCTTCCATCCCCCATAGTCTTTCTTTTTTAATTTATATCTAAGGTAATTCCTTCATGTTACTTTTAGAAGGAAATATAAAATATTTCCCCTTTGACCCTACCCATTCTGTCAAAACTGGTACTATTACATCTGTAGTTCAGCCAGACCACATGCATGGCATCCTGCTTCTATTTAATAGTCTTGGTATTAAAGCTTGAACTCAGCGTGTATATCCTGGAAAAACTTCTGATGGAAGAACATTATGATCTTCGTGTCCTTTACTGTCTTTCTACCAAATACAGAATCCTGTGAATGTAGCTCAAATATGTTTTTTGTAATCCATCAGGTGATAACTATGGCAGCACCTGGTTCTATTTAACCATGGCTTCTTGTAATAGCTATTAATCTGAAACAATTCAACAGCTGATCAATGTGCAGACACTCATGAATTTGGAAGACAAAAAAGAGGAGCTGGCTGTAGATTAAGAAACTAATGACAAAACTGTATTTGATTTTCAACTGCATTATCTGGCTAACAAAAGATAGTCCTTTTCCTTTCCCTTGCCTTATTTCTACCCTTATACCTTCATTGTGCAGCAACTCTGGAAGGAGTACTGTGTCCAGCTTTGGAGTCCTTGGCACAAGAAGGACATGGACCTGTTGGAGAGGGTCCAGAGGAGGGCCACAAAGATGATCAGAGGATTAGAGCACCTCTGGTATGAAGACAGGCTGAGAGAGTTGGTGCTGTTCAGCCTGGAGAAGAGAAGGCTCCGAGGAGACCTTATAGCAGCCTTCCAGTACCTAAAGGGCGCCTACAGGAAAGATGGGGAGAGACTTTTTATAAGGGCATGTAGTGATAGGATGAGGGGTAATGGCTTCAAGCTGGAAAAGGGTATATTTAGATTAGACATCAGGAAGGAATTTTTCACTATGAGGGTGGTGAGGCACTGGAACAGGTTGCCCAGGGAAGTTGTGGATGCCCTATCCCTGGGAGTGTTCAAGGCCAGGTTGGATGGGGCATTGAGCAACCAGGTGTAGTGGAAGGTGTCCTTGCTCATGGCATGGGGGTTGGAACTAGATGATCTTTAAGGTCCCTTCGAGCCTAAACCATTCTATGATTCAATGATTAAGAGCTCAGTTATGCAATATCTAAGAATATCCCACAATAGTTTCAAAACTATTTGTTAAAAATATATTGTTTTCTTAGTTTTCTTTCAATTAATGTATTACAGGTAACATACAAACCCATCTATTTTCTCATTTAAACAAACAAAATCTTATGCACTTTATTGTAAAGAAGACAGAGATGAAGTTTACTGTCATTCCCAGTTTTAAATATTTGTGATTAATGCAGATACATGGGCTGTGATCATAGAAATAGAAATAAATGTCTACATTTATTAAACATATATTTTATCTCTATAAAGCACTGAAGCATTTTGATTCCAAAGCAGTTGTCTAGTTCAAGCTCAAAATAAGAGGAAAAGAAAAAGTTGTTTCCAGAATTCCAATGTCTTCAAAGTACAGATGAATAAGAACTGTACTATTGCATAAGAAATAAAAAAATTCCACTGTAAGAAACTGATGTATGCTCAAACATGAAAATAGAAGTGTCATCTTCATTTATTATTCTGAATAATAATAAAAAAAAGAAGTCATATTCAAAGACTAAGCAACCTAATTCAAATTCTCAACAGTGGTGTGCAGATGATTTTATCAGATCCAGCTGAGTAAACTGAATAAATCATTTCTATAAAGTTAACTCAGTAACAGAGAAATCTGTGGGTACAGAACAGCGTATTTGTAACTACACAGATAATGGTGACAAATAAGTCACATACTGAAATCAAATAAATCACAAACAGTAATGAACAAAGGACTAAATCTTATAGCACATTAAGGAATAAATCCAGCAAAGTGGATGAGATGCCATTATGGTAGACATAATTGAACTAAACCCAAACAAATGACCATGAACCCAAAAGGCTGAAGCTAATAACAACATGTTGTGAAAAGAAAAGGTGCAGAAACATCAGGAAAAGGTACCTATCGTTTCTAGATTGGATCCTTACAAAACATTCATTAGCAAATGTGAATTTTTCTCTCTCTTTTCCTCACTTTCTGTAATTTCTAAATCTAGACACTTCTTGAAATATCACAGAGCTCTTATAAAAGAGAATATCTCAAAATTTCACAATTAATGAAAATTCTATTATCATTCATTATCAAAAACCAAGACTCAAAGCTGAGTATGGGATTATTTATTTATGTCTATAAAATACACAAGATCATCTATATTATTGTTTGTTCTGAAGTTGCAGAAATTAGAATACATATGTTACAAATTTCTGTAGGAACTTAAATTCCTTCTGATATATAAAATTAAATCCCACCCTGCTGGAGTTGGCTGGATTTTTTCTAATAGATATTGTACAGACACAATAACATACTGGGGGGAAAAAAAAAGGTAAAAGGAAAAGGAAAAGGAAAAAAGAAAAAAAAGTAATTTTCAAGTGTAGATTTTCATACATCTAGCACTGAAGATAAACTGCCCTGGGTGTGGATAAATTTAGACAAGACTGGGCAATGTCAGTGACAGCCTTACATGGAGGTCCAAGGCTGCCTTTGGTCATTCATCAGCTTTCAACAATTTATCTCCTTTTGAAGTTTTGGGAACTCACGTTCCCATCTCAGTAGTGCAGGTTATCCATCCTTTTTCAACACCACACAGGTGGCAAGGACTCAGAGAAAGGATAAGAATACTATGGACAGCTAGTGATGGCTTTCTTTTCCCTTGGTGCCACCTGAATTCAAGGGAATGCACCCCTGCCATGTGCTATCAGGCAAAAGACAGGTGGCCCAAAAATTCCTTGAACCAGCAGGTAATGGTTACACTCATGGAACAGCAAATACCATAACAATCCTATGATACTTCACTTTATTTTTTGTTCTACAAGTTACTTCTGTTAGTTTACCTTTTGAATTTTACTCGTGTCCATTAATAAAAAAGTGAGAGACAAGATCTAAACCTGAAGTCCAGGTGTGATTTGTTCTGTACTGAACAGGAGTGACCTGTCAAAAGCTAGCACACCAGTGCAAACTGGTGATAATGTATCATTTGAAAACCACTCCCTCAAAGCTACAACTAGTACTCTCATACTCTAATGTGAAAAAAAAAAAAAAAAAAAAAGTACATCTTAGCCAGGATTGAGTGCAGCTTTGTTTTTTGATGTCCGAACATAGCTGGGAGAGCAGTGGAGTATATCCTGAAGGTGAAGAAGAGAAGCCTTAGTTAAATTTGTGTCTTTTTCCCGACTGCTTTCTTGTTTGCCTCCTTCTTCCCCTTTTGAAAATTATTTCATGTTTGACTGCCAGGGAAGGGTTCAACTGTTCCCCTGAATTCGTGGGTACTGGCTTCTTAAACATAAAGGGCAGGTTGAAAAACATTTCAGAAGGGAAAGAAATGGAAGGTTTGAAGTTCAGGAAGGAGTGATGGGCTAAAATGAAGAATTTTGGAGCAAGCCAAAGACTGCTCACAGCTAGCTAGACAGACAGATGGGCAGACTGGCATTTATACTGTACTATATGTACCTGTAAATACGAATAAGGAAAAAAAGATTGGGGCCCTCTATGACAAGTTTGAGAACAGCTGTCCAAACTTGGTACTCATTCACGCAACTAAGATGACTGCCTCAGTGCTGGCATATCTTGAAACTTTCCCTTACTTCCAATACTAAAAATGATAAAGAGAAAACACACTGTTATTACCTCCCTCACCAGACAGTTTGTATGAATGTGTGAATCCTGTCCTAAAAAAAAAAAAAGTTAAATATTTTGTGCTGTTCTAAAACCCTGGCTTGGACTTTCTGCCCCTTACCATGCCTAAAAAAGAAAAGATTGCATAAAACACTGAATTCAGCTCTCTTTCTTTTCCCAGTATGCTTACATAGTACAGAAGTGTGTAACTTTGCCAGAGCTATCATTACACAATGTTGCTAGAAACAGCTCGTGATGTGCAAAAGCAAACTGGGAAGAACTTCATTTCTTAACTTGAGACTTGACGGAAATACCTTCTTTTGGTGAGTTCCACTGAGTTTATGGAGCCTTTTCCCAATGAAAAATCAACAAAACATGAAAAAGAGCATAGCCTTAGGCTTCAGAGAAACATCAGAATCTCAGCCTGTAAAAGTTTGAAGCTACTTTTGAGCTGTGTACATAAAACATAACCTAATAGGAAAAAAAAAAAAGTAGTTTCAGCCTACCCTATTTACAGTAACTTTAAAAAATACCATCTACTTTTGGACTAGGATTAGATGTAGCCTATTTATTTAAGGTAAGATTTTTGAAAGAAATGTTCTTATGAAATAATTAAATACAGAAAAACCTAAATAATCCACACAATTTGGCACAATCAGTAATACAATGGGAGTGTGATACCCTTAGTACTCGTATACCTCTCAGTCCAATTGACAAGGGAAAAACTACTTCTCTTCTAAGATGTCAAAGTCCTTGATGAACAACAGATAATATCACCAGAAGTTCAATGCTGTTTGACTGTAAATAGTTCATTGTTATTCCAGTCAGAAAGGTTGAAGGAGGGGGGAGTTGGCACATACAGGACAATGCTGCTGACTCCATTGCTTTAAGAAGACAGAAACTGGTAGATAAGACCACAGGCCTGTCTAGAGCAATAGTTCATCTCTAATGTTAGTGTTCGATAAATGCTTTAGAAGAAAAATAAAGAAATCTATCACAGTCTATTCCTAAAAACCATATTAGAGATTAAGCCCCCAAACTCTTTTAAAAGTTAGTAAATATGATATGTTCTTATAATTTGGATATTATTACTCAATTAAATGTCTAATCCTTCACTGAATCTTGTTAAAACCTTAGTTTCTGTGATAGCCTCTTGTAATAAACTCTACAATGAGACTATCTGGAATGGAACTACCATAATTTACCACAGATGACAATGGGCATGATTATGCCTTCTGGACTGCATCAAAAGAAGCATGGCCAGCAGGTCGAGGGAGCTGATTCTGCCCCTCTACCCCACTCTCATGAAGACCCCACCTGCAGTACTGTGTCCAGCTCTGGAGCCCTCACCATTAGAAGGACATGGACCTGTTGGAGAGAGTCCAGAGCAGGGCCACGAAGATGATCAGAGGATTAGAGCACCTCTGCTATGAGGACAGGCTAAGGGAGTTGGGATTGTTCAGCCTGGAGAAGAGAAGGCTCCGGGGAGGCCTTATTGTGGCTTTCCAGTATCTGAAGGGGACCTACAGGAAAGATGGGGAGGGACTCTTTGTCAGGGAGTGATAGTGATAGGACAAGGGGTAACAGTTTTAAATTGAAAGAGGGTAGATTTAGATTAAATATTAGGAAGAAATTCTTTACTGTGAGGGTGGTGAGGAACAGGAACAGGCTGCCAAGAGAAGTTTTGGAGGCCCTATCCCTGGAGGTGTTCAAGGCCAGGCTAGATGGGGCTTTGAGCAGCCTGGTCTAGTGGGAGGTGTCCCTGCCCATGGCAGGGGGTTTGGAACTAGATGATCTTTAAGGTGTCTTCCAACTCTAACCATTCTATGATTTTATGAACTGCTTTTTCATCACGAAAGGTAACTATACCAGATTACATTCTGAACACAGCTGAACAGCTTGCACCGGCACATTTTGACTACATTTTTGTACATACAACTAGAATTAGAAAAAGAATGTTGACTCTCTAGGAATGCCCAAAATTACATTGCCAGTAAATTCATTTATATCTGTTTACCTAGACACGTTTTTGTGCATGGGTATATTTTTTATAAAACTACCTTTTGGAGGAAAGAAAAATCAAATAATTCAGTGGTTTTGATAACAAATCAAAGACAAGGACATTAGCCAGGTGGTCATGCTTATATTTCCCTTAATCCTTTCTTGGATGGCAGTTTAGTGCACATTTATTGTTGGCAAGAATTTCATGCAGAGAAAATCTACACCCCAACAGTAGTCAGCCAACTGGACAGCTGAAGTGAAAAATGATAGGTGTTGAGCTGAATGTTTAATGACTTCATGAGTGTCTACTTATCTAATTCTGTCAAGTAATCTTTGCCCAGCATCTTCTAAGTCAAAGCCATTGCAGAAGTCTGCCTGTGGTTGTAACTTTCCTACAATATAGTACCATCCATGTAAGGAAAACGAGGAGGTCACCCAGGATTTTAAGGAAGAAAGCTGAGAGCTAAAGTGTCTAAAGAGGTGGCGCCAATTTAAATGCTGCAAATATATGCCCAGCTTCAATCCTGATTTTTTAAAATGACAGAGTTAGACAGATAGGCTTCCCATACTACAATGTCAACAATTTTTTAGCCAATATTTTATATCAATCCATTAAGAACCCAATTAATATGTCACTTCATATCATAAAGGCTAGGAGAGAGAATGGGAAAAAAAAAACCACCAAACCCAAAACTTTGTACCTTAGTCTCTCAGACTGATGCTTTGGCTTACCCGGTAAGAAATCTTACCCTATCAAATAAGTGGAGACAGTTTTGGTTGCCAACCAAAAAAGCCTACAAGAAGTACAGTGAGCCACAGATAGCCAATAAAATTACTAGCCAGAGAATTTTATTAGAAAGTTGTCAAAGCCTTGGCACCTAACTCAGGTCTATGTTATAACTTTTCATATTCAGCAAAATACTAAAACTTCTAAATTCATATGAAAATTCAAGAGCCACAGTATTAGGAAGATTTTTCTTTGAGGTTAGGCACAAATCTGAAAGGTACCTTTTTAACAACTAAGTTTATAAACTCATCCAAAAGGCAAAGGTTTTGTTCTAATCCCGCTTGACCCTAATGGTACTCATATTTCTGACACTTCTATAACCGTGAGATTAGAAAAAAGAAAGAGTTGGCTGGCTCTGCAGTCTTCCCTGTAAGTCAAGGGACAGAAGAAACAATACATATTAACATTTTAGCCTCAATTCTGGCATTCTTAGCTGGTGAAATTTTGTTCTATATTCTGTGCAAAAAAGTGTTCAGGACTGTTGCATCAATATGTCAACAGCTGATGTCTTTTGTGTCAGATTCAACACCGTGTTAAGTGTGTGAAGAAGACCTCTCAGCTTCTCTGTAGGTTCCAGAGCCTCTGCTTCATGTTGAAGCTTGATTTCTAGATCCTCAGTGTGGGGCAGTTTAGAAACAGTGTCGCCAAGGAAATCCTGCCCATACTCAGAGGGGCCTAATGGGATTTCTCTAGCTCAAACAGCATAGGCTTTTGACATTTTTTCCTTGAGTTCGGTTGCTTAAATTCTTATAGTCATTTATATTCCTATCAGTGAGGCAAAAAACCTATACTGCCAGTATGAGCTTCAGGGCTATGGTAACTCAGCTCCATAGTTTTTGAAAGGTCTGGACGACAAGCAGAACACAGGTTCATCTGCCTGTTATGTAGATGAACCCTTGCTTTTGTTTTGTTCGGCCCTGTTAAAAACAGCACGTGAGTGTTTCAGGTCTTCTGAAACCCTCAGCCTGACTGTGCTGGCTAGCATCTATTTTTTAGTTCTGCACAAACCTTCTTTTGAGACCCTTCTACTGAGCTTGGTTTCTTAATGACTGTTTTTTTCTCTTTATCACCAAAATTTTATTCTGAGATAATTTTTTATTTACTTATCTAATTGCTTCACTTGTTTAACTGTGGTTATGACTTAGGCTTTCAAGTATAACCTAATGTATTCTATGAAATAAAACAAAATCTTTTCTCATGCATTGTTCATTTTGACCCCACTGTCTGCAATACATTTGTTCATTTTTTAATCTCTAAGATTCACATTTCTGTTAAGTGATGTAGCAAAAATCAGTGAAGAATAGTTATTATCTTCATTTGAATGCATGCATAAATGACTGAAAATTTATTCTCATTCAGTAGTAGCAAATGAGTATAACTGACATTAAAACACTGCATTATTTCATTAAATCTGTGATTTTTCGCAGAAACTCATTATATTCCTGTGTATTTCACCTAGAAGGTTTAGATTTATTATTTATGAATTTGATTCCTCCTTCAACATAAAATATTAAGAGTAGTTCTATAAGGCACTGAGGGAAAGAATTAATTTTCACCCAAGATGTATACAATAGTATAAAATAAAATAAAATAGTGACAAAATCTACTTTTTGCTTTAAGGGCTGAAAACATTCCTTATTTCTCAGCAAGAACTTTCAAAAGAAACATATTTAGTTAGTTTTATCTAGCCACTAAATTATTAAATTGCTAAAACAGACTGACAGTTAAAAGCAGCATTTTTCAAGGTTTCTCTGTTTTCGCAGTCCATTATCAAGGACATGGAGTGGATTTTGCTGCTGTTTGTCATGCTTCAGAAACACAGTGATTGCCTAATGAATAAAATCAAAAGAATGACAGGTGCATGGGATCAGACCTTCGGATAGGAGTATGTACTTCATTTAGTAAGGATATCAGCTACTCCCAAGGCTCAGATGACTGCAATGGAATTTGTCTTTGATCCAAAGTAAAGAACTGAGAGGACTTAAAAGCAGCAGGCTTCAGTGCTGCCTTGCTGTCTGAAACTGCCACTCAACTCCAGCTCTTCCATATTCACACTAATTGACAAAGATCGTGCAACATTTGACTAACGTCTCCCTTCCAGTCTACAAAGAAGAGAACTGAACAGCGCTTTCAGTTAAATACCTCCTAGTAAAAAGTAAGGCATATTATGGGAAAAGAAGCTCTAACTCCTTTATAGTCCATGCTGAGTGTCTAGCAGTTCCATTTCTGCTTTATCAAAATTAATTCATCTGCTCACAGAGGTACAAAGGGGAAAACTTTGTAAAATGATTAACGTAATCGTATTCAGATGGAACTCAATTATAGACTTTGGCATTTACGTCCAAGTAAGTTCACGGAAGACAAAAATGAACAGTTAAGAGTGGAGATAACAGCACTAGGTAGTATCTTCCACTTCTGTCAGTATTGGTGTACATTAGCCTCGCTGGTTGCATCAGCTTAACAGGTAGTGAAGAACCACTGAATGCTTTGAACCTCTGGTTATTTCTTAGACTAATTCTTTACCTAGTCTCAATGCCAACCTGATGTCCATCGTGCCCATGCAGGCAGCCTGAGCCCAGTCTGCCCCCACGACACCAAGCTCTTGCACTGTACAGCAAAATCAGTGTCACATATTGTTTTGCGCTGTTGGTGGGTTCTCTGTCTGTCGCTACAGTTCTGAAAATAAACACCACTACTGCACGCCCACTTTTGAAAGTAATTGAACATATCTGACTTTGCATGGAAGGGCTCAAAGTAGAAGAAACTTAGGAGGCCCTGCTCTCCTTTTCACATGACTACAGCTCTGTGGATTTGTAGGGTACCGCACTGACATCTCCTTATCTGCACCATGTCAGAAGGCTATTGATCTAAACAGTAGCAATTATGTCAAAAGTAATTATGCACTTATGTAATTATGCAAGGAGAGATGCAAGAAAATAGTTATAATTAGGAATAAGCTTATAATAATCTCAATATCTATCATTATAACAGATTTATTAGTATATATTGGAATTATTAGTATACATTTTGCCATACAATACTCAAGACTAACCCTCTCTAGTCACAGAAATCAGTGGTTTAATTACCCTTAATATACTTAGGGCTAGGATTTCACTTTTTATAGCACATTTGATTGCTCATTGCCTAAAAATTCCTTTCAGGAACATTTAAATAAAGGGTTTATAGGACTATAATTTCAACTATAGTCATAAAATACAGAAACAAGATGAGTCTGAGAAAATATCTAATACCAAAATCTGTTATGAACTCTCTTCAGAAGAATAAATTAATAAGAATTTTTACTTTCATTGTATCACCTCTCACGATGCATTTCAAAAAGACAGAAACAAGCTGTTCTACCTATAGCTCCTCAACTGCTGTCAGGTAATTTTGGAAGTGATAAAATATAACATTAATTTGATTAACGCATACATTTTGTAAACAAAACAATTAAAAATAAAGCTGAGTATTAGTTAAAATTCATGGTAATTGGAAACCTTCATTAACACTGCACAGCTGAGGACATTAGATAAAAGTCTTAAGAATTGCTTGCTTTTCAATCAAGCCCCTGCTACTGAATGTTTCGTAACTGGTAATTTATTATCATCTTGCAGGATAGTTCCTAATGTCCTCCAATAATTTAAAATTTTAATCTAGGCTGTTTTTCTGAGTTTGTTTTTCTGTTAAATGTAAGAAGAGCAGAGGTGCTGGCTACTGAGAAGTGTTATACAGCTGCGGCGAAAGAGAAATCTGAAATGGTTATTATTCCTAAGAAAACTGATAACATCAAACCAGAAGCGATGTTGCTGCCACACTACTTTAGCATAATGAAAAGTGGCAGAGCAGCATCTGTTGTGTTTTAGAGCCTGAGTGGAGAGATTTCCCAGCTACCTCTGATTGATACTGGAGATCCATCACTCACTACAGAGCCTGAGCACAGCAAATGTATTTTACTGGTATCTTATTCCATCTTTATCTGACAGGGGGTAAGACAAACACAGCGACATATGAACTCGGCACAAAACTTGAAAGTATGCTTTGTGGTTTTTAGGGGTTTATGTTCATTTGTCTTTTTTTTTTTTTTCTTCCCCTGTAAGATGGCATGATTATTTAAGAAAAATAAAATTTGGAATGGACAGTTTAGCCCTGATCTGTTAATATGACTCACCAGTGCATGGTGTTGTCTCCTACATCATATGACAAAGTACAGCTTCACTTGTCCCTCCATTTTCATTTGGACAGCAATCACTTGTGGCACTATGTTACAACTTAAATAGTAGCTAAGTTTACTAGAGAAGTTGGAAATACAAGCATTTCCCAGTCTTGAACAAAACAAGTCCAAATTTGGGTAGTACTGCTGCTGCAGAATGCAGACCTCCTCCAAAATGATGGTTAATTCTTGACTTACTTCTGAATTTCACTAACTCTCTTTTGACTCACTCAGGATATTTAGGTAGAGAAAGAAGAGAGTGGTGATTTTACTTTGACAGGTCACACGTATGAGAATGACACTGGAGTACTGCATAAATTTTATGTTTCTACATTATATTGTAACAAGAAAAATAATTTTTCGAAAGAATTCAGAAAAAAAATTTCCTGTGAATCAAGAGTTAGGAAAAGCATTATATATTGAAAAACTGCAGTTCCATCTGCATTGTTATTTTAAAAGACTTATTTCATGAGCCTTTTTGGGGCAAGTGAATACTAGGTCCCAAAGGGCTTCATAATCTAGAAGTGAAAGGGATTAAAAGTGCAAATAGCAGGAAGCTACAGACAAGCAAATTAAAATTAGAAGAATACATTTCAAACTGTCAGAGAGATTAGTTGCTGGAAAAATAGTCCAAAAACTACCAAGGGAAGAACCATTTCCCCATCTTTTTATGTATTTGTGTTAAATCTAAATTCCTTTCTAAAAGAAGACATGCTATAGTCAGATGTTATTTGGCAGGGAATTAGGACGATCTGAGGTGTAAAGCAATTCAGACTAGATTATCTAGCTGTCCATTACAGTTCTAACCTCTATAAAACTAATAAATACTCAGTTATTGTGTTCTTTTTGGCATTGACAAAGGAGCATATGCTTGACTGCTGTTAGATGTTGCATTGCATCCAGCAACACACTTCATGACAGAAGAAACTTAAGATCATTTAGTGTTATGGGGACATCATTCCGAATATTCAGCTTCTTGTTTGAAATGGATCATCCCTGGGAAATGACGTGAAGCATGTGAAAAGACAAGTTGCTTCTTTCATGTTTCCATGAATGTGGAAGATCCCTCTTGTCTGTCTATTGCCACTGGATTTACAATACAGAACACATCGAGCTATTATAGAACCTGTCCTCAGGTAGCAGAAATTATAATTCCTTAGATCTGATAGTTGCTATCTACCTGTATGGTAAATAGCTCCTTTGATATATTACAAGGTAGAGTACAGCAAGATTTGTTCAATGTTTTGAATTACCAGAAAAGCAAATCTGGACTGAGCTGAAAAAGCTCTTTGTTCTATATCTCTTCGCAGTAAATCACAACACAATACTCAACACAGTAACTATATTTGATGTCAGCATGTTTTGCCTTCTTTCATAAATGTATCATTTGCTAAAATTTGCTGAATATGCTAATTTAGTCTATCTAATATTTGGTTATATAGAAAAAACTAATACATCTAATAAAAAAAATACAAAAAGAAGATCATATTTGCTAACTAAAACAGCCATTTCACTACAACAACAACATCAACAACAAATAAGAAGGTTAACCTCAGCCTTACTCTAGTTTGGAGTGAGGTAACTAGAGACACTGGAGCTGTATTTATACCAGGCCTGGACATGGACATTAGTGTCTGACACTACATTATAATTCATTTACAGGTTTTCTGACTGGTAGAAGGATAATACAGTTGTGTCTACTCCTGTTTCTTACAGACATTGTCAAAAGTTCTTATATTTAGGTAGGGAGAACATATACAAAATTTTAAAAAAGGCAAGATACATTCAGGTATTCATAGAATCATAGAATGGTTAGAGCTGGAAAGGAACTTAAAGATCATCTAGTTCCAACCCCTCTGCCATGGGCAGGGACACCTTCCGCTAGACCTCGTTACTCAAAGTTTCATCCAACCCGGCCTTGAACACTTCCAGGGATGGGGCATCCACAACTTGCAACTTGTTCCAGTGTCTCACCACCGTCATAGCAAAAAACCTCATGGAACATATTTCATTATCATCTGAGTAGAATCACCTGTATATCTTCTGACTGAAACAAAAGTGTGTATAGGCAGGAGACGTAGTACTAGAAAGCTATTTGTCTGAATGTAGCCTTGTTACATATGTTTTCTTTGTCTTTCAAAGGGACAATCCAAGCCAACAAGAAGGTAATAGAAGTTATTGCAAGTTACTGATTTTTTTTTTTTTTAAAAAAAAGCCTTTAAAAAGTACTATATTTACTTGGCAAGAAGGATTCCATTGATAAAAAACAGTTGGCAGAATTTCTGTTTTGTTCACCACAGAACCTTAAACTATTGAGAAACTGATAGTTTTCAGGATATATATATGTCATCTTTTCCAGTTATCTCTATTTATTATACATAGTTTGATCACATCCGTTGTCTGGTAGTATCCATCATGTGCTATATATACCTTTTCTAAGAGTATATATCACTACTATCTTGGGCACAAATCATCACTGATACAAATGGAAAAGCAGAAAGTAAAAAGCAGGAGAGAAAGCTGGAATGTATAGGATACACTGTGTTCTCAGTTGTTGACTTGAAAATAACTTTAGAAGATGAGGAAGATAACACTAAGAGGAGGAAGACACTAAGAATTTCTATTCTTTTAAGGTAAAAAAAAGTGAAACCCCATTTGTACATAGAACTCTGTTTTTTAAGTGAAATAAAATTAACCTATGTATTAAAATAGTCTTAATTTAATTGTAGGCAACATGCAGATAGGACAAAGTTAGTAGATCACTGTGGCATTATCTCTTTTGAGGTATGACTTCTACTGGCAACAGCAGTATGACCAGTATTGGTATGATATGATTTTTTTTTAAAAGACATAGAAACGATGAAAATTTCCAAAATTTATGGTACTGTTTCCATTTAGTATGATTATCAGAACACCAGTTTGAATCATATTTTATCTATGACTGTGATCAGATTTGTTTGCCAGTGATACCAAACTGATTGGGGAAGTGGACACTTCAGAAGGGAGAGCCACCCTGCAGGAAGACCTGGGTAGGCTGGAAGAGTGGTGTAACAAGAACCCTATGAAGTTCAACAAGGACAACTGTAAGGTCTTGCGTTTAGGAAAACATAATCCAGGAGTGCAACACAGGCTGGGATCTACTCAGCTGGGGAGCAGCTCTGTGGAAAGGGACCTGGGGGTCCCGGTGGACAACAAGCTCAATATGAGTGAACAGTGTGCTGCTGCAGCAAAGAAAGCCAGCAGAATGCTGGGTTGCATCAATAAAGGCATCACCAGCAGAGGTAAAGAAATCATTATCCCACTCTACTTGGTGTCTGTCAGGCCACACCTGGAATGCTGTGTTCAGTTTTGGTCCCTGCTATGCAAACCAGATGTGGACAGGCTGGAGAGGGTCCAGAGAAGGGCCACAAAGATGATCAGAGGACTGGGAAGCTTGCCATATGAGGAAAGGCTGAGAGAACTGGGTTTGTTCAGCCTTGAGAAAAGAAGGCTTCGGGGAGACCTTATCACCACATTCCAGTATCTAAAGGGTGGCTACAAAGAAGATGGAGACTCCCTTTTTACAAGGAGTCACATGGAAAAGATAAGGAGTAATGAGTGCAGGTTACTCCTGGGGAGATTTGGATTGGACACGAGGAAAATTTGTCACCATGAGAACAATCAGCCATTGGAATAATGTCCCCAGGGAAGTGGTGGATTTGCCATCATTGCTCAATTTTAAGATTCGTCTAGACAGGGTGCTGGGCCACCTTTTCTAGACCGTGCTTTTGCCAAGAAAGTTTGGACCAGATGATCCTTGAGGTTCCTTCCAATTTTGGTATTCTATGATTCTATGATTCTATGACACATTTTATTTTAAAATTAATTGAGATCAGTGCCCCTTTAAAGCAGTCGGTGCATACTGTCACTTCTCACTCTTTGCAAGCATCAAGAGCTATTGAAGAGTCTATTGCCTTTATGCGTATTTGCATCCATGCCATTTGTGACAATACGAGTACTTATTCACAAATGTAAAATTTTCTCTTGATCATACATGACAAGCCATGATGGGTTCAGATGACACTGAGCACTCCATCGTCTCTGTCACAGAACTGTGCCATTGAGGAGCAAAGTGTTTTTCTTGACAGTCGAAAGAATTTTTTTGCAGAGATTATTAAGATATCTGTACACTGTAAGAAAGGAACAGACAAGGTTCACAGACATATTTGGCTTCTCTCAGTATAAGCTGAAGTGAAGCATCAAATGCGTGAAGATTAGTGCGGTTTTCCATGTTTGGAAGAGTAAGAACTGTCTACAGGCTCACCACACACGGGAAATTCCCCATCAGTCAAAGGCACCAGGGGAGATAATGAACCACGAGAAAACCATCCGGACAAAACGTAGGACTTAACATGCTCACTTGCCCTGAGAAGTGTGCTGAAGGGGCACAAGTGTGCCACCTGGAACATACTGTGCAGTGGCCTTTTACAAGCAGGTCAGTGTACAAACAATAAACTTTGGTCATGTTATTTCCAGGATAGGAAATACAGGAAAAAATAATCAGGGGAAAAAAGGATGAACTTGTAACCATAACAAAATTGTACTTGGAAGGCAATGTCAGCGGTTTGTCAACAATATAAGAAACAGAAAATGTAAGGATTATTGCCTCAAGAATGCTGCTACTTAGAATGCCCAATTTTGTTTTCTTATAAGTTTGTTGTAATAATTTATAACAGTCCAGAGTCCACAAGCTACAGAAGGAGATTGTGTCCTTTTTAGAAAATAAATGAGTGGATAGATTTTGGGCTAATATGTTACCCAATTCTATTTACTGCATTTACAGTTCCTATTATAGCTTTGAGCATAGATAAAATCAGGCAGGAACAATCCCAGCATATTAACTCACAAATTAGGACCAATGACACAATCAGTGAGTTATCAGAACAAAGCTCTCCTTTTCCTTACTATCCCCCAAGACTTCAAGATAGACAGTTTTTAAATCTGCTCAGATATATTTTTTCTTCTGCAACAGTTTAAAAAAATAATTAGAAACAGACTTATAGTTCAGGAAAACAGGAATTTTCTACCACATATCCTGGTATAAGGTTGTGCTAGAAACACTTGAATCAGTTGAAAATAAAAACTTTTTAAACTTTTTTTTTAATTAAATTAATGAAAAATATAAAGTTTCAATAGTTTTTATCTGTCTCAAAATACCATAATGTCATAGTCTTTTTTCATGATATTTTGTCTAATGCAAAATAAAACTAATGCGTCCTATGTTAGGTAGCTGTAACTTCTTGTTTGCACCACATGTAGGGACATTAGCCATATTCTGAAAATATGATCTGAAGACTAATTTTTATTTTCATGATGGTCTCTTCCAAACTCAGTTTATTCATTATGGCAATATGAAGCCATACTTTTTTTTTCCCAAATGTCTGCTATTAATTTTATTATTTATTGAAAAGTAATTTTCAAAAGTACATTAAAGTACTGGGACAGCCTGGTCTGATTCAGTGTTTACTCAGTTCTGATGGGGAATGACCAGGACTAGTGACCTGCCAGGGTCCCTTCCAACCTGAATGATGCTCTGATTCTATGAGTGATTAATCCTGAAATCCTCTGCAGAGTAAATTAGAAACATTATTCCCATTCCACTACTCAAGATGAGGAATCCAAAGATGTAAGTGAATTAGAACAATAACAGTCCCTTGTCAAAGTCAGATTTTAGTCCCCAAAGTTCCTCTTTGTTCATTCAGAGAGACAAGAACACACACTGACACTTTAAGAATGTTTTATGTTAAACTTGAAGAAATTAAGACTTTTTCAGATGATTACCCAGAATTTTTGATCTCTACTGAACTCAAACTTTGGAATATGATATGCATTGAAGAAGAAGGAATGATAAAAGAGTCTTGCAAGTTTAAGGTTCCAAAAAATTAAGTGAAAATATTCAGAGAGACATGGAAACACAGTGAGTTGACATCTTTCCTTTGCTGGAGTTCTGTTCCTAAATTTAGGTTGACTTGCTGTGGCAGAATCCCTGAAAGTAGTATAAAAGTACATACCTCCTCCCCTCACGAGACTGTCAAACAATATCTCAGTGATTCTTGCCGTAGGAAAATGCTTTCTGGCTGGCACAGGGCATTTCAGCAATACTTAATCTAGTGTACACCTGTTTTATTAACCTTTTTTTTTTTTTTCCAGTTTAAGAGCTATTCTCTATGTTCAGTGTAAAATAAAACATGAAGAAAAGTAAAGGGGCATGGGATTGCCTCAAGTAGGCAGTTATTCTATACCTGCTGTGTATTGCTCATTCAACTACACAGAAAAAAAAAAAGAAAAAAGAAATCTTGATGGTATTTACCAAAAATAGTACCTGCATCTCCTCTATTATCGTAGCAAGAAATGAGGGTCCTTGATTAGATGCATACAATAACTTATATATGTAAAAAAATTAAAATATGTATAAATCAATATGTATATTTATTACACAGTTGTTATCTAAATATGATATAGTTTATAAATATATATAGTCTAATGTATATGTAGTACATATATAAATAATATGTACCCCGTAATAAATACCCCTGTATTTGCCGCAGAGCATACAGAAAACTTTCTTTGTGATTAACATATATTTATTGCAGGTATTTCACGTTACAATAGATGTGTATGGGGATTTCTTATCTCTTCAAGATTTTAATGCAAATTACTGTTTTGCCATGTAAGAGGACATTGTCTGTAGTTTAAGGGTTAAGCTCCTCAGAAGACAGTTTTGTGGCACTTCTCATTAGTTCTACATTTTTTGGTTGTTCTCCTAAATGTGGTTGACAGAAGTACCAGATGATTTATGCTTTGTGCTCCTTCAGTAGTTGTTGAAGTCAATGATCTTACAGAAACCTTATCCTCATTACTCCAATGAGGGTCACATTACTCTTTTTCTACACTAAAGATCAGTACTGTACAGATCAACATCTTAGAAACACTTCTATCCTACTCTAATTAGAAAATTGAGCAGGTAAAACATATTGAGCCTGAATCAGGTAACATAGGAGGGAACTTGAACATAATTGGAAGAAGGTAACAGTGCCACAAAAATATTCTCATTTTAACAAATGCCAATTAAAATCAAAGATATTATAAGCTGAAAGATATTTTTTCTTTGAAGTCCAAAAGCCTATGATTTCTTGTTGATGGGCTTAGCTCAGTACCTAGAAGAAAAACAATCTCCAAACTTAAATAAAGGTATTCTGAACCCTTAAATAAACATGTTTACATTCTGTTTCAGTCCATAGATATTCAATCCCTACTTAACTAAGATAATGGTTATGCAAATTTTTAGCACAACGGTATCTCGTGGTTATATGCAGTTCTTAGCATTAACAGAAGGAAGGGAATATAAACAAAAATAAGCTAAAACAACAACAACAACAAAATCCATTCATTCCATACTAAGGCATGTCTCTGTATCCAAAGGAGAAGTTGAATATGATTGAAAGCAGTGTCAGGAAATTTATGTCAGTGCCAAATCAATTACAGGTTGCAGGTGTCCAGAGTTAATTAAAATAAATTGCTGTAAATCAGGCACTAGCTATCTGCCATGAGTGGAGAAAAGCAGAAAAGAAAGTAAAAATAAAAAGGTATTTGGTTTATAGTCAAATGTTAAAAAATATTAGAAAATAAATGTCAGCAAGAAATTTGTACATTGTTTGGCAGAGTCTTCATTCTAAAATCTCTTTGAAGGTCTCTTCTCAAACATTAAAGTGTGCTTCGCTTTTAGAAAGGGATTTATACCAAATTACTTTGTTGTATCTGATGTTTATACATTCTGTGTTTAAGATTAGAGATAATACAGTGAAGAAACATTAAAATAACCTGAATTCTGTATTGCACAGACAGAAGCTTCAGTGCAGGTAAATAAATATTGATTTATACTTGCAAGTACATAGAAAAAAAAATTATATGTGAACAAATATTTAATGATCCTAAATGTTAGAAACTGTATATATAAAACTGATACTATGTAAATATGCATGAACATTTTTCAGTATTGTTCTTCTTTGTCATTAAAAGCCATTAATTTGTGAAATCATATCAAACAGTTCAAAGGCCTGAAAAATTGCTGTCCTATAAAAATCCCTACAAAACCATAAAAGTCCAATAACAAAAATAGTGCAGTGTGTTTTTCTATATCTTAGAAAAAGGTTTGGACAAAGTCAACTTCTGCATCCACAAAGTTCTGAGGACAATGAAGTCGCAGTGCACATGACAGAAGTCACAGTAATGTTGTTTTCACTGTAATGGGAGAGTTTCCAAACAAAATGTTGGTGAAATATATCAGTTTCCAGTGGTTCAAAGATCTGTCTGAACATCCAATACATCAAAGCCTTGGTTCTTCCTTTCTCTGAAGCTAAATTAAAACTTAAGCTGTAACTAAAAAAAGATAAAAGAAGAGCAGATAAAATTCCAGGAAGATGGAAGAGAGAAAGAGAGAAAAAGCAGAACTCCAGACAAGTGTACACACTCTTATAAATACAGCAGGATGAAGAACATAAGGAAGTGAATAAAACTGCTTCTGTAAGCTTGCAGCCATGAAAGTGAAGGTCTATTTGAGTAGTTGAGGCAGGAAAGTCACTACAATTTGGAATGCTCTTCAAATAGAAAGATCTTAGGTCTGCGCCCAAGACCCTATGTGGATTTATTCTCACAGAAAACTGCGTTTGGTGATGAGGTCTTGAAGACGGGATTTGTCTTATCTTAGTGACTTACAAGTGTTGGGTCTTGTCTAAACTACGTGTCTGGTTCTCTCTCCCTGTAGTGAGCAGACAGAAATAAGCATATCAGGGGACAATTCACATCGCTGGTCTCGGATGGGTATTTTGGCCTGAGTGCGGCACTCTGATCAACTCTTCCTTTACTGCTTACTGAAAGAGCAGATGACTGGCTTAGAAAAAGAACCCATCTTCTGGATTGCTAAAACCTGGTGTGACTCAAATCTTCAGTCTCTACTGAGAAAAGGAAAGTAAAACCTGTAGAGACATGGCAGTTTCTGTCCTGATAAAGTCACACCTGCAGGAGCCGTGCTGACTATTAATCTCCTGAGATTCCTGCTCAATATAGCCGTTCCTCCACGGACACTCTCCTGCAGCCTGGGCAGAGACTGAGGGAGATGCAATCAAGAAGCTGCTGCTGCTGAATACTTGAATAAAACACATGAAGACACTCAAATCTTTATGACATGGCCACATAACATCTGAATGAGAAGCTGAGCTGACCATGGATATCAAAATGAATCCAGTTCACTTTCTGGTTTTCATAGACTTTTGGTTCTGATCCTTACTAATATTTAAATCAGGAAATGGGAAAAAGTATATATTTATACATACACACACACATTTTTATATATATTGTATCTTTTGGTTCTGATCCTTACTAATATATAAATCAGGAAATGGAAAAAAGTATCTCTATCAAAAAGCACATAATATGTATAAAAGTGTGTATATATAATGTGCCTAGCATTTTTGATTAAAACAGTTGTTGTGCTGTATTTTATTCTTGATTGTATGTTACTCAGATGGGTATTCTATCAATAAAAACTATTGGGTTTTCTTACATCCTGTGATATTTGGTGAAATGTGTTTTTTTAATTGTTAATGTTTATGAATGCAAAAGGGACACCTACTAGACAGGGCATTTAGTCCAAGATAACTGAAACGGAGAAGAACCAACAAGAATTTGATGGAGAGAAGGGAAATTCATGTTATGCACAGGAGGAGAGGGTGAGAGAAAAAGACAGTGGAGTCAAGGAAAATGAGGTGGCACTAGCTACGACTCCCCCAATGCTCACAAAAGCATCTCAAAACACGGTGTGGAAACTTGATGTGTTTCTGGATTGCATGCAGGGATGGTACAAGTCTGTAAACTCCCTCTGGATTTTCCTGTGTGATACATTACACATGCAGTCCCTTCTGTCTGATAGAAGTGTCAATAAATTTAGTTACCTATGCTATCTTGAAGAGGAGAAGGGGTGAGAAGAAAGCATTGTAAAAAGAGAGCTACTGAAAGCATTAAGTCTAGTCAAGAAGTTATTAGCAACAAACTTTAGTTACCTGTGCCACAAATCAAGAGCCCAGCTTTTCAACTGCCTTCTTAAGTAACTTAGCTGAAAACACACACTTGTAAAACAAGGGGATGACAGCCGAGAATGTGAGCAATCAGTAAAAGAGATGAGGAAGGGAAGAGACTAACAACTCAACACGATAAACTGCCAGCTAGTAGACAGTCTCAGTGAATCAGTTTAGCGGAGACACAAAATACTAGAAACCTTGTGACCGGGGACATGACTCTGGCCAATCTGGGGGTTTGTGTACTGTAAAACATCTAGGAGTATCATTTGCTTCTAGGTTTCTGGTTTGAAAGAGGAAACGTTATATGACTCAGTCCTGGGTACCACACAGTCTGAGTTACAGCCTCGTTTTTCTGCTAGCTTGTTTCACACAGCTCCCATTCACACACCAGCTGCTTCTCAGGGCATAATTTGGCCTCAGATCTCGTCTACCAAATCGAAGCTTCTTATTGTTTTGTAGAGGCAACACACAGAGAGGCAGATAGATAATAAACCTGCATCGTAGTTACAAACTGCACCTGAAGATTTTTAATAAAACCTTGCAGACCAAAATGACTGTTCTCATATATCACCATTAATGTGCTAAATGGCTCCCATGACCCTTTGCCTGTCTATAAATCACAAACTATGAAGATATACCAGGGTGATCAGATCAGTCAGTGGACATTTAATTAAGTGCACAGTTTTTCAAGCTGCTATTTATAAACGTGAAGAAGTAATTTTTCTCCTGCAGTAGAAAATTAGAGTCTAGATAAAGGTTTACAAATTAGATTAAGATATACATTTTCTGGATTACGCATTTAACCAAAAAATGCACTTACATTATCTCACTGAAAAAGCACATATCAAATCCTACACTATTTTATGGACAGTGTTTAGCATTTAAAGAGAATCTGACAAGAGCTTCAGCATGCGTCAGAGGAAATATTTCTATTGTTTTCATGTGTCATGTTGAATATCAGTCTCACTAATACCACTAATAATACTTTGAAGTCTTTTATTATGCTGTGTCTGTGTCTCATAACAAGCAATGTGTCCTGGGACAAAAAGCCAGTGCCAACTTTTCCATACAGAAAACATAAGCTTTTCATGTTGGCTTCTGGAATTTAAATAATGAATTGCATTTCTTCCACAAGGAATGAAACCTGCTTACATAAGCATCATTTGTTGTACCAACTTGCATCTTCATTTGGGAATGGCATGTGCTTGAGCAGTGCCTAGCACAATGGACGCTAAGACAACATTCCTATCAAGTGCGTTATTTGCACATTTTTGGTAGCTGAATTGTTATGACAAAAAACTTTTCTTGGGAAAGAACAAATGCCATTTTACTTGTTCCTTTCCTTCCTATTCAATTTTCTGCCTTTATTTGGACTATGAAATAGCCTTTTATGAAATTGTTGATCTCAATTCAGATGTTAGTAGACAAAGTTGAAGGGCTATATATAGATCCGTCAGGTTATGGTCTGATACATTTTGGCTAAAAACTAAAGAACCCATGAAATGACAAGCAAGGTGGCTGTTCAACATTCATGATCCTCTGATTTTACTTGAATTCAATTTTTTACCTTCTTTGATCTTTCTCTTATGACTTTGAATAATTTGTATTCATTGAAATATAGCACTCTTTTCTCTATATAGACCTGGGATAGAAATCCCCTAAGATAGTTTTAAATGCTGAAAATAATCAGCTTGGACATTTCAGTCAGACATTTCAGTTTCTTCATCATGTTTTGGGCTCAGCCTATGAATCTTTTAATGGGAAACTGATATTTCCTACAAAATAAGAAAGGTGCTGGTTTGCAGTGCTTTAACTGTTTCTCATTTGGGTCTTCTCTGATGGCAGTTCTTTGCTCACGGTCAGTTTACTGCTAAGAATGTGACAAGAGCAGCAGCTTGTAATTTGTCAAGACTCCTTGAGACTTCTTTTAGTTGCTTCAGTAAATTTAATGCCTATCCACAGAGTCCCTTGTGCAGAATCCTTCCTATTGATCAAAATCCTCCACTTGCTAAGTGCAAAATCCAACTTAACCGTACATGGATAATAATGCCGTAGAGCAATCTACCGCAGAGCTCCGCAGAGTGCTGTTAAGAACCTGGGGCATCGATACTCATTTTTTCGATCGCTCTGCTATGAGAACGATGGCAGCTGCAGAGACATTTCTAAGCTTCCAGAATGTGCATTAAAAGCGTGGCAGGTGTTTCTTTTTTCCTAGCAAGGTTTCAGCATCGTACTAAAAAATAATAAGGTACAATCTAGAATAAGTTGTTCCTGTCCTCAACATTTAAGGAGAAAGGAAACTTCTTCTGAAGCCCAGAATCAAGAGCTTTAAAGCACGGTACATTTTACTGCACTTTGTGTTCACTGAAGAGCCACTTCTTTTGTTGGATGAGCTATTCTTGATCAATCCCAACATTCTTTTACCTTTTCCTCCATTTTTTGCTTGAAATGTGAATGCATACTTTGCCATGTGTAATATTGCCAGTGAAATGCTTTACTTGCTTCTGTAATTAAACTGTTAATTTTGTACTATAGAGAAGGCTCAGCTAGTTCAACAGGTGATAGCAGTTTTGTCATCAAATATTTCCTTTTTCAGATGCTTTTCAGGTACAATTAATTGTATAGTTTTGCTGCTTTCCTGTACCTTAGGAAAGTATCTACCTTATTTTCTTTTGGCTTCCACATAAAATTTATGCAGAATTTTAACACGATTGTATGTACCCAGAGTACCCTTCCCTTCAAATCCTTCTGCCATTCTCTTACCCAAGCACTTCCCAGACGGGGCTGATGGGGCAGTCTGTCTCTCTGCAGCCTCCTTGCTATAACAAGGTCTGACCCGTCCTTACTGGGCTCACAACATAATGCAGAACGGCACTTTAAGAACTACTGGGAAGCCCCAAATAGAGAGAAACTTAGTTGTCAGTGTTAAATTCTGATAATGCTTAAGTACTGAAAATATTAGAGATGATATTTAATAAACTTCTCAAAGCTCATTTCTTTCAGTTTGATCAATTAAGGAAGTCTGTAAGTCTGAAACAGTTGCAGGAAGAACCAGATTTGGTTTTGGACAGACATCTTTGAAATACTAGCAAACAAGCCAATGAATCCTAAAGTCACATCACAGTTGGAGACTATAGCTTGGATTGAATAATAAATACTAATCATGGTTAATGCAGTTATTCCTGAACATGATGGACAACTGACTCTTTTTTCAACATTTTTTTTCACTGTCTCGATCATTCAGAATACAGGACCTGGGAGCAAAGGCAGTAGCTCAGTGACTTGATTACAGAAGAAACCTTGAGAAGCTACTCGCTGGGCGAAGGACCTGAATGTAGAGAAAACTGATTTTTATTAAGTCAGAGGTGCAAAAATTATAAAGGATTTGTATCACAAGCAAGGGGAAAAACTTACTTGTAGGAAAGGGCTCCAGAACTAAACTGGATAAATAAACAGTTTAACACAGTTAAATTGAACAGTTAAACAGTTAATTGCAATTAACAGTTTATCACAAAAATTGGAAAAGATGCTATGATGGAAGTAAAAGGGAATATACAGAAAGGTAAACTACGTTTTGTTACACACAAAAATGAAAACAAAGTGGGAACTAAAACAGGGAGAAAGAACGGCTGTTTGGGTCATTTTAAAAGGAGGCAAAATTAAGTCTAAACTATAGCACTTTCTCACCTAATGTCCTTAAATTCACGTTGAATATAATGAATTAAAATAATTATAAAAATGAGTGTTACTCTGAATAAAAGTATAGGAGTATCTCAGAGTATAGGAGATAATACCCAAAGTTATCTTTTGGCTTTTCTCAGCTGACCTCACATCACTGAGAAGTTGTGACTAAGGAACATGCCTGGCTCTGAAGAAAAATGCATTGTCCATGGAAAGAAAATCAACTGAAAACTTGTCCTCTGAACATGAAATCAGATGATAAATTGAGGTAAACAGAAACATCTTTTTTGTGTATTTACAAAACTGGTGAGCTGCAAAAGGGAATAGGACCTTGCCTCTGCAGCAACCTGGTGAGGAGCCACCAGCAAGGTAGAGTTATCTGTTGCTAGGCCATTTGTGCAATCAAGCATTTTGAAACCGAAAGGATGACAGGGTGAGAACATGGTGCCACAAGTTCAAGACTTTTGAATATAGGTAATATGCTTTTTATGTGTTCACAAAGCTGTGTGAATGGTAGTACAGAAAATGCCATATAACTCATAAAAAAAGGGCCACAATAATTCCCATGTGTGAGTTTAATTTCAATGACTTGGTAGAAGTCTTTTTTTTTTTTTTTTTACTTTTATGTCTTTTACTTTTATTTCCTAAAATGATACTCCATTCCTGAAATCAAATTATCTACACCTAAAAAAACCACAAAAAAATCAATACACACTCACAAGCCAAAAGTAAGACAGGTAGGGTTTAAATTAAAATGGCCTAATGACAGAGTTAAAAGTTAAAAAATTGAGGATATGATGTGCAAATGAACAAATGAACAGTGCTCCCAGTTTTATTATCTGACCTATGTACAATCAGTTTTATTACACAGGTCTCTACACTCTGGGGTCCTGTTGAAAGTGTCTCAATTAGTTTGTTTCAGTATTATGTTTATGCAGTTACAATTTTTTCATTAATATTACAGGGCAAATTATATTCAACAGAACAGGAAACCCCTTTGCTAAGGAATAAATGGATTTTAATAAATAAGGATTCATTTACTGCTGTAATTGCAAGTATTTCTTTTTATAGGAGTTTGTATTAAACACAAGGGATTCTCTTCGATAAAAAATCTGGATTATATTTTCTCGTATATGCTTTTATCTGAGTGTCACATGAAAGTGCAGTTGAGCCATAACGCAGAAGTCAAACATCAAGCAGGAATCATGTCTTAAAAGAAAAAGCACGTGTGCTTAAATTCAACAGTCTGAATCACATGAGTCTTTTAAGCTGATATTATAGTTTAGAAACCACTGTGTATTAATGCAATATCAAAGAGGATGTACAATATCCCTGAGCGGGTATTCAGTGGACAACAAAGAGCTACTGTATTGGCCTTGATCCTGAAACAGGGCACAGAATGAAAACCCCAAACAAAACACAACAACATTGCAATAATACTGTGTGCCTTGCACGTGACAGTGAGGAAGTGTTGGAAAACTGATTCAGGACAAAATGAATCACCACTGAGGGGAATATGGTGAGAAAAGCTTCAACAGATACACCTTTCTGAATGCAGCACTTAGCTCTTGAAGTGCTAGGAATTTTAAGTCCCCCAAAATACTATTTTTCATCTGAAGGATATTGAGTACAGAGGTAAAGTATATGGTGTCGTTTATGGCTAATTGCCATTAAAATCAAGAACTCACAGTGAAAAACAGCATTTCTGTTGTCATATAACCCAGGCAATGTAACCACAGAGGGTCTTTTACGTCCCCTGTTTTTACCTAGAAAAAAATGTAATAAGTATTATAATTTCCATTACAAGGTTGTCAGAGCAAAATTAGTGCTCTGAGACGTGGATTGTTCAGAGCTTACTGACGCGTGAAATCAGAATGAGGAGAAATGCTAGAATGAAGAGATAGGCTGAAAAAGATTCGTCTGCCACTACAGAGACGTCAGTCATAAAGTCTGAACCGTTTAGCAAAATTTCTCTTGAATCCACTTAAGGTCTAAGGTAAATTAAAGGTACATTAAAGTTAATAATTTTTTTAGCTTTATTTATTTGAAAGTTTGCTTATACTATAAACGATTTGAATTTCTGAGTTGTAAAAGATTCTGTATACATCTGTGTTAAATAGCATGCTATTTTCAACACCTCTGTTAGCACCTTACAAACACATGGCTTTGGCACCTTGTTTTACTTTTCTACGTGAACTTAGGCTGTCTTTGGTTCGTAAAGAAAATTCGAGTTCTCTGTTACAGAGAAGGCTTCTGTTGGCTTTTTTTCTGGTTAGGGGCAGTCTGTGCTTTCTGTTTTCAGCTGCCTGCTATTGAGAAGTGATCCGAGCACCTCTTCAGCTGCTGCTTGAGGGGCAGCCATGTAACTGTCAGGCTGGAGTGCCACCAACAGAGACCTGGCAGTTGTTAGTGCAGCAGTGCACGCAGACTGTGAGACATCAGGGAGGTCAGACAGGAGAGTGACATGGTCTTCTCAGAGACCCTGGAGAGACAAAAGCCCAAGCTATGTGAAACAAGAAATGATAGTCAGCTAGAGACTACACTCAAGGGAACAGTAGATGGAAACTCTCAAGATGGGGGAGACTGGAAAGGCAATCGCAGTCTTTCTAGATCTTGATCTGTAGATTATTTACACCTATAGATTTGCAAATTCAGGACAGGCATAGTGCCCTAGGAGCAGCTGAGGAGAAGAAAGACTCATCAGAGAAGGCATCAAAGCCAGCTGACCCCAGACCAAGCACTTGTGTAACGAGGAAAAGGTGGGTGATCATCACTAATGTCTTCTTTGGGTGTTTGGCGAATGAATTGGTTGCACTGTCTGTTTCAAAAGTCTGTAATCAGTGATATAAAATTCATCTGGTAGCTGACTACTAGTTGGCATCCATCAAAGACTTATAGAGGGGCTAAAGCTGTTTATGGGTCTTATAAATAGCCTATACAATGGCAAGGAGTCCACTCCGCAGGTTCACAGATTATACCAATTTGAGAGGGTGATAGATGTGCTGTAGAGCAGGGTTGTTATTCAGATGGATCTCAACAGGTGGAGAAATAGGCTGAGACAAACATCAGGATCTTTAGTAAAGTTCTAAATCTGTAAAGAATAGCTTTGTGCACAAATACAAACTCAGCATGATAGGTAAAAGTAGGTCTGCAGAGAAGGACCTAGGGTCCTGTTTGACACCAAGCTGAATATGAGTCAGCAATGTGCCCTTGCAGTAAAGGTCAACCACCTTCTGAGCTGTATTAGTAAAAATGCAGTTGGCAGGTTGAGGGGCAATGCTTCCCTTTATTTGGCGGTTTTTCTTTCAGGATTGTATCTGCAGCACTAAGGACAAGCAGGACATTGACATACTGGAGTGAGTCTGGAAGAGATGGTTATAAGGTGGAAGTACATGACATGTGAGTAGAGACTGAGAAATGTTTCTTGTTTCAGCCTGGAGAAAAGAAGGCTAAGAGTAGATCTTTTTTTCTCATTATATCCACCTAATGGAGAGTATCAGTAAGACAGAGCTGGACTTGAAGATGCATAGAATAAGAGGTAACAGGCAAAAAGTAGAATATCTGACTAAATATAAGGAAAAAAAATACTGTGAAGGTGTCCAAATATTGGAAGAAGTTGACCAGAGAAGTTGTAGAATCCCCATGCATGGATACAATCAAGACTGGACTGGACAAAGTCCTGAGAAACCTGATGCAGTTAGTCCTGCAGAGTGTTGGACTAGATGGTTTCTATATATCCTATCCAATTCAGTTATTCTTTAACAGTCATTTTCCAGGAGCACCGCAATGTAACAGCGCAATACAAAAAAGAAGAAAGAAAAGAAAAATAAAAATCAATGAAAAAAAGTGGTATTTTAATTATAAGTCTTTACTAACTAGCTCCTTGTGGATACACGTTTTGCTTTGGACTGATGAAAAGACTTGGATTTGGCATTGTTAGTAAAGGATATAAGCATACATTCACAACAAAGAGGTACCAGAGATATAGAAAGGAAACTTAAAAAAATTGCTGATAAAATAAGAGTAGAAAAATAAAGGTGTTTCAAAGTTGTGTATTTCTGTATCAGGAAAATAAAAGTTGTTGATAAGTCCAAGAAACTTGTGGATATTCATTTCTGTGGATCGAGAGATAAGAAATTATCAAGATAGGTTGAGATTATTTGTAGATTTGTTTGGGCTTTTTCTGGTCTGGAACCTATTTTTCCATTTTTTGGTGGGGGAAGAGCTGTCTTTTGATTTTTACCAGACAAGAAGCTTTGAGGAAAGACTCATTATTTTTCAGATTACGATAACTTTCCAGCCAAGCTACAGAAAGCCTTTTCAGTTCTAATCTCAAACATGTGAAAACTTGATGTTCAGTGGGTGAAAGGGTTTCTTTAAAAAAGCAAATATATATTATTGCTAAGTATATGTCACTTGGCCTAGTAGTGACAAATGAACTACACCAGAGAATGTTGTTGGGGTTATGTAGCTGCTGTGCATATTGAACAGTAAAGAAAATTTTGCAGAGGAAAAGGAAGATGATATGAAATTGCAAGAACACGAGACTAAAAAACAGTCATTAAAAAGTCTAAAGTCTAAGACAGATTTCTTTGAATAGTGGTAGTTGTTCTTGCCAAAGAATCAGTAATGCATAGATCCGAGAATGTTGAAAGAGGTCGTTCTTACAAGAATAACAAAAAGGGGGAAGTGAAAGGTCTTTCTGCTCTATGGTTTGAGAACTTTGTAAAACAGAAAGGTTTATGGAAGCTACATCAAACAGCAGCTTCAAAAGGTGCATTTTCTGATTGCCACATAATCATACTTCTGTCACACCATATGACCTTATTATATTGGTACATTACCATGCCATCACTTCCCAACAATATTAGATTATGTAATGAGGGGATTTTATGCATTGTGACCTTAAGTAACACATATGAAAATAACATACTTTTCTCATAGCTCTTCCTGAGTTTTTAACTAGAAACTGTAAATATTTAATCCTTTAAGGATGTTTCAATGGCTTTAGCACAGTTAATTTAATGGCACTGTGGTAAAATCTAAATTATACATTTCCCAGTTTTAGGCTGATTATGTCTGCTGTGAACATAGGCAAAGAGATAATAGCCAATGAGCATAATACAAAAAGCATATTAGTGACTGTGTACAGAGACACCCAGCTATGGTGGCAGGGGAAGAAAAAAAACATAGTATTATATTAGGTCCAGTGAAGTGCTACAGATATTAATGTTGGTGCTTGTTTTACTAAATATTTTTTAATAATCTGATAAAAATGGCATATTAATTAACTTGGAAGCTATTACTTCTTACATTTTTGAAACAGAAACTACAGAAATAATTTTTAAGAAGGATTTAGCAAGAGGAAAGAAGAAGGGAAGGGCAAGGTTGAGGAATGCATGTTAAAAGTCTTCCCAAAAATCAAATATCTTCATTATTTGCTCGTATTAGAATGTTTTCTCTCTTTTCAAGCCTAGTCTACTAAACAGAAGTCTTGGTACATTTTTAACATTCCTGTGTGCATTACTCTTTTGATTCTTTTCCCTATGACTTTCTTTTCCTTTATTTGCTGTAGGGACAGTAGCTGTACTCAACCACGGAAAAGAAAATAAGAAATACAGGCATCTCAGATATGTATGTAGAAAATCTACTTCCATGGAAGTCACTAACATCAGAGTAATCTAGTTTTCACTGATGCTAGTAATTTGGCGTAGCAAAATTGATGTTATACACAACCAGATCATATTATAAATAGTTTCTTTCACAGTGGTAAATGGGTTTACAATATACAAGCGGCGATGATCATTCACGTTGTTGTTTTTCATAAATATTTTGAAATTCTTGCCTCCTCTCTGTCGTTTATTAAGAAGAAGCACTTAATTTAAAGTTATTTTAAATTAACCCCTTGCCCAAAGGAGAACATGAGATTAATAGTGTTAAAGACAGGGAATGTAACTTGTAACCAATAATAGCGCGATACTGATTTGTGATACTAACTGCCATATTACTTAAATAAAGGAATACCTTGGCTTTCCTTATATATAAATTCGTATAAAATTTTCATAAGGAAATATGATTTCTATTTTTTTACAGTGAAGCAAATTTGAACCTTGACTACTGCAAAGACTGATGCCCTACAGTACTTGAAAATATGCAGAAGTGCAAACATGAGAGATATTCCTTGTTTTGACCTCAAGTGTCTCTTTTGCTGGATAAGATATAGTTTCATTGCCATATACTGCTTAGAAATATGCCATTGAGACTGCTGATTGGATAGTAAGTTTATGGTTGTTTATATATTGAAATCTGTTCACAGAGTTAGACAGAGGCTTGGAAATCGTTGATCTTGAGGAAGCAATTTTTTTTATTATGACTATTTGGATTAACTGTAGCTTGTTTTCTAGGCTAATGTCATTCTTTTTTGTTACTAATCCAATTAGAAGGCCAGTGTCACCATAGTTTTTCTAGATATCAAATCACTTGTTTAAGTTTTTGTATACAATTTAATTTTCTGAAAAGCATATCTAGCATTTTTAAAAAATTCATAGACTTTTTCTTCTTCTCTATGGGTAATTAGCTTATAAATACTGATAGTCCATGGGTTTTCAAGATTGACAGACTGGAGAATGTCAGAATATAACGTGAGAGAAGATGTCAAATGCATCAAGAATTCCCTTTAAATTTTCAAATTTAGTAATAAATTTCATAATATAGCTACAAAGATCACTAAATCTTGATGCAATAGTTCATAATCTGTTGAAAAGCTACTCTAACTAGTTTAGATTTATGACAGATAAGGAAGAATATTCCATTGGAAGGTGGCTTTCTAGTTCAAAATAAATTGTTTAGAAGATCTTTGTAGTCTTCAGACAGATCATGGATGCTGACTGGTAGATTTAACAAGATATTGAGCATCACTTAAAATGTAGTTTAGCCCTTTATGGTACTATAAATTAATACACTTGAAGTATATGCTCATATTTTGGAGTCTGACAAGATTTCTCAATCCAAACAATCTCGGTTCATTTTGCAAATTTCCCACAATGCCTTAGGAATTTCTTCTTTAACATTCTGTTTCTTCCTAATTTAAAAATAGACATAGTGTCTACAGACTTCAAACATTTTATTGCTATATGGTAACATGTCACCAAGCAACAGTAATTATTCCTTATCTTGTCACTGTTTCAGTGTGACTAATTCAGCGATAATGCCCAGAGATTCTAGCTGAGGTAAGATTCATGTGCTGCACAACTTAAACAGTGATTATTTCTCTATCAGGAAAATCAAGAAGCATACTCCTTCCATATATTGAATCGAGCTATCACAGAACTATTTCCATCCTATTAAATGCTGTTAGCCTTTAAAACATGGTGGCAGCACGTGGACAGCTTATGAGGAATGGCTTTTGGTAGGCCCAAAGTCCTAAGATGCTTAAAGACTACTTGGGGACAACTACTCGATGCAGGCTAAAATCCAGCCAGGGACTAACTGCTTAACAGCATAACTGACGGCATCCCAGTGCAATCCCAGCAACATTACAAGGCAGCTTTTAATTTACTTGTGTAGGTAAATCACCTGCCCTAACTGGTGTACAGCATATATAGGCAGGAAAATGTGAGACTTTCTCTGTGCGCTGTACTGGACACTCCTGTTGCTGTAAGCACCTGTCTTGGTCCATGGCCAGTCCTTCCAACCCTTCCCGGGCTGCTCTGGCACATGCATGTCTGCATCTGTGTGACCAACTGACAAAGGAAATGATCTAGCAAAAAAAATAGCCCAGGTGAAATAAAGGGGTTATTTTTCACCTGAGTTGTATCCCTAAATCTTTTCATTGTAAAGCAAGAGGCCTGAGACAAGGGAAGGAAATTTCAGCAATTTAACTTTGTTACTGAAACCAGACCTGACTGCGCTCGTCCGTACAGAAAAGCAAATCTCTTGCCTAAGGTCCACAAAGCAGGAGACATTTCAGGCATGATTGGGTACTGGACTGTTTCTTTAATCACGTTCTCTGTAAGAGAACGTGAGTAAAGAGTAAGAGTTGTTTAAGAGCACAGCCAAAATCACTGTGTTGTCAAAACTCATGTTGTGTAATGCGATCAATTAGTAAAACAGTGCTGCTTTTGAACAACGAACCTTTTTTGTGAAGGGATGATCTTGCCATTTGTTTTTACTATTTAGTCAAGGTTATCATTGCTTCCCTTTTCTGCTTTATAACCAGATTTCTAATTCCCATTATGAGCCTGCCACAGCTAAATTAGACCATGATTTATGTAAAAATTGAAAAGAAGTGACTTGTGGAACTCTCTCAGGAAGATAAGACTTTCTGTCATGAAGTTTCTCTTTCTTAGTGTCCTCAGAATTTCTCTCTTCGCTACTTTTTGATCATTAAAGTGCCACTTGGGAATCTAGAGATCAGCTGGTGGCATGAAGTTAAGTGTTTAAATTCCCAAGAATTTTGGATGAAGTTACTATTAAGGACAAATTATGCTGAAAGTCATAGTCTGAAAAGCCTTAAGCAAAGAAAAACCTTTAGGCAACAGATGACTTGTCATATTCTGCCTGTGTGGTGCACAAACAGGCAGCCATTTATAACAACAGCAGAGAAATAGTTAGAAAAAAAAATCATATGAAAAAAAAGTCATACAAACAAAAAAATCATCTTTTCTTTCATTTCAAAAGAAATCATAGTTAGAATTCATAAACTGTTTGCTCAACTGATATTTAGTTGAGTTGTATAAGCAGATATTCAGGACATATACAGCAGATCAAATATCTTGTGGTTGTCAGCAACTTAAAAAAATTGAGCTCTTCAGCTTTTTCTTTTCAGTAGTGCTATGGAATATATATATGGGATACTTACATTTCAGTAACCAAGAAAAAAATTCAAGATATGCAACTGTATGGAAATACCAAAAAACAGTGTCATACAGGGTGGGATTCAGCTCCTTAAGTATTAATATCTAGTCTGCAGGTGCCTGAAGAGGTCCAAAGCATCCACATGTGCTTGATGGATACTACAGAGTAATTATGGGAGACTTGCACCCTGCTGACAAAGCAGCTGGAGGCCAGGGGGGTTATTGTATGGAACTGCATATCTGTTTTTACACAAATAAATCCTATTTGAATTGAAAATTGGTCAAACACATCATCAAACATCAACTCAATGACTGAAGAAGAGAATGTTTGTCTAAAATAATGTGTACTTCAATGCACTATTACCTAAACATACCTTCTGTATTAGAATCAAGCATTACTTCCCTAAAAAGTCAGTGACTGCCTACATAGCTGAATAGCACTGTATAAAGAACTGTATTAAGGAGAAATAATAGAAAGTATTGTCCTGAATACAATTCCTGGGAAGAAAGACTAGGATGTTTCCATTCAGATAAGTCATTTAGGATCTTGTAGATAACAACTTTCTTGAATATAACCACAGAATTCCTTTGGCAGCCTGTGGGAAATGCTATTTGTTAAACTAAGTGAAACTCACAAGTGGCCATTTTCTTTGGATATTTAACTGGGGACACAAAGCAAAATCTTCCAACTGGTTAATAATCTGGTCCTATAGTTGGATTAATTCTGAAGATCTTTCTTTATTACCAGGAAACAAAATTTGTGGTGTTTTCACCAAAAAGTGGAAGGGTAGTAGACTGAGCTACTGTGCTGCCTGTGCGGCTGATCACACAGATTCAGAAAAGCTTGTGCCAGATACAAGTTGAGTGTGGTGCAACTTAGGGACTGACAGACAAACTGAAAATTACAGTTGAAAGTAATTTCCCAACCATTTTACATATATATTTTGTTTTGCCTTCACAGTGCACAGTTTTCAGTTTAAACAAACGTTACATACCACGGTTAGATGGAACTGAAATTCATTTGGAGAGGTATCACCATGATTATGAAGAAAGCATATAATATATACCTCTGTTACACACAAATACATGTTCATATTTAAAAACATAACACAATCTGTACTAACCAAAGCACTTTATAAAATTGAATACAAATTTCATCTGCAAACCCAAATAATTTTTTTCTAGTTTCTGCTCTGAAACATCCTTCTTTTTCTTTCCTCCTTTGATTTTTTTCATAGCAATTCAACTATAAAGCCATTGAAATAAGGACTTACAATGGAAACACTGACAGATCCTTAAATATAGTAGAGTGAAGAGTAAAACTGTAATAAGAACCTGTCAAAACTGAAAATGAAGGAGTCTGAGACATCAGAAGAATATAAAAACATGTCCATTTCTAAGTTTTTGAATGATGGTATTTTTAGATTTAAGTGCTCTGTGTGTTTCCACTAATTGCATGGCAAAGTACGACAGATGAAATATCTAGGCGTACAGGACAACTGCTTCTCTAGTTCAAAGATTTCAGCATTAACCTGAAGGTAGGTAAAAGGCAATAGTCTCAGACTTCCCTGTGTCTCTGTCTAACAACACTATAGCAATCCTATATTAGTATTTGGAATTTAATGTCTCCATACGAGGTCTCTTTCTTCTCGTTCTTTTCTCTGACTTCTTTCACAGCTGCTGAATGTTAGAAAAACATAACTGAAAGAACAAAAACTGATGCAAACTTAGGTAAAGGCAAGATTTCAGCAGCCTCAATTCACTCCCTCACGTATTATGTTACACACAGCTTGAACACTTTGTCCCCTCCAGTGGATTTATTCTTCATTTAGTACCTATAGATGATGATTCTCACTTAATGGGAACTGTTTAGTGTTTTCATGTTCTTCATAGATCAATGCAGCTAATATCATCTACCTGGACTTCTGCAAAGCATTTGACACAGTCCCGCATGACACCCTTGTCTCTAAATTGGAGAGACATGGATTTGATGGATGGACCACTCAGTGCATAAGGAACTGGCTGGATGGCCACACTCAAAGAGTTGCAGTCAATGGCTCGATGTCCAAGTAGTGACCATTGACGAGTGCTTTTCCTCAGAAGTTGGTACTGGGACCAGTACTATTTAACATCTTTGTTAGTGACATGAATGTTGGGATTGAGTGCACCCTCAGGAAGTTTGCCAATGACACCAAACTGTGTGGAGCAGTCGACAGACAGGGGGTGTGTCGACAGCTGGAGAGAAGAGATGGCATCCAGAGGGACCTGAACAGGCTTGAGAGGTGAACCCATGCAAACCTCATGAAGTTTAACAAGGTCAATTTCAAGACCCTGCACGTGTGTTGGGGCAATCCCAAACACAAATGGAGGCTGGGTGGAGAATAGATTGAGATCAGCCCTGAGGAGAGAGACTTGGGGATGCTGATTGATGAGAAGCTCAACATGAGCCGGCAATGTGCACTTGCAGCCCAGAAATACAACCGTATCCTGGGCTGCATCAAAAGAAGCGTGGCCAGCAGATTGAGGGAGGTGATTCTGCCCCTCTACTCCGCTCTCATGAGACCTCACCTGGAGTACTGCATCTAGCTGTGGAATCCTCAGCACAAGAAGGACATGGACCTCTTGGATCAGGTCCAGAGGAGGGCCAGAAAGATGATAAGAAGGCTGGAGCATCTCTCCTATGAGGACAGGCTGAGACAGTTGGGGTTGTTCAGCCTGGAGAAGAGAAGGCTCCAGGGAGAACTTAGAGCAGCCTTCCAGTACCTAAAGAGGGCCTATAGAAAAGATGAGGAGGGACTCGTTGTCAGGGCATGTAGTGATAGGACGAGGGGTAATGGTTTTGAACTGAAAGAGGGTAGATTTAGATTAGATATTAGGAAGAAATTCTTTACTGTGAGGGTGGTGAGACACTGGAACAGGTTGCCCAGAGAAGTTGTGAATGCCCCACCCCTGGAAGTGTTCAAGGCCAGGTTGGATGAGGCTTTGAGCAACCTGGTCTAGTGGAAGTTGTCCCTGGTCATGGCAGGGGGTTGGAACAACATGATCTTTGAGGTGCCTTCCAACCCTAACCATTGTATAATTCTATGAATGTGTGGCTTGAAATTTTATATCCATATGACTATGAAGAGAGAATTTCCTCATGAATATTTCTCCATGTTTTCATGTCTGATAGCTTCACAAATATTCATGTCTCCCTATTTTCAGTATCCACTAATTTTATTTGTGGTATTTAAAGACTGACCATCAGAGCACTTGCTGTTAATATCCAGTACTTCATTGTTTAATGTACAGCTTCTACAGGCTTCTCTGTGGCTACAAATCAGTCTCAATGACCTCAGGTGAGGCACACAGTAAATGAAGAACATGTCAAGCAGACAGTAACTTTGCTGCATGGCAATACAGAGCGGGCAGGTTTTGTATCAGTAAGTGACATCTCCGTTTTATGAATCTGATGGCCAAGCAGGTTTGGGGGTAGATCTGAATGGAAAATTTCATGTGTCATGGAAGAAGTGTTGATATTAATTCATTATATGGCCATATTTATTATAGATCAGAGCCTTCCAGCTGATCGACTCACTGATCAACTGATATGCACACAGATGGGAGAGAGTAAGCAGACAGAGCCAGACTCTTCTCAGTGGTGCCCACTGACAAGACAAGAGGTAATGGGCACAGACTGAAATACAGACAATTCCATTTAAACAGCAGTTCCATTTAAACATAAGAATATCTTTCTGTTTTACTGGAACGGGAAGAAGTTTCCCAGGTAGGTTGTGGTGTCTCTATCCTTGGAGACACTCAAAACCTGACTGACATGACCTTGAGCAACCTGTTCTAGCTGACCCTGCTCTGATTGGAAGGGTTGGACTAGGTGATATCCAGAGGTCTCTGCCACTTTCAGCTGTTCTGTGTTTCCTGTGTGGAATAAAATGTTTTTACCCACTTGCAATCAACAGAAAAAGCCACCACGATGTCTACTGCAGGAATAGAGTTGTTGAAGTTTACATCCTGACCAAACCCAGGCCAGGTAATCGCATTCAAGCTATCTAAAATTCCCTCTGCTGCTTAACCTGCCAAAGTTTTCTTCACCTTATTTCCAGAATTCCTTCAAACAGAGGTGGAACGCAGGAAAATAATTGTTCCATAAAAATAGCGGCTGAAGTGCCAGGTGGAGTATTGTTACCATTTATTTTCCTCATAGAAATGTTTAATATATTTAGGTCCTCAGGCAAAGTTAACCTTGGACCAAGGTGGACGAATATGAGCAATTATACAATGAGCACAGAGAGACTGGCACTGTAGTTCTGCTCATGGTGATCTATTGTGAATCTGACCTTCAGAAACTGCTAAGGTTTTTCTGCAAAGCTTGCTCTGTCATGTGAAGGAGAAAGCTTAGACTGTGCCATATGGAAAGGGAGCAGTCAGTAAATGCAGAACCATATTACCAATGAATACATATATGTTTAAGCATTGTTGTATTTAGATTTTTTTATATTAAATATTAATCTGGACAAAAATTGAGATATACAAGAAACACTGATAAAAAAGCATTAATATTTGAGCAGCTTCAAAAGGAAAAGGAACAAAAGCAAACTAAAACAGCACAAAATTGGCACTGTAGAAATCCTGCTTCCTCAGTTACACATTTGTTGGTTAAATTATGCAATTTTTTGAATTATTTTTTGGTGGTCTGAATGAAGAGGAAAAAATAGGGACTGCATAGAACTCTTTGCACTGCTAGAGTGCTTTTGAATGATTTTATTTTAACTATAATTAATGGATATGTAATGGAAATAATGAGCTAGAGTGAAAATTCAATATAAGTTCAATGAGGAGAATATTTTAAATGTAAGAGAAAGAACAAAAACAGATGAACAAAGACTTACAACGCTTTTTAATACCTATGACTCTTCAAGCATATCTATTTAAACGTCAGCTGTAGTCGTTACTATAGGGCATCTAGACAAGAAAGGTAGGTGACTTTAAGAAAATGATGAAACAGTTTATAGCTCATGGAGTAATGGCTCACAAAAATTTGTGCAGTGGTAAATCATTAGGAAATACCTGTAATTTACAGAAGCTTGAACACAGGAACTGAAAGAATTTATAAAAAATGATTGTCCAGAATTTAATCATTGACTTTATTAGCAATGTTAATGATTCATATTGATGTAACTGACAGCAGATTCCAGTCTATTCTACTGTGTATTATAACGTTTATTGCCTACATAAAATAATATTATTAAATATCACTTTTTTGCCTTCTTTTAGCTTGATGCTTAAGTTTAAAAAAAATGTTTAATTAGAAACAGGTTCCTGACTAGCTTTCCGACCTGAAGAGTCTGGTTCTGGGTCTTGTTTAGAAGCTGATGCTAAAATAGTAAATGAGGGTTTGATTACAGATTAAGACATATCTGATTGGAATATTTCAGAAGCTTCACAAAAATGTTTGTTGGCCCAAGAGCCCAGTTCTTTCTATTTAGGACCTAAATCAAAGTTCCAACCAAACATTTTATTAAAAATTAAAGCATAAACTTATTTTTTCAGACTTGGATCCCAATAGAATCCTCTTTTCTATAAAACCAAAACTAGTTATGAACTAAAAGGTTCAAAAGTTCTTTACAAAATTCTTATGGACTAAAATCCTCAATGTTCAAATCAATAACCAGAGTACACATTATCACAGGCTGCCATAAGTGACACACAGTCATCTATCAGCCTATGAGACAACAGACTCCAGAGACTCTATTAGTTAAATTAGTTAAGATAGTTAACAATTTTAATCATTGTAAAATGACTAACGAAAATATGCAGCTTAAATGTGTTTCTCTACCTACTCAACTCCCATTCCTGTTGTGCTCATGTGTGTTCTAATCCCAAAATAGAAGTATAACAATAGCTTTTTTTTCCTCTCCTCTTAACTTTTAGGTGAAAATGCTGATGAACTTATGTTTGTTTGAATGTATTAACAACTCATTGAGATAATGATCTGTGAAAAAGATTTGAATTTTACATGTAGTTTCTTTCAAATACTTATAGTGATCAATAAATGTCCTTATCAGTAAGTTTCACAGACTATGCCTTATTCTTTGGAAGTTTTAATCTTCTGCATAGTAGATATCCAATAGTATATATTTTATTGAATTAAAATATGTTTTTTGCAGCACATCTTGATCTTTACATCCAATTAGTAGAATGAATTGTGAATACTTTGGAATCTTTATTAAATAAGTATGTGTCTATGGGAGTAATTTCATCAATTTTAAAACATTTATGAGATTGTAACACTCAGAAGGATACTTTATGTCAGCAAATAATTGTGAATATCCTACTTTTTTGCTCTATCTTATAGACTTGCCACTCATTCAGAACCCAGTTCCAAAGTGCTGTTATAATATACAGATGCTTTCCAAGTGGAATCAAATTATCTGACTGCTCAGAATGATGATTGCTCACCAGGGGGAGGAAACCTAGCATAGATAGACTATGAATATAAAGACCTTGAGTTGGATAATTTGTTCAAAGGTGGAAACAAACGAAGAGGTGGAGCTCATAAAGACTCCTTCCACAGTTATGTTACCAAGGGAGGGGCGTAAGCCTTTTGAATGAATCTGAAACACTTGAGGCTTTCCGACTGCATTAAATTCCAGGAGCTAGAGTCAAGGTCTGACTGCAGCGAGAACTATACCCAGCCATGAGTCCCACAGGAATAAACTCAGCCTTCTGCTCAGTTACAAACCAAGATGTCACTTGAGGTATTTCTGTTAACCAGCATTTGGTTGTATGAAGGAACACCTAAGGAGGCAACACAGATTGGAAGAGGTCGTCTAGATGATAGCAGACCCACTAGTCAAGTGGAATTTCTTCTCCTCTGTAGGAGAAGAAATTCTCTTTTGTATTGGGACTTTTCTAACAGATGTGGCTAAATGGAGCTAATTCCTTTTCTGGGCTTGCAGACTTGGTAAAAATGAAATACAACATGCACTTGGTATCAGCGCTCTGTAGAAGAGGAGTAAGCTGCGGCAGAAAGAAACAAAATGTATTCTGCTGTTCTACCCTTGCCCTCCCTTATTATTTAATCAGAATGCTTTTTTTAAAAAAAACCATTGGTTTATCATTCTCTGCAGACTCATCACTTGACAGTTCCTAATTGTTTTTGCTGGGATTTTTATCAGCAGTCTATGAAGAAACTTATGCAATTGTTTTTCAAGTATATAGATGTGATTTTAAAGTATACATATGTGCTCATCAAATTATGTCAGTTTATTCCTTTTTTAGAATGTTTTACCCAGTGTTTTTCCAATGGCTCCTTTTCAGAGTGCCCACAACATGAGAACACACATAATACCTTCATGGATTTACATTTTCTTTCCCACAGTAGCCTTCCTCATCTCCTCTTCACATAGACTTTATTATTGTTTTTTAAAGCATACTGTATATAGAGGCAGAACTGAGTTCCCTTGAAACCGACGTTCCCCTCACTCCCACCCCACTATAAACAATAGATGCAGGGGAGCTGCTCTGAATGACACAAGATACTCCCTGAACAGCTGACTAAAAATTAAGTTGAACACAACCCAAGCCTTTCAAAGATTTGAAGTAGTTCAACCATCTTTTTATCTTCCATGTTTCATCATTTCCCATTCCAGCCTCTGTCAAAGTAAGCAAATGTCAAAATCTGCAAATACCAAAAAATGTAGCTCCAGATCTTATTTTTATGAGCTTTTAACTTCAGAGTTAAGCTATGTTAGGACAGACATCAAGTAATTACCAAAATGCTTTACTGGTCTCGCATTAAAATGTGATTTACATGTGGTGATCAGAGAAACCATAGTGAGTTTTGTGGAGATGAGAGGAAAAGGTCAAGCAGTGAAAACAGTTAACTGTCTAGCTACAGCACAGAGGCATCAGTCTCAGAATATTTGCTATTATCAGCATCTTTGTAATATTGTTCTGTCATATCTTGTCAATATGTACTATACAACTCATACCTGTTAGTAAAATGTTGTATATAATGCTGTTTCACTGTGCCCGCCCCACCCCCCAACGAGCCAATATGGCATGAAAAGTTACACATTTTTCCTTCTTAGAACAAAACAAACGGCGTGAGATGAAAATAAAACTCACCTGAATGAAATGGCTTTTGCAGCTAACGAGGACAGATGCGCTCTACTGCTTTCATCAGTATTGCACAAATGAACAAAAAGGCCTTGCTTTTATCTTTCTGACTAATGCCATACAAGTCAGTTTAAGTGGTTCATTCACATACATTACCAGAAAGAAGATAAGATTGCTCTGTGTGCTTAAATACCATGTGCAGGGTGGCAAAACTATTCTAGTGCACAGACATGTAATCTTGTAAAGTCCAATTACAGCTGGCATTTAACCTGCAGTGCTTAAACTATGTTTAATGTAAAGAGCTGGACGGAACTTATTTAATCAAACATATTCTGTTAAACAGATGTGCTGCTGAGTACAGAAATTACTTGTATAATTAAATCTTATAATGGAATTGTACTTTTCTACTCTGAATCATTTTAAAGCTATTCTTAGACAGACTTCCATTGTGATCAAGCTGCAAATCTACCTTATTAAAATTATTTCAAATGAATAAGCACATTTGATATTTTATGTGTTCTTGACTACTTCAGCCTCTATGCTTTTAATACCCTCACACACTAAATTTGTTGTATCTCTACAGTGTAACTGAAGCATTTTTTAAATAAGTAACAGAAAATAGAGAAAAAGCCAAAATAATAACTTCTTTTCATCTGTCTGCATCTCTGAACAATTTTAATATTCTTCATTTCAATATTATGGAAACAATAAAGTTACTACTGTCAGACAAATCAGCTTGAGCAAATAATTATGCCATATCCATGCTAACACATGCATGTTCTTGTCATTTGCTGTGTTTTCATACCATATCCCAGAATCAAACATGCAAACACAATATTTAGTTTACCAAACAGGCTTCTGACCTCTTACTCTCTCTTAAGACTTTGTCTCCTTTCTTCCAAGTGATAGTTGGCTTTGGAGAGGCTTGTGGCTTGCACTCAATGACAACTTCTTGGCCTTTGGTAATAATTATTGTTTTCCTCCTTTGATTTAGTGGGAAAGTGGGAGCTGAAGCTGTTAAAAAGAAGTACATTAACTCTACAGAGAACAATCACAGCTTCTAATTGAAGACTAGAATAATAGATTTGGTTTTGGGGATAAAATCTCCATTTTTGGCTTGGAAATTATTACACCGCAGATTAGGTGGAATTTTACAAAGTATTTGAAATCAGCAGCCAAGACTAGATGGCAGGTCTATAACTTAATCCAGTTACGAATGAGTGAGGTGTCCTTCACATCAGCACATTAAAGTAAGATTGCTTGTGAGATCCAACAGCTTTAGAAATTAGATACTACAGTTGACTTAGCCACACCTTTTCCAAAATTTTTGGATTTAATATGTAACTTGTTAGAAATAACTGGTTCAAAATGAAAAGAAGTTTAAATTCAACAACTATCCAAAATGCACTCTCTAGTGTTAGTTCTTACAAAAAGTATTACCGTTAGAGAAATTTTATTGCTTTCCCTTTTTGTATTTGTCTGAATACTGGGCATTGAAATGTGAGAACTTAATAGAAGATGTTTAACCATGTCTTGTTCTTAG
This sequence comes from Burhinus oedicnemus, assembly GCA_008921705.1. Classification (NCBI taxonomy): domain Eukaryota; kingdom Metazoa; phylum Chordata; class Aves; order Charadriiformes; family Burhinidae; genus Burhinus; species Burhinus oedicnemus. The sequence continues at coordinate 1,740,511 of VFFE01008969.1, forward strand.
TTATCTCACTTTTCAAGAAGTCCCATTGACTACAATATGTCAGCTAAGGCAATAAATGTATCACAAAATGACACTAATTACTGTAATTTCACATCAAGAAAGGACAGTTGTTCTCAAATAATCTCATTTGTTTGTGTTTTTCTTAAACTAGTTTTGCAAAACCAAACCACCCCTGCAACTCTCTCAGGTACACATACAGGAACATATTACACTCTATTGCCTCAAGTATGTAGGAATTTCCTACCATTATTTTGGGTAATTTTCTTACCAGAGCTATTTATATGGACAATTTATTCTGTTCGTTTCCCTTTAATAATCCAGAAAATTAAACACAACTGCTCCTTTAATGTAACATTATGGTTAAAATTTAACAGGGGTACAATTTCACCAGTGACAAAATGAAAGGCTGATTTTATTGCAGCAACATATAATGGCCATTTCTGATATTACAGAACATCAAAGAAAGTGTACAACTACCTGATATAGTAGGTATACCTATTTTATAACAGATATAAAAAACAGAGCAAGAGAACATTGTAATCAACAGAGATCTCTTTGCTGAGTGAATCACAAATGACAAAGGGAAGTGATGGAAAGAGAGCAACCACTGACTGTGGGTTTTAATTTATGGCTAGACAGAAATGTTTTTAAGAGTTATCAGTGAAATTGTAATGTTGGCCAGTTAGGAAATAGTGGAAATGTACTAGATAGGCTATTCTTCAGAAAAAACAAATCTTAGCTCAAATGCAGTATATTATTTCAGTAACTTCAGCTTTATTATTCACTTGATTGGGAGTTTATAAGAATGATTCCCCAGATGCAGGTTTTGAAATGTGCTAGATTTGAGCAGTGCGGAGACCTCTCATCTCTGATACGGCCATCAAATTACTCGGACAGGCACCTGTATTCCAGCTGTAGCGTGCTCTAACAAAGATCATGAGAGTCTTACAGCCTGTCTCACTTGACCCCGTGGAAGTCCTCTTACCACTACTGTCCCATTTGGGTTACCACAGTTTGCTTTAAGGAAAGCTACAGCATTGGAAAGACATGCTTCAAGTTTTTCCTCGTTAATTTGCCACTTCAACTTTTGAATAATGAATTTTTTATTATATTTCCAGGTAGTTCTATGTAGTGTATTTACTGTGGGATGATATTAGCTCATGTATGTAATTTCCAGTATTCAATCAGTTCTGGTGACTTCATAGGAAATTTTTACACCTTTAAAACTAAGTTCATGCTTAATAACATTCGAATAGTGGCCCTGGTAGAAATAATAATTCAATTTTAACAGAGACTAAAATATATTTACTTTCTCTAAGCTTCTTCTCCCGCACTTATTTTTAAAGGACTAAAAAATATTTTTCCATATATTTGAACTGAAATTGCCTTATATCGGCCAGGAGACCAGTTCCAGTGCAGGTAAGCCCGTGCTGGGGAGGGGGATCGAGGCAGAAAGAGCCAGTGAGGAGCACTTCTTGGGGCTTGTCAAAGCCTGGAAAAGCGGCTACCTCATGCCGGAACCGGCAGCTCGAGGGCGGGCTGCTGATGCGGCAGGGGCCGGAGACAGCACCACACACAGCAGTTCTAAACGAGGGGTCCCGGAGCACAGCGGGCAGCCGCTGCGCACCCACCACGCAGGCAGGCAGTGGGCGTCACGGCGGCGAGAGCGGGCGAGCAGGGCGCGGCATCTCGCACGGTAGGTCACTGCAAGCCTCGTGACGAAGCCGGCCACGGACTGGGCAAGCACAAGCAGAGGAACATCAGCGTGCAGGGGGACGTGCTCAGGGCATGCGGGAGGCAGAGAGCAGCGATAGGTCACCTCCTGGCTCAAGAGAGGAACATGGCCTCTAGACAGCCCAAAGCCACTGCAAGAAAGAATGTGGGAACTCAGACCGTGCTCCCACGCAAGCATGTGGCCGTGCAGGTCTCCGGCTGCAACGAACGCCTGAGCCTGGCACTGGTGTCAGAGGGAGCTGGAGACACCGCCTGTGTGCGGTGTGATCAGATAAATGATCTGCTCAGGCAGGTGGTTGAACTGAGGGAGGAGGTAGAAAGGTTAAGAAGCATTAGGGAATGCAGAAGAGAAATAGATTGATGGAGCCATACCCTGAGGCACAGGCAGCAGGAAGAGGCCCTACCAGAAGTGGATGATCCCCTTCCCTCCTGTCACCAGGCAGAAGGAGGGGACTTAAGGGACAAGGGGGAGTGGAGACAGGTCCCTCCTCGGAGAGTCAAGCGAAACCCCTGCTGGCCCCCCTCACCTTCACAATTGCCCTTGCATAATAGGTATGGGGCTTTGGAAATTGAGGGCCAGGCGAAGGAGGATGGAGAGGATGATCCATCCAGTGAGTCGCCCAGGGCTAGTCACTCACCCCGTGCCTTAGGACTTCCTCAACTAAGAAAAAAAGAAAGGTAATTGTAGTAGGTGACTCCTTTCTGAGGGGAACAGAGGGCCCCATTTGTAGACCTAGCCCATCCCACCGGGAGGTCAGCTGCCTCCCTGAGGCCAGGATTAAGGACATAAGGAGAAAACTCCCTACCCTGGTTCAGCCCTCAGATTACTACCCACTACTGATATTTCAAGTAGATGGTGATGAGGTAGCTACCAGAAGTCTAAGGGCAATGAAGAATGATTTTAGGGCCCTGGGACGCCTAGTTAAGGGGTCAGGAGCACAAATAGTGTTCTCCTCTATCCCACCAGGTGCAGGGATTGATGAGGGGATAAGCAGGAGGAGCCAGCAAATTAACTCCTGGCTGCAAGACTGGTGTAGCTGACAGAACTTTGGTTTCTTTGATCATGGGTTGATCTGCAGGTCACCAGGCATGGTGGCAACAGGTGGGAAAAGCCTAACCCAAAGGGGAAGAAAAATCCTGGGACAAGAATTAACAGGGCTCATTCATAGGGCTTTAAACTAGGTTTGAAGTGGGACGGGGATGCAACCAGGATTACTAAAGCGGAGCCTGGGAGCAGCATGCCAGCGCTTCTGGGTAAAAGTGTTAGCAAGGTCTTGCAGTCTGTCTCAGTGATGGTGGGGGATGGTGATCCATGTGGTAGTAAAGACATGAGGAGTAGTGATAGGATGGTAACTACAGAAGTGTCTGAGCATGATCAGGTGGGAATTAGGGCTTGTGCCCCCAAAAAAGTGGCAGGACAAGTAGCCCAGCTGAAGTGTATCTACACTAATGCACGCAGCATGGGGAACAAACGGGAGCAGCTGGAGGCCATTGTACAGCAAGGAAACTATGACATAGTTGCCATCACAGAAATGTGGTGGGAAGACTCGCACAACTGGAGTGCTGTGATCGATGGCTACCAACTTTTCAGAAGGGATAGGCAAGGAAGGACAGGTGGTGGGATAACCCTCTATGTTAGGGGCAGTTTTGAATGCCTAGAACTTAACATTGTGAATGACAGTGTTGAGTGTTTATGGATAAGAATCAAGGGGAAGGTCAATAAGGCAAACATTGCAGTCGGAATTTGTTATAGACCCCTCCAATCAGGATGTAGAGACTGATGAAATATTCTATAAGCAGCTGGCAGAGGTCTCGTGATAGCTCGCCCTTGTTCTCATGGGGGACTTCAACTTCCCAGATGTCTGCTGGAAATATAACACAGCAGAGAGGGAACAGTCCCGGAGGTTCCTGGAGTGCATGGAGACAACTTTCTAACACAGCTGGTGAGGGAGCCAACTAGGGGAAGCGCCCTACTGGACCTACTGTTTGTTAACAGAGAAGGCCTTGTGGGGGATGTAAAGGTTGGAGTTTGTCTTGGGCAGAGTGATCACAAAATGGTAGAGTTTTCAATTCTTGGAGAAGCAAGGCAGGGAGCCAGCAGAACTGCCACCTTGGACTTCCGAAGGGCAGACTTTAGCCTGTTTAGGAGCATGGTTGAGAGTGTCCCTTGGGAGACAGTCCTGAAGGGCAAAGGTGCCCAGGAAGGCTGGTCATATTTCAAGCAGGAACTCTTAAAAGCACAGGAGAAGGCCATCCCCATGTTCCAAAAAACAAGCCGACAGGGAAGAAGATCAGCCTGGCTAAATAGAGAGCTTTGGCTGGACCTCAGGCACAAAAGGAAAGTTTACATTCTTTTGAAAAGGGAGTTGGCAACTTCCGAGGAATACCAAGATGTAGTGAAGCTATGCAGGGGGAAAATTAGAAGGGCCAAAGCCCAAGCAGAACTCAGCTTGGCCACTGCGGTTAAAGATAATAAGAAGAGGTTCTTTCAGTATATCAATAGAAAAAGGAAGACTAGGGAGAAGGTAGGCCCACTGATGAATGAGATGGGCACCCTAGTGGTGGAAGACACAGAGAAGGCGGAGTTACTGAATGCCTTCTTTTCTTCGGTCTGCACTGCTAAAGCTGTCCCTCATGAATCCCAGACCCTGGAGGCAAGGGGGAAGGTCTGGAGAGAGGAAGAGTTTCCCTCAGTTGAGGAGGACTGGGTCAGAGACCACTTGGCCAACCTGGACACCCATAAGTCCATGGGCCCTGATGGGATACACCCGTGAGTGCTGAGAGAGCTGGCAGATGTTATTGCTAGACCACTCTCCATCATCTTTGGAAGGTCGTGGGGAACAGGAGAGGTGCCTGAGGACTGGAGGAAGGCTGACATCACTCCAATCTTCAAAAAAGGCATGAAGGAGGACCCAAGGAACTACAGGCTGGTTAGTCTCACCTCTGTCCCTGGGAAGGTAATGGAGCGACTTGTTCTGGATGTCATCTCCAAACACGTTGAAGAACAGGAAGTTATTGGAAGTGGTCAACATGGATTTACCAAGGGTAAATCTTGCTTGACCAATCTGATAGCCTTCTATGATGTTATAACTGGTTGGCTGGATGAGGGGAGAGCAGTAGATGTCATCTACCTTGACTTCAGCAAGGCTTTTGACGCTGTCTCCCATAACATCCTCATTAGAAAGCTGAGGAAGTGTGGGCTAGATGAAGAGACAGTGAGGTGAATTGAGAGCTGGCTGTGTGACAGAAATGAGAGGGTTGTGATTAATGGAGCAGTGTCAAGTTGGAGGCCTGTAACCGGTGGTGTCCCCCAGGGGTCAATACTCCGTCCAGTCTTGTTCAATATATTCATCAACGACCTGGATGAGGGGACAGAATGTATCCTCAGCAAGTTCGCTGATGATACCAAACTGGGAGGGGTGGCTGACACTCCAGAGGGCTGCGCTGCCATCCAGCGTGACCTGGACAGGCTGGAGTGCTGGGCAGAGAAGAACCTAATGAGGTTCAACAAGAGCAAGTGTCAGGTCCTGCAGCTGGGGAGGAAGAATGCTAGGCACCAATATAGGCTGGGGGTGAACCTGCTGGAAAGCAGTTCTGAGGAGAAGGATCTGGGCGTCCTGGTAGATAGTAAATTATCCATGAGCCAGCAATGTGCCCTTGTCACCAGGAAGGCCAATGGAATCCTGGGCTGCAGAGGGAAGAGTGTGGCCAGTAGGTCGAGGGAGGTCATTCTCCCCCTCTACTCGGCACTGGTGAGGCCACAGCTGGAATACTGTGTCCAGTTCTGGGCTCCCCAGCTCAAGCGGGACAGGGAACTACTGGAGAGAGTCCAGCATAGGGCAACAAAGATGATGGGGGGATTGGAGCACCTCCCTTATGAGGAAAGGCTGAGAGAGCTGGGACTCTTTAGCTTGGAGAAGAGAAGGCTGAGGGGAGACCTTATTCTTGCTTACAAGTATCCAAAGGGTGGGTTGAAGGAGGATGGAGGCAGACTCTTTTCAGTGGTTCCCAGTGACAGGATGAGGGGAAACGGAAACAAGCTGGAACATAGGAAGGTGAGGGTGGCAGAGCACTGGAACAGGCTGCCCAGGGAGGTTGTGGAGTCCCCTTCTCTGGAGACTTTCAAGACCCGCCTGGATGCAGTCCTGAGTAATGTGCTGTAGGCATTCCTGCATCAGCAGGGGAGTTGGACTAGATGATGTCTAGAGGTCCCTTCCAACTCTGAAAATTCCATGATTCCGTGATATGAGAAACAGTCACAAAATGTAACTGAGTCAGTAATTTATGAGAGAAAATTTTCAGTTAACAGAAGGACCTGTGCTCTCTCGGGCAACAAAGGACCCACTCACACATAAGTAACAAGAAGAAAAAGGAAACCACTTTTATCTGCTCTGCTAAGTTTGGACTGACAGAAGCTGTTCCTTATCATAACAGACCAAGAACAAATGTAATTATCAAAGGGAAAAAAAGGAACAGTCTGTTCTTTTTTGATAATACTTACCCAAAATCTTCAGCTCGGCACTGGCATAAATGGTGCCATACTTATTTTCTGCTAAGCACTGATACATTCCAGCATCTGAGAGATTCACACTGTGGATCATCAGAACACCATTAACCATCTCAATCCTGCTCTGTAATGGAATAATAATAAAAAATCTATAAAAGCAAACAGGCATTGGAAATTTGCTGTGCTATTAGCTTAAGGCAAAGGGACAAAAGACATTATTAAGCTAAAATAAAACTGAGCAACAAGTTTCTTTGGGCTTACTTTTTTCTTGTTATAATAAGGGATGGCAAGAATAAGGCAGATGGGAGAGGACAGAAAAAACTCCAAAAATATTTAAAGGTAAATACTTTTTGGTGTAAGTTTACTATCTCCAAGGCTTGCTTTTGTCTCTTTGCTTGTTTGTCTGCTATTACCTTTACATGATTTTTAAAAGCAGTTCACCCTGGCAACTTTAATGAGGCAAGAAGTCAGTTGTAGGTGTAACACATCTGATGACCTTCGCATCTCTAGCAAATGTTTGGTTTCAGTCATGGTACTATTTTCATAAAAGTAGACATAAAAGATTGTTTGCATGAATAAGAGTGAAAGGGTCTAGTCACCTTCATCATTAGTGCAAATTTCTTATTTGAAAGGTCCACTAGTAGAAAATAAGTACCACAGCTGGAAGAGAAGGGGCATTAATAGCTGTTTATGGAAATGTGTATTTCATGGAGCTGCATAATGAATAATTTGAACTGCTATAAAACATCTCAAAGTTTAATTATTACAGTTGTTGGTTTAATTAAAAATTGGTAAAGAACAGTGTGAAAAAAATTCTCTTTGTTGTAAACCCCCAGTTTAAACTGAAATTTAATTTTAAATTTCAGAGCCTGGAGCAACTAATGGTTTGGAAAATCAGAAAACCAAAACGTACAGATATTTAAATTGCTTCAATTTCAGGACTAATAGCTCCATCTAAAAAGGCAGAAATGGATAAAGTGAAGGGATATAACCTTATTTTCAATGCCTCACAGCTTCAAAAGTAAACTGTGTTTATGTTTCCTTTCTCATTGTTTGAATAATTGGATGATGTTCACAGATAGAAGCGACATTCACCGAAAAGACAGACATTACATCTTTTATATTCATAAATCCATTCTATGAATTAATTTATAAATGGACACATTTTCTTCCAGAATTGAATAGCTTTATTTTAATCTGGAAAAATGCATGAAATAAATTTACAAAACTTTGCTTTACTCTAAATAATTTGAGACTATAAAAATGGAAAGGTGCTAGGCAAAACCCACATGATGTGGGCCGATGTGTTGATGATTCAGTGAACAAAACAGAACAAAGTGAAATAAATGGCAGATCATGCCATGAGTGGTCTTTTAAAAGGAAGACAATTTTATCTAGATCTAATTTTAAAATATGTTAGGTGACTGTAGTTAAGGCCTTTACATTTTAGGAGTCTTATGTGGAGCATTTTAATGGTCTTGATGGTGAGTTCTGTTACTTGCAGAGAATTAATGGACTTGAAAACTGATGAAAATATAATAGTCACTGTGCCTCTTACGTTACCCTGCTGGTGTTTTGAAGAGTATGATTATGTACAAACGTAATGTAGTAAATAACATAAAACAACGTCAGGGGAAATATGAAGGAACCTGATTCAGCAAATACAACACTTCTCTGAGTTGTTACTATCTTTATACAGGGAAAAAAAAAGATTCAAATAGCATAATACCACTATCTAAAGAAACAAAAAATAATTAAACATACTGGAGATTGCTTAGATGTACATTATAGTACAATGGCAGATATTGTTGCAGACACAGCTTAGAAGGTTCCATCTCCCAAACATTTCTGAACTACAGAGAGTTAGTGATAAATGCAATTTTACACTGCTTGAGATGGTTCAGACGGGGTATGCATAGAAAACCTGTCTGTATACTAACACTTAAGAAACTAACATAGAAAATAGTCATTTCTGAAGTACTTTTCAGTACTTTCTTTAACTGACTTTATCTGAATGAAAGGAGAAACATGTAAACACATTGGTGACTTCTCATCTAATGTACCTGTGGCCAGAGAGGAACTCCATTTTTCAGCCAACGATATGTGGGCCTTGGCTTTCCAGTGGCTTTACATTCCCATCGGAGCTGATCTCCACTGTCTAATTGAGTATCATTAAGTTTCTCCACCCAATGTGGGTAGGCTGCAAGAAAAAATACCATGCTATATACAAAGCATATAAACTGGTGAGTCTCCTGCTGATATGCAAAGACCTAATCAATTAAAGAGCTTAAATTTTGGCCTTTACAAATATTAGCTTATTCTCAGAAAGCAGCACACTTAAACAAACAACCAAAACTAAGGAAGTAATAAAATTAACAAAACTCCATAACTTTCAAGGAAATGCTGTAATGGCACCAGGCAATGAGCAGTATAATGACCAGGAAGAGAAATCTGCCTGATTTAATAAAGTCCAATGGATTAAATTACAGTACTATATATTAATGCATTCATTATTACTGAATTTAAGAGCATTTGCTTGGTACTCACAATAGAATATTTAGTAACATTTCAAGACCTAAGCTATTTAAATTTTGGTAACAAGGTCAATCATCATAAACTCTTTCATGTAGTTTTCTCATTTTACTAGGAAATCATGCTTTATTCAGCTAGGGATGACTGGGCATTTGGTAAGGTATTTGCACATATTTCTGTTAAAGTGTCTTGGTTTTAATTCAGATTTCAAGAGAAAAAATGCTTTCAATGTTTTTAAGCACAGAACCCACAAGATTTCCAGCATCAGGAACATGAATTACACTGTTAGACAAGTCTTTTTTTAAAGGTAGACAGTTGTTAGGTGTATATGTGATCATTAGTACTTAATTTTCATGTAATAATGTGCTAAAAAGCGGGGAACATTTTTTTGCAGAAAAACAGATCTTTAATGCAGCAGTGGGTCAGATACCTATTTGTAGGATCTTTAATGTGGAAAACTTTGTAAGACTCAGTGAGGAACTGAGCATTCATATGCAGAAATAAAAATGTATGCTTAAAAGCCAGATTTTGGGTTTTCATACTGTAGCTGTATCAATTTGTATAGCAAAGAGGATGATAGATTAAATTAATTAACTTAATGATATTAAACGTTGGTGAGTTGTTTTGGGTTGGGGTTTTTTTTCCAAATAGTAGAGAATAAGTAGCTAAAAGGCCTTTGTTGCTAAAGGAATGTAAAATTCTTCTGCTTGGTATGAATATAAGTTCAAATCTGTCACAACAAAGTCTCTGCTTCAAATGTCGAATAATTGATAACATACTTAAACATGGGGAACTGAGTTTAAAAATAAATCTTTGAATCTAGCTGGCATTTGACAGGTCACCAATCAAAGACGTGAGACGATATGAAAAGGCATGACAGGTGACTAACTGCTTCTAGCTTACATCTCGTGCATGGATGATAAGGCAAGTGAATGAGGTGTCTATCATTCCTAAGCAGAGAATAGTCTGCTCCGGAAACCCTGACCAGACAGTTGTCAGAAGCTGGAATCAGAAAAAGAATCACTCATTTCCCTTTTAGCAGAGGAAAACAGAGATAAGATTGACCCAACCTCACTCCCAAACTCAAGACCAAAAACACCTGCTCCTTTATTCTTGTTATTGCAGTCAAGGCAATGCATGTTATGCTCCATATATGCTCCGCTGTGCTGAATCACTTGATTCTTAACTTATATCAAAGGATCCCATGAAATCCTCAAAAGCAGTTTGCAGGAGTCGCTGCTTACTTGTTGTCTACTAATTGTCCTAAGAATATAATTTGATTGTGTTGTATAGTTGCTGATGTTTTCGAGTGTTTCTGTATGCACAAAGGAAGCATGCTGAGATGCAATGATTTCCTTTGAAAATGAGTATGCTAATATGATTTTGCAAGATATGACAGTTAAATATGTAACTGAAAATTCATAAAAGTTAGCCAGTGGTGCCATAAAATCATGCAGTTTCAAAGAGGTGCTAAACTGTTCCTATTCATATTTCATTCGTTTTTACTATTTTGTTTTTCTGAAAATTCTACTATATGAGCCAAAGCATATCTAGTCTCATTTTTCTGTGTTGAATTTGATCTCATCATGAACTGGAGGACTGAGAATTAGAGTGTGCACCTGCTTACTCTGAAATAAAACAGTCTCCCCAAGCCTGGCTGCAGAGGTGTTCTCCTCAGCACACAACTGCCGTTCCCTGTCTGTGCCTGTCTTGATAGCACAGCTATGGCACGAGTTTTCCTCTGTAACCACGAACTTGCAAGTCACAGGGCGATGATTGGTTGTTATTAACAACCTTTTTTCATTAGTTGGGGTATTTCTACCCTAAATTTTCTCCTCATGGCCTAAATGGCCTTTGGATTCATAATTTTCAAGCTGTTGAACTTGCCATCAGCCAAGGCAATGACTCCGATTCCCACCCCTTTGAGAACAAGGTAGCAAAGCAATAGGTAGATGTGGCAGGAATAGAGCTAAATGCATGATTGAGAGAAATATTTTCGTCACTTTTTGGCTTCATTTTCTCTCTTTATATACTCCTTACTTTGCCACAGAGGATTCCCTCTCTGCTCGTTAGCAAGGGTCACTCTCACTAGTATCATAACTCTTGTTCTTGAACCCTTAACTTGTCTTAAACCCAGCAATTAAAGAAGTGAAATGTTTAACTGGATATACAACATCTGACAACCTCTGACTCAATGTATTAGTTTCTTTTTTTAAACAAAAATTTGATAACTTCATCCTGATTTACATTTGGGCGAAGAAAACTTAATTCCATAATTACACTTGATCTTAATTAGAAAATAAAAATCCTAAGAAGCATTTAAACAGATTTCAAAAGTAACAGGGTTTTTTTTGTTTGTTTGTTTGTTTTTTTATAAATGTAACATTCATCTTGGGGAAAAATATGTGTTTGCCTGGTTTTAATCTGTCCAGTGAAGAATTTTGGGGTGAATATAAGAATAGAAGGATACGTTTTATTATTCAGTAGTCTTTATGGATATTGTGCCATAGCTTTATACAGCGCTCCTGAGATTTTAAAATCACCCTCCAATCCTTGATTTATTTTATGCTGCATTTCTGCACCTCTTTATTCAAGGATGTCAAAATGTTTTACAAACACAAATTGTCAATAAATCTGCAGGCTTGCAGGCCAGTTTTTATATCCTCTGTGCAAAACAAAATTCAGATGCAGAAAACTCAGCCTACTTTCTCAAATTATTAAGCAACTTTTTGACTGAAAGGAAATTAAGGACAAAATTTTGCATAGACAAATGACTTTGGATAGTGTCCTAAAATGTAAATGAGAACAGACATTAGGGTGAAAAACATAATTTTCTGGATGCAAGGCCAATTGGGAAGTATACAGTAGGAGAAGAAGAGGTAGCTATCACAGTGAGAAAGGTAAGACAGCAAATTTCAACTGAAGCTTCATTTCTGACCACAAAAATCTTTTCCCCTCTAGCCAGTTTTACTATGTGTATCTGTGGTTAACCTTTAGCGGCAGCAGGGGATTTCCTTCCATACAGTTTTTATAAGGAAGTTATTAAAATATTTTTTAAAATCAGGGTGGTCTAGTACACTGCATTACAGAATATTCCTGCCCTCAGCTGCTTGTTCCACTCCAGTATTACAGCAAACATCCCCTCCAGCTGTGGCAGCAGTGCTGCTGTGAGCAGGATCAGGGAACTGATCCAGCCAAAAGAAAAATGTCCAAAAAAGTGTTTTTGTGGTCTGGTTCACACCACCACCCTCTACTGGACTCACACTAGTGTGTAGGTAACACAGAAGCAAACCCAAGTGGTTCAGAGTAAGAGAAGAGCAGGAATTACACAAACCAGCAGTTGCGATTGGGAAAATGCTTCTAGTCAGGATTTGTGGAGGAACTGTGTTTACAAAAGGTTATTGGTCCTCAGCACAGGAAAGACATGGGCCTGTTGGAGTGGGTCCAGAGGAGGGCCACAAAGGAGGCCAGAGGGCTGGACCACCTCTCCTATGAGGAAAGGCTGAGACAGTTGGAATTATTCAGCCTGGAGAAAAGAAAGCTCCAAGGAGACCTTATTGTGGCCTTTCAGTACCTACAGGGGCTTATAAGAAAGACTGGGAACAAACTTTTTAGCAGGGCCTGTTGTGACAGGACAACGGGTAATGGTTTTAAAATGAAAGAGGGAAGATTTTAGAGAAGATATAAGAAAGAAATTTTTTACAATGAGGGTGGTGAAACACTGGCCCAGGTTGCCCGGAGAGGTGGTAGATGCTCCATCCCTGGAAACACTCAAGGTGAGGTTGGACGAGGCTCTGAGCAACATAATCTATTTGAAGATGTCCCTGCTCATTGCAGGGAGGTTGGACTAGATGACCTTTAAAGGTCCTTTCCAACCCAAACCATTCTGTGATTCTGTTCTATCATTCTTTGATTTTATGTATTCCTCCACCCAAATTTTAATTTTTATGCTCTCTTCTATTAACCACTTTGAACTTGAATAAAGGTTCATGGAAACTTACAGGATGAGCAGATCACTTGGTAAAAAATCACACCTCTCAAAATAATTTACAGTGCATATGAAGATGTCTTACATTATCAAAATTTTATTTTTAATAACTTTGTCACTTCTACAGCTGAATTTCCAAGTACTGAGACTATAACAATCCAAAATTTTCAGCATCCGAAATACCACTTTCTGAACAACATCCAAAGCATCAGCTGCATCAGACAGTCATTGGATTGGAGCACCAGGGAAGAAATGAAAAATCACTAGTTTGTGATTAAATGTGACCAGACAGGCAGACTGGTCGTTCTGGGCTTTCTACAAAATACTCTGTGGTGACCCAGATCAGATGCAACTGACAAAATGAAGAAAATGCAAACAGACAGCAAGCGAGTTTCTACAAATATGCAAATTGTGAGACTGCAGTATGACACAGCTGGTCCTACAGCCTGCTCTGAAATTTTACAAGAAACCCCTGGTAAGGAATGATGGCCTACATCTGAATTTCTGAGCCAAAATAATCACCGTCTCCTGGAGGAATAAGTTGTCAGTGAAAAGACAATGAGCTTAAAGGTAAATAATTCATGTTGACTGCTGTTATGAATAAGAGGTACAGCAGGAAATGCTGTTTCAAGTAATACTCCCAAATCCTGCCATATCAGCTGTCTGTGAAGGAAACTGAGAATTTTGTAAAGTAACATTTGGTTGAACTTTGCACTGCTAAAAAGCTTCTTACCCGAACCATCTTACAGCCCTGGAAAGAGCTGTCAAGTTTTGTAGGCCAATGAGACACTAACACTGTCTTTAGGAGCACTGAAGGCTGTGAGAGGCTCACTGGGGAGTATTTAACCCCAAGGTCAAGAAAAGACACTGGTAGGGGGCTAGTAACATTTGTGCTCCTTTTTCTGCTGTACCGGAGGTCGCTGCTGGTCTCTTCCATCTGGAAGCTCTCTGTTACCTACTCTGACCTCATTCCCTGCTAATGCAGATAGGCGAAACTCTGACTCAGATCTGGTTTTGATTTATCTGTAAGAAAGTATAAAGTATAATCATAGACTTAAGAGAAACCTAATAATATACTAGTCTCACATATCTGTTAATCAGAGGAATGAGACAATCCTAAGTGGACCCCCTTTCTGTGATGTTAAAGAAGTTGTTCTAATGTTATTGCAAAAAATGCCAAATAGCATAAATTGTGCGCTATCCGTAAAGCCAGTGACTGTAAAAAAATGTAATTTTGAGAATGGTGGAGAACTAGAAGTTCATACTTCTATCTGGAAAAATTAGAATAAAACTGACATAGAAAATGTTTTTATGGACTCCTAGATTTAAGTACTATCTTGATTTCTGCTCAAAACAAAAATGTGTCCAGGCTAATGAGAGAGGCAGAGTTGTGTAGAACGCTACATCATGTTTGCTGTGAATTTGTGCCACAGGTCTGCAGGGTGCTCTTGAGGAAATAATTTCTTTTTCCAGCTTCTTAGTTTCTTTCTTGAAAAGCACCATTTATATTCCTTTAACTCTGGAAGAGGAAGGCAGATGTAATTGTAACTCCTTTATAAAGTACTTTGGCATCTTGTAGTTTCACAGCTCTAGGAAAGAGCCAGTAAGTGTATGAGCTGGGGTACACATTATAACTCAAATTAAATTTTTTTGAATTTCAGACATTTTAGGAAATGTTGTTGAAGAAGAACAGGCATGCTGCTAAATGCCCCTGACCCTGGGTCCCTAGCAGGAGCTGCTATACTTTCACTGAAGTAATTGACAGTACGAATTTGTAATACCAGAGAAATATCACTGGGGTATTGGCAAAGTAGGAGGCATTGAGTAGTTCCTGGACTTTAACTGCTGTTTTCAGTAAAAGCCTTATAATCACAGAATCATAGATTCAGATTGGAAAAGACCTTTAAAATCATTGAGTCCAACCTTTAATGTAGCACTGCCAAGTCCACCACTAAACTATGTCCCTCAGCACCACGTCTACCCATCTTTTAAATACCTCCAGGGATGGCAATTCCACCACTTCCCTGGGCAGCCTGTTCCAATGTTTGACAATCCTTTCAGTGAAGACATTTTTCCTAATATTCAATCTAAACCTCCCCTGGGGCGACTTGAGGCCGTTCCCTCTCATCCTATTGCCTGTTACTTGGGAGAAGAGACTGACCCCCACCTTTCTACAACCTCCTTTCAGGTAGCTGTGGAGAGCGAGAAGGTCTCCCCTCAGCCTCTTTTTCTCCAGGCTAAACAACCCCAGTTCCCTCAGCCGCTCCTCATAAGACTTGTGCTCTAGTCCCTTCACCAGCTTCATTGTCTTTCTTTTATAAAACTTTTGCTGCAAATGCAGCAAGGATGGCATGGCCAAAATGAAAAGTGCACACTATCACCTTTTCTATCACGTTTTTTCCAGCATATACCCCAAAAAAATGAAGACAAAAAACTGCCCTTGGCTCTAGATGGATGAGAATGAAAAGTAAGGAGAGAAGCATCATCCAGAGATATGCTGATACTCACTAAAAACAAGGGAGCTGAGATAAAGACATTGGAAAGCTGGAGGAGACAGGAAGATTGATTATGGACGTGGAAATATTGACATATGTGGAAAATAAACTAAATATATGATTCCAGGCTACGGTTATTTGATTGAAGTGTGTAACAATGACAGAGAACTGTGTATAGTTAGTAATGGGGAGAAAGCACTGGGAACCATGGGCTGAAATCAAGAAAAGAAAAATAAAATTGATTAACAGGAGAGACTCCTTCTTAAAGGTATCTATTAGCCTGAGGACCTGTCTAAACTGCAGCAGCTGGAATTCCACTGACTGTGATATTTAAAGACAGAAAACAATTCAGAGTCTGAAGGATTTGTTGCATGATCTCCTGCAGTAGACCTTTCCTGCTAAGTATTTCAAGTCGTAGGATTCATGGAATGATAACAAGAGATGTAGCTTTAATTGATAAGAAGTAGGTGGGACTGAAGCATACATTCAATATAAGGAAAACTTTGACTTGTAAATATTCAGGGCACATCTTATATAAGCTTTTGTTTCTAACCTCTAGGATGCAGCAAGAATATATAAAATTTGTAATTTTTACTAAACCTTTTTAATTTCAGGTTGTGGTTTTTCTTTTCGTTGTGATGCATGATTCAATTTTTCTTACGCTCACTC
Organism: Burhinus oedicnemus; assembly: GCA_008921705.1. NCBI lineage: Eukaryota > Metazoa > Chordata > Aves > Charadriiformes > Burhinidae > Burhinus > Burhinus oedicnemus. Next base: position 1,756,436 of record VFFE01008969.1, read on the forward strand.
AAAAAGCTTTTAGAAAGACCAATGTTTGAAAGGAAATTTTCAGCACTTTCTGAAAATCAGAACCTTCAGAAATTGTGCATACCTAGATTGAGAATTTTTTACAAAAAGAGAAACACTTCTCCAGCTCTGATTCCTGTACAATGAATTTGACAAAACTCAGCACCCAGGCATGGCAAGAGTGAAACATTAATAAAACTGTGATAAAAACCCTAAGATATTTTTAATTTTGTTTTCAGAGAGATGCATCATGCTTAGGTTACATGTCTTGCTACATATTATATCAGGAGAAAAAAAATAGACTTTTAAAATGATTGTGTTACCCTTTAAACGCCTCCCACCAAACCCATAAACATCAAACATGAAACTGTATTTAAGCCAGTTCTTTGAGGGAGTCAACTTTATTTATATTTCAGACTTTAATGCATTACCAAGGAATAAAAATATATAGCTTAATTCAATACTAATTGTATTTCAGAAGAAAGGTATTTCATTGCTACTGGACCCTAGCATCCTTCACATGTAGTTAAAGCCTTAAGTGTGGACAAAGCATCGCTGGATAATACCGCGTGCAGTTACACTTACTGTACACTTGTAGTTGTCCTCTGAAGACATTTCTTCCACGAGAGTTTTCAGCCTTACATTCATACATCCCTGCGTCCTCTAGTTGCACATTAGGTATCTCAAGCACAGCTTGGGATTTTCTCAGGCGCGCTTTACTTGGATTATGACCGTTAACTTTCCTCCAAGAGATTGTTGGAACAGGGCTGAAATATTTAGTAAAATTACTGTTAGCACTCTTCCACTGTTAAGAATATAGATTCTGTTATCTGGTAGTTTAAACACTTAATAATCTAAGAAGCAATAAAATATAACCACAATTAAGGTTCATATAATGCTTTATATACCTGGCTTGCTGTAGGGAATCCTTAATAAATGGTTTGTTATATGGAATGTGTCTCTTTCATCCGCAAGGGAGGCCAAGTTTTTATTGAGATCAAGTAAATCACTTGAAATACTCTCTCTAGAGCTTCTTTAGCACTCTATGCTTTATTCCTGAATACTTTCACTCGATAAGTAAAAGAAAATAACATCTTCAAAACCTGCATGAATTTAGCAAATTCCAACAATTCCCAGTTTTCCTGCAATGAAGCGGCAGTTCAGGAGATCAGTAAGTGATACATCCATCTAGGTGGGGGATTTCTGCATCTTGGATAGATTAAGTTGACCAAAATTTTGGAGACCCTTTCTGTTGAAACATTCTTTAAGTTGCAACACTAGTTGTGTGAGAGGTATCTATATTAATGGCATTAGTGCTTCTGACTCACAGCGTTACATGCCTGCCTGCAGGAGTGGAAGGGATTTTCACTGTAGCTTGCTATTCCACACAGGTCTGTGTGGAAACTGTGTTGTTTACATTCATTCTGAGGGAAGAAATGGATTAGACGGTGTTTACACTTACTCAATTTTCTTTATAGGCCAAACACTCATCAGTCATTGTGCACCCGTTGGGCATTTTGGTACAGACATACATTTGCTAAATATGGCAGTGGATACTTAAGGGGGAAGAAAAGAAAAAACAAACAAACAAACAAAAAAACTATAGTTATAAAGTATTTGATTGTGAGCTGAAAACTAGATTGCTTCAGGTATTCCAAAAGAAGCTCGGAGGACATCACAAAAGAAAATGCAACTGTTACATGCTGATACATTTTCAAAGAATATTTTGTATTTATTTGAATTGCTCTCAAGTCTGAGCTTAGATATAAACACAGTTGGATCTTGTGGCAGTTTAGATGGGGAAAAGTACTTCATAGAATAGATTCAAACTCAAAGCTTCTATTAATTTCTGCCATCATTGCTAACTTCTACTTGCTGTAACTATATGAAGTTGCATTAAAAAAACTCCACCTTTCCCTCAGTATTTCAGGGTGTCCGATTTGAGACACAATAAATACAGACATGGCAACTACCCATGGGTAAAGCTCTAGCTATTCAGCCAGTTAAAATCAGGCTGTGAGTTACTCAAACTTGCAGACGTGATGGTCCAAATTCTAGTACTTCATAAAGATTCAGAAAATTCCCAGACTTGTAGTTGGAAGTCAGAAGGTTTCTCTAATCTTATCTCCTAAATGTCACAAATCACCGAATTTCATTGAACATAATTGCCTTCACAAAGCCAACATATAGTCCCATATGGAATGGTATCCACTGTTTATTTGAATATAGCAGAAAGAGGCAATCATTGTTTCCCTTATCAGTTTGCTGCACTGATTACTTAACCTGACAAAAGATACTTTATTTTGAGCGTGTATGGATTCATCTCTGAGGCATAGTCCATACAATACCTCTCTATTGTTGCAAAACGGTCTTTTATCACCATCCCCGATGGAAGAAATACATGTATGGAAATCAAATCACCTTTTTTTTCCTTAGTAAACAAAACAGACTGATCTCTTTCTTCAGCACTCCAATCATGTATATCTTTTTGTAGGTGGTTGTGGATCATATGATGGGTGTGGATCATATGAGCTCTTTTTTTTTCCCTCCTGTATCACTATGGAAGCTATGTGGCTTGCTCATTATTAATCTTACATTACTTTCTTGCTGACTGATTTCAAATTTTAGTGTCCTGTAGTTTTAGTTTGAGAACTTTTTGAGAATGGGTCTAATTTATAAGGTTTGCTTCCTATTAGGAGTTATTTCACACACTTTTCAATTAGAAGATTAAAAGACCTTCCCATTCTTATCTGACACAAGTGCTTCAACCTATTCAATTCTAAACATGAAGGATAAATAGGTTATTTATACTCTTTCTTGAGTGACTTTCTGGAGATTTTGTAACTCTTGTTTTGGGTTCAGCTTTAAGTGTAAGCTCATTATATGCTTGTCTTCTTTTTTTCTGGAATATAATTATGTCACGGTTGCTGGCTGCAAAACAGCCACCGTGGCTAGGCAAATGTTTCGTTAATCATTATTGATCACAACACAAGTCCACAGTAGGAATACTTCATGGTGGTCAGTGCGATACTACTCAGCAACTGCTGTTTTATGAGTGAGATAGGTCTGCAGGTACACTTTATTTGGCACCATAAGGGGGCCATTCTTGTTGCCCGTTATTGCTTATTTGCCCTTCAGCCCTACTTCCAGTAAAATCAATGACAAAAATGCTTTTGCTCTGTTGTCATGGAAGAAAACTGGTTCTGCTGAATAGAACTGATATGTGGAATTTTTTCATAGTGTATATTTCTGAGAAACAATAAAGGCATTATAAACAGTGAAAGTTGTCTCATTCAGCTGCTCTGAGATTATTCTGAAATTCAGGTGTTTAGAAAATTTCCTTTAAATTGCATTTTACTAATTTTTTTGAAATTTGCTTTCAGGTATCCTACAGAAAGTAAATGTATATAGCATGGCAACTATAGAGGAAACTTTTTCTCTGAGTCATTAGGAAACATTTTAAAAAACCTCACTTTTTTCTTCATCAGTATGAGGTAGTAAGTGGAGCTTTTCAAGGAGATAAAATTACTTTAACTGTGTAGATTTAATGATTTCAAAAGAAAGTACTCCCAAACTGCAAATCACTGTTTGCAGACAACTTGTAGTTCTGTTTAATGAAGCTTCTTATTTTCCTTGCATAACTTACAAGTGAGGTATGAATTTTACATCTGAAATAAAAATATATCTATACCTATGTCTCCTCTGCGACTTGTGTGAGAATGAAATGAAAGAATGAAATATATCTCAGTGAGGATGTGAAAGAATAAAATTGTGTGACTGTTCTAGAAAACTCATAAAATCCACCATAAATGCTAACTAACATAGGCACATATTGTTCATCTTTTCAAATGATCCACAGCTTTTTAAAAAATAGAGCAACAGCCAAAGTATCTCTAACATTAATATGACTTTAATGTAATATGCATAATTGTTAAATCTTATAATCATTATAATCCATTTTTATTTTGGTCTCAGCAGACATCTATGGGAATATAGTTTCCTTGTTTATTATAACCCTGTTCACATTCAACTCCTCAGAGTAACTTTATTCAAGTTTCAATTGAGTTCAGAGATAAGATTTCTCCTCACTTTCGGAAATAATCTGTTGAATACTACTGGTAAATCTTAGCACCACGGAGAAAAAAAAAACCTACTTGATTTCAGAAATGCCATCATTAAACCTCTTGTTCATCTGAGCTGAAATAAAAGTTCTAAGAGGTCATTGGTGACTGTGACAGACGTTACTGTGGGTTTGTTCACTTTGAATTTGAAGAAAATATGAATTATAGTTTTACATTTACATCTAGAAGAGATTATAAGAATCAGTTTTCAACACTATATTGTTCGGGACAAGTGCTACTGAATTTGTTGGGAATTCTTCACAAGTTTCACTGGAAATAAAAATATTTTGAATAAACTATTGGAAGACATTTTATACTTTTTGTTGTGGTTGTTCTGGCAATTTGATCTGAAAAGGAATTTAATTGGATTTATAAAGCATATGTTTATTTCAGAAAAGGGGTGAGGTGGAAATGAGGGTAATGTCTGAATTTTAAAATACCTTTGCCATGGATCTGGGCTCCTAGTTTTTCAGCAATATCTTAAATAAGAATGCATAGGTTACTTTTTTTTGTTTTTGATTGATACAAATTGATGTGTTCTTTTGAAGTATTTTACCTTTTACTGTAATTTCAGTTCCTCTCCACACTACTTCTCTTTACTATGCCTCACTGTTCTGAGCTGTGCTTTCAAACCCACAGGTTCACATCATAATATATCTTCAAAATCTCTGCATGCCTGTGCATTTGGGACTAGAAAAAAACCTTTCTCCTTATGCCCTTCAGCCTGGCAACTGTGTTAAATATCTTCTAATTATTACAGGATAATTACATAGGATTAAAATATTGAGGAGTATCATGAAATTCTCTCCATCAGCTAGTGTCAGAAATGCCCATCAACCATTACCACGATTCTAGCTTTAGAACGTCCCATATAAATCTGTTCTGGTCAGATACAGAGATTTAGGAGACAAGATAATAACTTTTCCTTTCATTTGGTTATTAGAAGATAGTTTCCATGAAATATAGCAGCTGCAAGTACTGGTGATTTAAGAATGGAAATAGAAGGAAATGATGATGAGTTTGAAGCCTTTGTGCAGGAACAAGCCCAGGTCTGCAAGTCACATCAACACACATCTATGGCTGTACTAAAAAAGGTGTGATGTGTGTGTCAGCATCATATACTAATGCAGATGTGCTTTCCCACCACTGCTGGCTTGTTGTTTATAGCACAGAGCAAGGACAGCATGCTTGCTTGGCTGCATGTCTGGGTCCACATCATTTTCTTCACACTTTAAGTCCTAACATGTTAGAGCATCTCTAACATCCAAAATAGTGCTATGGATAATGATTCATTATTCATAGTGAATTATACTGCAGAGGCCTTTCTCTACTGATTGATCAGAGCCTAAACCATTAGCTCAAGCTTGATCCTTAACTGTTTGATAGCTAAACTTAGATAATATAACTGACACTTCTGGTGATTTCTAAGATTTTTCCAAATTCTTAAATTCAACTTAATCATGAACACGAGTCATCTGATTAAGGTGTAATCAAACAAGAGAACAAAAGAACCCCAATAAGCAAGGTATTGGTTTCACAAGAAGTGAGTAAAGGGGAAAAGCTATTCCACAACATTTTGTTTTGCAATTTGAAAGTTAGATAATGATATTTACTCTTAATGAAATCACAACAGCACAGGTAGATGATGAAAAATTTAACAGAAAAGAGCTGAACATCTCCTCCTGTGGATTCAGGGTTGGCCACATGGCAAATTCCATATTAGATTTTGGTCATCATAGTATAGCAAATGCTGTATTGTGGGATGGAGGCGGTGTTGAGCTGCTAAATAAGGACAGAAATAAGCTCTGTTTTTCCCTCAGCCATCCAGTGACCTTTTTTTTTTTTTTCGGTTTCTGTATCACAGCCTACCTCAGCTTGCTAGCTGGGGGCACTCTGAAGTAAGTGGACATTCTTCTAAAAAATATTAAAGACATAACAACAGGTAAATTGTCACCAGCCTGACTTGATCAAGGCTGTTGAGAAGAGAATCAGAAGCAACTTGAAAAGCAAAAGACATATATGATATCTGCTGTGTTAGTATGGGGGATAATACATGAAGAATCCATAAATTTAAGTTAGGGGAGACATATGCTTTGAAGCAGAAAATTTGCTTGAAAAGGTGACATGTTTTTGGCAGGTATTTGTATGGATTCTCATGTACAACAGTACCATTGTGTTTACTTGCCCTGTGTAAAGCTATTTTATAACTGAACTTTCTCTCATGTCATTTTTCTCTCTTCCAAACCTTGCCCAGGCAGAATTTCTGTAGCTGGCACATTAATCTAGGATTTCCTAACTCTGCTGTACAGATATGGCCAGTGTATGTGTACAGATCAGTTCCAGAGGGCTAGTTACAATGAGTCCAGGACTTCCAGAAACAACAGGTCTACCACCAATCGTGAGGCAAATAGCACCACATGTGAATCCAGTGCATCTGGGGTGTGTGAGATGGCTTTGAACCTGCTGATCAGCTACAGAGTTCAAAGACAGTGAGCGTGGTGATTTCTGGAAACACTGGATTTAAGGCTTTTGTACCACAGAGTTTTATATGCAGTTATTTCTTTGTGGGAAATCCTGAAAAGAAATACCACAATGGTAACTCTGGGGTCCTACTATTGACAATTGCCAGAATTCGTTTCCTTCTGATCCTCTCAACCTCTGACAGAGAGAAAGCCTACATATGTGCTTCTGCATAGTAAATTTGGAATGTAAAAAAATGCTCCTCCATCTTTAAACCTAAAGCAAAGCTGTGTAAATTACTGAACAAAATTTTTAGTAGCATTTACAAGTTTTCTTTGATGGTGGTGAGAGAGAAAGGGAAGGGATTGGTAATATTGCTTCTTTGAGAACAGCATTCTACTGACGGGGACTTGCAATTTGGTGGTGGCATTTTTTCCCACTTTCCCTATGCCATATGGTAAAAGCAATTAACTCTAAATTTTTAGATGTAAGTGTGAAGCATTTAGTCAGAATGAGGCAGAATGAAGTCCGGGACTGCTACTTGTGAATTACTAAAGAATCTTTATTACATTGCTATGAATGATTGCAATATTTGTAACAACATTATAAAGTCTATGCAACAAGCCCACTTAAAGGAAGGCAGAAATCAATTCAGCCTTAAAAACAGGAACAAAATCCAATCCTGGTCTAGCACCTTATGACATAAATTCTTATTCAGTATGAGCTAAAGATGAACTTTAGATTGATGAAAGTCTTGGAAAGATTTATTTGACATAAACAATATGTGCTATGAAAGTAAAAAAAAAAAAGCCTGGATCTATTCCTGTGTTACAGAAACAAACTCAGCTTGAAGATGCTACGTTCATGTTTGAAAAGGTTCCTTCCTCTCATCACAAGTTTATCTCTGGGGGAAAGGACATCCCTACTTATAACATTGACACAGGCTATTCTACTGCGAATGTTCATTTCCCTCTTGAGTTTGTTTTGTTACTGGTAAACCTTAAGAGTAGCTTGCAGGTTTGGCATCTGATAAAATTGACAAAATCTTTTTCCTAAAGTCAGAAGTGGTGTGAAGAGGCATGGAGGAATGTGGAGTTTTGTCTTATGGGACTTAGAAACATGTATTTCTATACCAGTTTTGTCTCTGTCCTGCAGTTTGATTTTGGGCAAATCATTCTATTTTAATACCCTATGCCATGGTCTTCCTGTTTTAAAAAGAGAAAACAGCTATTTTATGTCTCTGTGACCTGTAGATAAAAAAATAGAACATCATGAAAAGAATTGTTTTTGAGGGTGAAGGGAAATTACTACCTGTGGGCTTCTACACTGTGAATTTGCTTAATAGTCAACGATGCTAAGATGGTAGCACTCCTTGTTCCCCTGGTAATTCTCCTATATGTAGGAAAAACACTGAATATTTGAATCCCTAGTTCCAACAAGGAATTGGATGTATAGCATCTAGAATGATTTGCTCCATTTAATGCAAGCTAGGGATCTTGGCATGTCATTACATTATGAGTACCGTAATATATTTAAAAGACAAGTCAAAATTAGCTTTCTCTTTGCCTGCAAATTGTATATTAAATCTGGTTAGAATTCTGCAACCCTCCAACCTTCATTTATCAATGCAATGATTCATCATATACTTTCATACTTTGTTTTGACCAGCTGTTCCTGTGTTGGGGATAGCAATGTATGTGCTACTGTCACAGGATTCAATGGAAATGAGAGCTGTTAATGTGCTCTGACTATCCTTAGTATAGAATCAGGTTACCTGTACAATCAAACATGTTTCTGTATGTCACCATTATTGTGGGAAGAGGCAAGAGCTGGTTTATTTTCATAAAAAAGTACAAGGTGACTTAATCATTTCCAAAAGACGATACCTAGAAAGGAGCAGCTGCTGGGGCTGAATGGCCGTTCCACTTCAGACGACGTTTCTGAGCTACGTCTCTTGAGTGTCACCACACTGTAAAGATCTGCTGACATATCCCAAAGAAACAGCCAACAGAACTGTCATACTTGGTCCTAAAAACAGTGAAGCCTCTTTTATATTGCAGATGCTAGTATCATTTTATACTCATGTTATATTCCCATGTTTATACCAAATAATACTCAGCTGCTGCTTGCCACATTGAGCCCTCACTCGATGCCCCTGGGATGCAGTGTAGTGCAGTTAACAGAGGTGAACTTTAAATTTGCTTTAATCTGGGATCAGTGCATTAGGTCTGCTGCTCTTTAGCATGATACCAGGGCTGGAGAGGTGGATTCATGGATTTGCATTAAGAAGATTTATGTCAGAAAAGAATTTGATCTCAGAATATAAATCCTCATGAGACCTTTTTTGACACTGGATTAGTGAGAAGAGGTCAGGTGATGGGAAGGTCTTGTCTGGTTCTCCTGACATTTTATATCAGGAGATGCCTTCTGACAGGTCTGAAGTCAGGAAGAATCTTGTCTACAGCCTACGCACAAATACCAGTTCTGAAACATTCTGGACCACTATGAAATAAGTAATATTGGATTTGCCAAGATCAGCCAATAAAAGCATAAAAGTCAGGGAGAAAGATATGGAAGATCTAGGGCACAGTTTTAACTGGTGGACTGAAAGGAAAAACCGTATTTTACAAATTTGAATAGCAAAGCGGGTTAAGTTTTGTCCTTCGCAGTTAAGAAAGAATATGGTGCAATGCTGGAAACTTCTGTTCCCCTATATTGAGGGACCAGACGGATAACTGCATGTGTTAGAGAACTGTGCAGCCTTGATCTGTGACTCATTATAGGATTATTGTTTGTGAATTTTGTGTTCCTGGCAAAAATCACGTACAGCTGAAGTTCAGAGGACGAAAAGAGAGGAACCAGGTACTATAAAACCTTTGAACAAAGATGTAGTTTTTGGGTGCTTTTAACCATCCTTCTTTTCTGAAATTACTCTCTTCCTCATTACATTGTTTGCCAAACACTGACTAGACCTTACAGAAACAACCTCTTAACATGTGGACTTGCAAAGTCTATTACACCTCCAAAAAGATTTGCAATATCTAGAAGCCTTTATAGCTATTATCCTATGTCATTGTCTTAATGAGCAACACCAGCAAATATAACTTCTTCAGATACTTCATGCAGTTCTCCACTGTTACAGTCAAGTGCCCTTCACCAGATCATACAGATTTTTTGTATTGCCACCTTAATCTTTGCTTAGATATCATATTCACTTATGTAAACACTTCTGGCTTTTATTTCTGCATATTGAAAACCCTTCAGAAAGCTCTCTCTACATGTAGTCTGCAATGAAAATATTGATAGTGACATAAATAATAACAGTTTTAATAAAAGTTTGAAGAACATTTGGAAAAATATTCTTAAAGAAAATCAAGTCAAGGAGATAAAATAAAATCCTATTTTCCATGGATGTAAAACTTTGAGATATTTATTAATCAGAATCGATTCAGAGTTCGTTTTAAGAGAACATTTTAGAACATTTCCTACATTACAAGTCACTAAATTTCATTCACTTGTATGACTTAAATATATGTAACTTCACCTTATTTTTATTTTACTTTATTTCATTTAGAAAGCAAGATTTAAAAATGGATTATCAGTTAAGTTTTTGCAAGCCATATTACAGATGAGCTATAGCTCTCTTCAAAACAAAGTCTACAATAGAATTATTAAAGCAACATTAAATATAACAGGATGAACAATGTTTCCATTATAACAGCCTCATCATAATTCAGTAATAAAAGGAAGTCAATGTCTCTATTTTATTCTTAGCTTTAACTAAGAATATTTCACAATAAAAACATAGTCTTGACATTACTAAAGTGAAGTAAGCTAGCATTAAGAAAGAATATTGATATACTGTGTAGATGTTACTATCATACAGAAATAGCACATGCATAAAACAGTCTCTCAAAAATACAGAAAAGCAAACATATGGCTTGTAAGAAAAATTGTCAGCACTGCTCTGTATCGATTCTTTTGATCTCTGTGTGTTGATCTATGTGGTTAAAAAATAACCGTAGTGAAAAAAAAAGTATGCATAAAACTTAATTTTTTTTAGCAAAACAATCCTTTTGGCAGTCTACATGGCCCAGGGATCCTATTTTCAAAGCAAAGATTGAAAACTTTGGTAACCTACAAGTACAGCAATAGCCCACATCCTCTAATTTGTTCTAATGAGAAATAAAATGTGATTACTCCCTCAGAATTGGGTCTTGGCCCTATCATAATACAAACTGTATATCTTTTTTTTTTCTGGAGCCAGAAAACCCATGAAATATGAGGTTTATATGGGGAATCAAATAGATGTTGCTGTATGGTATGATACACAACCAAAAATGCAGTGAGGAAAAGACTGAACTATGAGGGTTACGTAGGGTGAGTGCATTAGACACAATTTTACATTAAAAAATCTGTGTGAAAGAGTGGGTATAGAATTATTAGTTCAGGATCCTGTGTGGAAGAAGCAGGGCAAAAAGTAGAATTACAACCCTGGACTTCAGGAGAACTACCTTTGGTCTCTTCAAAAACCTACTTGGAGGAATCCCACGGGCTGAGGCTCTAGAAGGAAGAGGGGTGCAAGAGAGCTGCTTGGTGTTCAAGCACCACTTCCTCCAAGCTCAAGAGTGGTGCATCCCTAGGAGCAAGAAATCAGGCAAAGGAGGCAGAAAACCTGCATGGATGAGCAAGGAGCTTCTGGAAAAACTCAGATGGAAGAAGGAAGTTTACAGAATGTGGAAAAAGGGACTGGCCATTTTGGACGAGTACAGGAACATTGTCAGAGTATGCAGGGATGCAACGAGGAAGGCTAAGGCCCACTTGGAATTAAACCTGACAAGGGATGTCAAGGACAATAAGAAGAGCTTCTTCAGGTACATCAGTAGTAAAAGGAAGACTCGGGAAAATATGGGCCCTCTGCTGAATGAGGTAGGTACCCTGGTGACACAGGACGCAGAGAAGGCAGTTACGGAATGCCTTCTTTGCTTCTTTACTGCTAAGGCTGGCCCTTGGGAATCCCAGACCCTGGAGGTAAGAGAGAGAGCCTGGAGAAAGGAAGGCTCTCCCTTGATCGAGGAGGATCAGGTTAGAGATCATTTAAGCAACCTTGATGCCCACAAATCCATGGGCCCTGATGGGATGCACCCATGAGTACTGAGGGAGCTGGCAGATGTTATCGCAAAGCCACTCTCCATCATCTTTGAAAGATCATGGAGAACAGGAGAGGTGCCTGAGGACTGGAGGAAAGCTAATATCACGCCAGTCTTAAAAAAGGCAAGAAGGAGGACCCAAGAAACTACAGGCCAGTTGGCCTCACCTCCATTCCTGGTAAGGTGTTGGAACAGCTCATTCTGGATGGCATCTCTAAGCATGTAGAGGAAAAGAAGGTTATCAGAAGTAGCCAACATGGATTCACCAAGAGGAAATCGGTCTGATTAATCTCATAATCTTCTATGAGGGCATGACTGGCTGGGTAGATGAGGGGAGAGCAGTGGACGTTGTCTACCTCTACTTCAGCAAGGCTTTTGACACTGTGTCCCATAACATCCTCATAAATAAGATTAGAAAGTGTGGGCTAGATGAGTGGACAGTGAGGTGGATTGAGACCTGCTGATCGGCAGAGCTCAGAGGGTTGTGATCAGGGGTGCAGAGTCCAGTTGGAAGCCTGTAATTAGTGGTGTTCCCCAGGGTCAGTACTGGGTCCAGTCCTATTCAATATATTCATCAATGACCTCCATGAAGGGACAGAGTGCACCATCAGCAAGTTTGCTGATGACACAAAACTGGGAGGCTGTGCCGCCATTCAGCGTGACCTGGACAGGGTAGAGTGTTGGGCGGAGAGAAACCTCATGAAGTTCAGCAGCTTCAGGTTAGGGGCTGACCTGCTGGAAAGCAGCACTGTGGAAAGGGACCTGGGAGTCCTGGTGGACAACAGGATGACCATGAGGCAGCAATGTATCCTTGTGGCCAAGAAGGCCAATGGTAACCTGAGGTGCATTGAAAAGATCATGGCCAGCAGGTCAAGGGAGGTCATCCTCCCCCTCTACTCTGCTCTGGTGAAGCTGCACCTGGAGTACTGTGTCCAGTTCTGGGCTCCCCAGTTCAAGAACAACAGGGAACTACTGGAGGGAGTCCAGCGGAGGTCTACAAAGATGATCAAGGGAATGGAGCACCTCAATTATGAGGAAAGGCTGAGATCTGGGTCTGTTTAGCCTGGAGAAGAGAAGACTCAGAGGGGATCTCATCAATGCTTATAAATATCTAAAGGATGGGTGTCAAGAGGATGGGGCCAGACTCTTTTCAGTGGTGCCCAACGACAGGACAAGGGGTGATGGCCATAAACTGGAACACAGGTAATTCCATCTCAACACAAGGAAAAACTTCTTTCCTTTGAGGGTGACAGAGCACTGGCACAGGCTGCCCAGAGAGGTGGTGGAGTCTCCGACTCTGGAGACATTCAAACCCCACCTGGATATGTTCCTGTTCAACCAGTTTTAGGTGAACCTGCTTTGGCAGGGGGGTTGAACTAGACGATCTCTGAAGGTGCCTTCCAACCCCTACTATTTTGTGATTCTGTGATTCAGTGAAAGGGAGCAAAGTAGGCAACCTAGAGATATATGCCAGGAAAAAAAAAAAAGAAAAAAAAAAGGAAAAAAGGGAAAAAAAGGAAAGCAGAGTGATAAATTTCTGACATTTTCTTTTTCTTGCTTTCCTCTGAGGGCAGGGGTCTGTGCTCACTGAGGAGGGTTGTAATTTACAGCTTTTCATGCAAGCTTGGACAAACAGGTCCTATATCATTGTTCAAACTATGAAAACTTGTTCATTTTGAAGCTTTTAAAAAACCCATGTTTCCTTCTATGTCTGCTTTTAAGTCCCATGTTAAAATAATGGTATTGAAATCACTTATGAGATAACTATACTCCAAAGTCAGGAAGTGTTAAAGAACACTTGGATGGCTGTCACTGGAAGTGCTTCATTAATGAGTACGTCACATGGTGGGGACAGAACTTAAAGTCCTCTTACTTAACGGCACCATTAGTTTCATATCTTTTTAATGGGGACCATAATGAAGATATCAGGATTCTTCCTTTTAAAAAAGTACATGGAAAAAAAAAAAAGAAAGAATTAACCAGTTGCCTCCAGATGTTCTTGGAAGCAAAGTCAGTAATATTTGAGAGAAAATGAAAATGGCAACCTGCTGTCACAGAAGGCAGTGCCTGAGAACAGGAAAAACCAGGAATGCTGTGATCTGTCCAAGACTGCCAGATGGGAAAATGATGGCTTCTTCACCAGAACTTACCAAAAGAACAAGGTCATGATCTGTCTTCCTGACTTACATACTAAACTTAAGTTCTGACATTGAAATGATGGACTTGTTAGAAAACCAGGATTATCAGGACTACAACCAACCACCTCATTACCTATAGGCTCATTTATTCATGTTACCAAAAAATTAGCTTGTCTTTTTAAATAACAGAAGACACAAACAGTGAAACTTGTGGAACTTAAAAGCAAACACTGACATACTGCTGGTTAGATTTTTTTTTAATGTTGATGTTTTGAATTCTTCCATTCAGTAAGTCTTAAAAGAGGTTTTTTTAAATTATTATTTTATTTTTTTAACAATGCTTAATGTAAATCTTAATGAGGGTTTAGCTATTGTGTAAAATAAAAAGATGTGGTTCTGTTCTTATGAAAAGTTCAAAAAATAGATGTTAATACTTTGTTATTGCCAGGGGATTTTTTTAATTATTCTTAAAAAAAGAAAAAAAAAATCCTCTTTCTTGTTAGGAAATAAACAAAAATTTAAGTGTTCCTAATAAAAATGACATAATTAAATGGGTGGAAGAAATTTTATCTGTATCCTGTATATACAGAAATATATATATGAAACATACATATAATCGAAACACAAGTTGTTGTGTGGATGTGGCAGTGAATATGGCTATAAAAACAACTTTTCAACAAAAGTGGTCCAGCATAAATATCCAGCACAAATCACAATACATCACTAATTGCAAAACTCACACTCTGCTATATAATGCAGTAAATTTTATTGGACTGCTCTGTCTGTCATGTCTTCTGTTATACCTCAGCAGTAAATCATGGATTTATGCAGTGACTTCTTAGCCAATGACTGATGCTTATTATAAGCAGCATTATCTAATACAAATAACATCATTTTCAGGTATTTCACTCCTGTATTACTTTGAATTCTTTAGCAACAACAAAGTCTATTTATAAGAGACATCAGTAACATAATATTTTCACTTGTAACTGGACCAGTTACACATTGCTTTAGTCAGAATAAAATCCTTCTCAGAGAATTTCTGTCTGTCAGGCAATTAAGACATTTGATTTTAGTTTGGAGACAAAAGCTGCACAGCTCCAATGTATTTAATTTCTACAGCCATAGTGACTGGCAGTTCTAAATAAACTCTATTAATAAATCATTAATCTGTAACTAAAGACTAGGCTCTTTCTGGAATATTTGCCAAATGCCTGCTTCAGGAAATCTCGCTGGAACGTCTGTCATTCTCACAGTTACAGCAGAGAGAGGAGCGAGTCTTTCAGACAGCTAAATTAAAGCATGAGGAAAACAGCAGAACAACTTCTGTGTTATTTATAATAAGAATTCAAAACACTAAATCTCAAAATACTGAATAAAGAAGGAACAGATTAGTTGCTGATTCAGTTTGGTGACAGAGACTCATGGCAGCGTAACAAGAAAAGATCCTTACAAGCTATCGGGAATGAGATGGGGACAAAAAATGAAAATTATGAAAATGAATAGGAAATCTGATGCATTTCTAGCTCCCACCTCAGCCTCCAGGTTTCAAATGAGGCCTGAAATGTCATTCATGTAATTATTACCATATCAGGTTGAAAGCAATTTCAACTCAGTTGATTTGATTGTGCATTAATGGCTGCGAAAAGAAGATAAGGAATGTGCATGGTAAAAATAGCTGCCCATTACAATAGCAGCAAATGGGGTCAATTTATTAGATAACCTTAAATTCCTTGATGGTTCAGGTGGTTTGGTTTTTTTTGTTTATTAAAGGTTAACGCCAAATATGAACGTGGAAATAAGCTAATTGAAGTCTTTCCTGTCAACCTTTGCCTTCTGTGTGTGGCTGTTTGAATAGTGACTGACACTTTTTGAGAGAGTTTACTATACCCCAAGGGGCTGATGATGGAAGGTATCAGTAGCTACGTTTCTTGCCTGTCAATGGTGGCTGTGAAGGACAATATGTGGCATACCTCCTCTTCACTGCAAAGTGACAGTTGACTTGTAATCTGAAGGAACTGCAATTTAATTCCAGCAAAATGAGGAAAACAGAAACTAATGCGTTAGTTACTCCTTCAGCCATAGCCAGGAGTCTAAAAGGGCCTTGTTGCCAACTACTGACCTTGCAGAAAATTGGGTAGTGTTGCTGACAGGAGAGAGCCTGGAGCCACCAGCCTCTACAGAACAGCTCTTTTCCTCACATATTTCAGCATTTCAGAGAATCTCTCCATTTATTGCTTTTCTGTCCTCTCTCATGTACGTCTTTCCTTATCTTTACTTTATAAAACACAAGACTTGTGTTCCACCCTAGAGGAGTTCTCCCCTCACATTTGCTTTCTAAACTGCTGCTTACATTTAAGTGGGGAATGAAATTGCGTAAGCCGCTCTCACTGTCCAGTGTCACATTAAACAGTCTCCCAGCCCTGTGCGTGGGCTATGGTTTCCCACATTTTGTTTGGGCTGGTTTGGCTGTGTCCTGCCTCTCCTTCAACTGGGCCTAAATAGATACAATTAGAATACTTTGTCAGAATTCCTCTGTAACTATTGATAAATACTTTCTGTTGAACTGCTTAATGAGAGTATCTGGATGTTGGTCAACCAGGAAAAACAGGCAAGAAGGGAAGCAAGTCTGAGGCATTTCTTATGCAGCCGCTAAATAGGAACTCTTAAGAGAAAAATCTGAACCAAAAAATCCAGCAACCAGTGACACATGGACATCAAAATGACTACAAAAACATTTGAAAAGCCCTCTCAGGTAGTAGAGACAGGCTTTGAAAGGTTGTTCTGGAAAACCATACCTGCTGAGCAAGCTGGAGTGGTGATCCTCAGGAAAACAAATGATTGCTTTAAAACTCCTTTCCTCTTATGTTTTGTTCCTACTTAGGTAAATATGTAAGAAGAATTGGTATGGAGAATACAGTACCCCTCAAACTGACTTGTGAAGTTCCTCCACAGGAGTTACAAGTCCTTTCACTATTTCTTGATCAAAGCCAGGCTGTAAGGAACCTGTATGTGCTGTGAACTGAAAAACCAAGCAGGATGTATGATATTGAGCAGCATGACTTCGGGGGGTGGGGAGGCGACGTCCAAAAGGAACAACACTATCAAAAGGAACTGAAAAGAATTCAATACAGTGAGATTTCTTTCAACATCCCCCCTCCGCCCCGGCCCTGAATTTGATGGTTTTTTTTGGAAAAACCCTACCCTTTGTATTTGTTAGTATGTCTGTAGTTAAACATCACTGATGGAACACCTATTTTTAGCTACATACATGTACAGAAGAAAGAATAATTTATTTGAATCACCGGAATTGCTTCTTAGTTCTGTCTGACTGTATGCTACCTTTGCCACCCTTATTCTTGGCCACAATAACAGTAACTGCCACAACAAAATTGAAATGTTATTAATTTCATCCTATATTCTGTAATCTGAATAGTGTAGAGAAGTAATTTCAATTCTCATTTAATTTGCGTGAAAGAGCGAAGAGGTATTTCTAAAACCTTTCTCTACCTAAACTCATTTATCAATAAACATATAAAAAACATTTGACATGAATACTAAACACGTGTTCTCTAGCACTGCTATTAGGTCAGGTAGAAATTAGACAATTGGCACTGCCACAAAGTGTGTTAGGACATGTTTAAAACATTGTGCTCCTAGCTTCATATATAAACTAGCATCTGGGGGAAAAAAAGTTACCAATCTTGTTTATTCTCCAAATATGGTATTTTGGCAGAATAAAATCTAGTTTACTGATTTATTATCACAGTGAATAAATGTGTGTCTGGTAAAATTTTCAATACAAAACTTTCCTTTCTCTGTTTACAAGAATGTTACTTTTCATTTTGACAAAGAGTCTTTTATCTTGAATGAATTACTGTCCACAGAAATGGCTGGGCAGGGAATTGATAATTGGCTACTTAGTCAATTGGTTACTTTGAGTGTGCAGTAAGGACTGCCTGTGAAAATGAAATCCAGTAAAATAATGAAACAACAAATTAGGTATGTGACATCTTAATAAACAACGATGTCTAAGTATGAAAGAATCTGTACTTACTTGCCAAGTGCAAAACACTCCATCTTAACAGTAGTTCCCTTTGCAGCTGTAACTATGTAAGGAAAATGGACTTCAATTTTTGGTTCATATTCTCCCATCACACCTGGAAAATAAGGAATGTTTAAAATATGAAATATCATCAGTTTTCCATTTGTTGAGATTATCACAGAAAAACCCTGCGGCTTCTTTTTTGAACCCACTCAGCAGTAAAGCCAGTAATTGATGGAGAAAATTTTGTTTAATCTGATCTGCTTTGCTCAGGTCCACTACATATTCTAAAATGCTCTTCAGGGTTACCAGCAGCAAAACAGTGAGCTTAAGAAAAATGGTTTATTTTCTCAAACATGGGTTAATATCTATATTTTGAAAGATTAAAGCAGGCAATCAATTTCAGAAGGGTGAGAATTTTCATAAACCAAAGCTTTGTTTACCAGTGCAGTGACAATTATGACAAATAAACCAACATATCATGCTGTGTTGGACTGAGGACCTCAAGTGATGTGTTCAGTTTTGGGCTCCTCACTACAGGAGGGACACTGAGGTGCTGGACCGTGTTCAGAGAAGCGCAACAAAGCTCATGAAGGGTCAGGAGCACAAGTCTTATGAGTAGCGGCTGAGGGAACTGAGGTGGTTTAGCCTGGAGAAAAGGAGGCTGAGGGGAGACCTTCTTGCTGTCTACGACTCCCTGAAAGGAGGTTGTAGTGAGGTGGGGGTCAGTCTCTTCTCCCAAGTAACAGGCTGTCGTGGTTTGGCCTCAGCCGGCAACAAAGAACGACGAGGCCGCTCGCTCAACCCCCGACGGCGGTGGGGGAAAATCGGAAGAAAAAGGCAAAACTCGAGGGTTGAGGTAAAGGCAGTTTAACACAACAGCAAAGGAAAGAGGAAAACAACAACAACAACAGTGATGGAGGGATGCACACACAGGGTTACTGTACTGACGCTCACCGACCAGACCGCACAGCCCCAGCCCGCTCCCCAACTGTGCCTTCCTCCCCCTCCTCCCGGCCAGCTCCCCCTTACGGACTGGGCATGGCGTCTCGTGGTATGGAATACCTGTGTCCCAGGCCAGAAAATTAACCCTATCCCCGCCGGAACCAGGACACAGGTGGTAAGACAAGAGGAAATGGCCTCAAGCTGCACTAGGGGAGGTTTAGATTGGATATTAGGAAAAATTTCTTCACTGATAGGGTTATCAAACATTGGAACAGGCTGCCCAGGGAAGGGGTTGAGTCACCATCCCTGGAGGTATTTAAAAGATGGGTAGATGTAGTGCTTAAGGACATGATTTAGTGGTAACTTGGCAGTGCTAGGGTAAAGGTTGGACTCGATGATCTTAAAGGTCTCTTCCAACCAAAACGATTCTATGATTCTATGATTCCAAGATCAGCAAGAAAAACTCAAATGATGTAAGAACATTTGTGTACACAGATGCGAACACAGACATGGAGACACCTACAAAGTTCAGTTATTTCATTTTCAGTGGCCCTTTTATTTTGGGAGATGGTTAATTTTATCAGGACAACGTGCTTAGTACTGTAAGATACAACTACAAAAACATTCAGGAATGCGAAAAATAAAAACATTGAAATCAACAGAGTTATCTGGAATTTTTCATGGAGTGACTGACAGCTTTGGAGAATCACAAGCATTTAGGAAATTAGAAATGAGCAGGGAAGAGAGACAGGTTTTATAAGGTGAGGTGAGAGGTTTGTATTTGATGTGGCTTAGAGGAAAAGCCCTAATCAGCATGGCAGGAGAAGAGTATGACTATAACAGCTGTGTTCAGTTAGAGACAAGATGGGCTACTGGGGTAAGTGATACTCAGGAGCTAAAAGGTGTATTAAACAAAGTAAAACTTCTTCAGATTTTTAGATGAGGAAATCTGAATAAAATCTGACTTGTGGACACAGTAGCAACAAGATAAGTCTAGTCTAAATATATAAAAATCAGTCAAGAGTCTCCAAAGAATTCTAGAGCAAGCAAATAGGAAGAGAGGAATAGAAAGGAGAGAAAAGAAGTATCTTATGCAAGAAAGAGAAAAGAAAGGAGCATAAGGAGGAACATGGAAGTAGGGGAATATGAGATTTGCAGCTGAGAGAAGACCAGCTGGCAGAGCTGGAAAAACATCTCACAACCTAGTAGAGCAAAACGTAATATAAAAGGATGAAATGGTACAACATATACTTCTAGCCCTTCAAATGTTCCTCATGGGACTCAGGAGTTTCCAGTGGGGCTGTGCTCTCTTCCTGCTGTTGTCCCACAGGCTCCTGTGGGTTTGTTTTGGGAGGAAGTCTGAGTGTATATGCATTTAAACATGTCTTTGGAGGCTTAAGTTTAATCAGAGAATCTAAATGTGTCTGATATGTGAATCAAATAACAGAAGTAGAAAGCATAAAATGGTTGTAATTCAAACAATGTAATTCCATAAATAATGTGGTTTTATAAGTAGCAGTAGATTTAAAAAAACCAAACCATAATCATGCAAGTACTACATGTACTAGCAATAGTGACCCATTTTTCATGAAAAATATGACTAAATAAATGTTTTGACATTGTTTTATGAACTTGTGGAGAAATACTGCCCCTTGTATGAAAAGGTAAATTCTGAACCAATTCTGTCATTAAAACTTAAAAGGTATTTTTTTGTAGAAAAAAGGAAATTAACGTTTGTGTCCTGGATATTAAAATAAAGTCAGAGTATCAACCGAATTGTAGTCAATTAAAATTTTCCCTAGTCTAGAATGAAATAATTCCTATCCTAATCTGTCATAAAAACCCATATTTCCACAGGCTTGTACTGTGTCAATAAATTTCATAATTTCATTACATTCCTTATGACTTCTTTTACTGTTTTCTGGCGCTTTTTTTGTGATGATGAATACCAGTTTCTGATTCATCTCAGTTGAGTCATTCATGATTTTATAAGATATCTGTCGTATCCCCTTTTAGCTGTCTTTTACACACTGAAAAATCCCAGACTATTAATCCTTCCTTACAGTGAATCTTTAATAAACTTGCGATCATTCCTAGTGCCCATGTTGCACCGTTTCAAATTCCATTCTATCATTTTGAGATGGGAAGATGAGAACAGCACAGCAATACTGAAGTTATAGATCTTTCTATCACAGTTATTTTTACTTGGTTTTTTTGTTGTTATTTTGTTGCTGTTATTTGTTCCCTATGGCTTTCCTCACGAGTCAGTTCTATTTGCCTTTTTTAAGTTCAGCTGGTGTTCATCCACAATGGTATCCTAATCTCTTTACTGATTAATAATATTTAATAAAGTTATTACATTTTTATGTTTAGGTATTATATAAATTTCTACTGGGTGACATTATTTATCACCTATTCACTCTCTTATCACGGCATCCTTTTGCAGCTCTTCACAGTTTTAATTTTAACTATCCTTAATAATTTTATATCAACAAGCTTTTCTGCCTTTGTGTTCATTTCCTTTCCAGATTGTTTATGTGTTGAATCATGAAGTCCCAGAAAAGTATTCTATGGCTTCACTGACAATTTCACAGTTCTTCAATCTGATTAGATACTCCTACAACAGCTGGACTTTTTTTATCTGTTGTTAATTCAAAATAAGGCTGTCCTTCAATCTCTCTGAGAATTTCATTTCTTTGACAGCCTTTGATGAGTGACCTTGTCAAAAGCTATTTGAAATGAAAGTACTCAGCGTTACCTTGACCTACACTTATTCTCCCTGACACTTCAGGAAAGTTGTATACAGATTGAAGTATGACTTCAAAGCATCAGGGAGAATCATAGAATCATAGAATGGTTAGAGTTGGAAGGGACCTTAAAGATCATTTAATTCCAGTCCTCCTGCCATGGACAGGGACACCTCCCACTAGACCAGGTTGCTCAAAGGCCCATCCAACCTGGCCTTCAACACTTTCAGGGATGCGGCATCCACAACTTCCCTGGGCAACCTGTTCCAGTGCCTCACTACCCTCATAGTGAAAAATTTCTTCCTAATATCTAATCTAAATCTACCCTCTTTCAGTTCAAAACCATTACTCCTTGTCCTGTCACTACATTCCCTGATAAAGAGTCCTTCTCCAGCTTTCCTGTAGGCCCCCTTTAGGTACTGAAAGGCTGCTGTAAGGTCTCCCCAGAGCCTTCTCTTCTCCAGGCTGAACAACCCCTGCTCTCTCAGCCTGTCTTCATAGCAGGGGTGCTGCAGCTCTCTGATCATCTTCATGAGCCCCCTCTGGACTCGCTCCAACAGGTCCCTGTCCTTCTTATGTGTGAAGGACTCCAGAGCTGGACGCAGTGCTCCAGGTGAGGTCTCACCAGAGCAGAGTAGAGGGGCAGAATCACCTCCCTTGACCTGCTGGCCACACTTCTTTTGATGCAGCCCAGGATGCGGTTGGCTTTCTGGGCTGCGAGTGCACATTGCTGGTTCACGTTGAGCTTCTCATCAACGAATCACTTCCCTCTTTAAAAGCTGTGTTCACGGTATATGACTGCATGGTAAGATTACCCTATGGTAATGTGACAAATGCAGTCATACTAATTGTACTTTTCTATGTATTTTCTATCAAAACACCTGACACAAAAGTCAGACTTACTGGTCTGTAGTGCCTTAGGTATTCCTAGGAGCCCTTTTTTAAAAAAAACATCTTTTCTACCAACACCGCTTCTAGTCCTGAGGCTCGGCGAAGGAAAATGGTACATCCTGCTTCTTTCTGTATATGAGTTTGGCCTTTGGGATTTGTTAGTATTTGTAATGTCAATATTTCTTCTGAAATTTCTTCTATTGAAATTTCAATTATGAGAACTTCAGTCTTGATAGGGGAACCTGCCTAAGTTTCCTTTTAGTGAAAATAGTTCATTTAGGTTTTATGATGCAACCTTATATCCCTGAGGTGTTCCTTTTAAATCTTTGTCGTCTGTTGACTGTGCGTACTCGCTGACGGATTTTGTGATTCAACGAATTTTAAGGTTGGGCTTTTTTTGTTTTTGTAGAAGACTTTGTTCCTGAAAATCTTTGTGTTGTATTGTCATATACTATTAAACATTTGCCTTTTTTAGCTGTGAAAAAAATGCAACTTAAAATAGGATTAAATTATTCTTGCCTTTAAAATAATACAGTACTTACGAACACATCTGAGGGACAATGTTATCTTTCAGATCTTATGTTTTTAACTTTAACTCCCTTTAGTAGGGACAACTTGCATTGAATGCTCTTTGCGAGTCATTTCATATTCCTAATGAAACACAGATCTACTAATGCTTTGTACCACACCCTGTTCTTCTGGGTGGCAAGCGACATGCCTGCAGCAACTGGCTTTTAACATAGAAAAATTACTGGGCAATTGCTTGGTGTCCCTATGAATATTAGGAAACAAAAGTGTATTATTTCAAAGGGATATTTTTCATCCTTATTATTTATGATCTTTGAGACCAAGGAGGCCATTATCGTTGCATAGTCATCAAGGGAATTATCAAAGCCTTACCTTCCCACATTACACTATAATTGCTTTGCTATGGCTGTTGTACCTTCAGGCTGTTTATCTTTGTCAGTTTCTGTTTTGGTCACTATGAGTCAGTAATGGTAAAACAACCACCATCTGCATTTTCATCAAGATTTTTGTTCATTTGTATCAGGTGCTAAAAGGAATCTGAACTTTTAAGAAATATCGAGGCCTTGAGTTATGTGCATTAAAATCAATCTCTCTCAGACTTATACACATGACTCTCTTTCAGAGGTTTGGTTAAGGCCATAAAAAATTCTCTCAGTCATTTTTTATTTCCAGTTATCAAACATGAAATATAACAATAAATAAAATTGATCAGCACAGAATAAAGACATAATATACGATTTTCAAGCTGCTAACAAATCACTGAGCTCACGTGGTCTGAGCACTATGGAGGAATGGGGAGCTGTTCTCAACACTCCCGTGCTCTGCCTTCCCATGAAAATACCTCCTTTTGGACAATCTTTTACCTTCCCAGAGATGACTCCCATGATTCAGTCTTCCTTAGGCTAATCAGTTAGTTTACTACACTCCCTGCTTCACAAGCTGTGCCTTTCAGATGAGTTCAGATCTGAGCATGAAAGTGCTGTCATTGGTATGAAATGCATCACTTCAAAACAAACCTAACTTACTAGATCTTGAAATTTTGTCTGGGATTAAAAAATGAGTTAAAAGCCAAACTTTCCCATTTGTTTAAGTAAATCTTACCCCAGGGCTTTATTCTGCAACAAGCCATCCCACCTCGCATTTCCTGGTCTCTGGGTCTCTGTCCAGTGTATGAGAAGGAGACCTCTCCACATTTCTGTCCAGCCAGGGTCTTTCCTGGCCGAGTGAAGTTGAACTGAGATGAACTAATAACCCTTCTGTTTTATCTCTGACTACCGAAAAAGGTGCTGATTCAAATGACTGAACATATACCAGGACTAAGCACAGCTTGACTTTTTTAGAATTAATGGCTTGTTAGTCACACAGGCAGAAATGGAGCTTGATATTTATAGAACAGATGATTTCCCTATACCCTCCTTCAGATATTTTGTTACAACAATGCAATTATCACAGTGCAATTATTCTCCAACTCAGGTAAGGAAAAATCTTCACAAAATCAGGTTTAATTTTAATAAGCGGTTTAATTTAACAAGTTGTTCCTATGACTTGGCTGCAAATCTGTGACTTGAGTTCAAATCTCCACTACCCAAAGTGTCCTATGAACCCTCAGCTACACTGTTGTCTGCATTTTAGTTTTCCATCAAAAAACAGAGATGACACAACTTGCTAAATCACAATAATGTGATAAACACTGATTGTGAGGTGCTCACATACCACAGGAATAGATGTAATAGAATTTCAAACATTTACAGATGTAATGTAAACAGCTAAAACTGTTTACATCATCCCCTGTGGGCCATTTAGTGGAAATGGAGAATGGAATTAAGTAGCAAGATCAGTTTCTGATTGTCAGTCCTTTCAGTCCTACAAGCAGGATATCAGTCATTACCACTCTGAGAATGACTGCTCTACTTCTTCATTTAGCTTGCCACTCCACGACTTTTACAACCTCAAATAAAGAATGTAGAAAAATTGTGAATCTATGACTGTATCCACACAAGGACACATTTTGCCTTCATGGGGAAAAAAAAAAATCAGACTGCTGAGGAATCTTCACACACCATCTTACTCCAATGGTGAAGAGGTTAGTGCTTCTGTTCCATTAGTCTTCCCCAGATGTTAACTACCCTCTTCAATCTCCCAGAACATAAGCTTCCATGATAGCTCCTTAAACCCTTTCAGCTAAAATGATCTGGGTTTGTTTCGAACTGTTTAAACAATATCTCTTTAACTTACTTCAGAAACTAATTTTGAATGGAACAGGTTGAACACAAGATTTCTGGCTAAACATCATCAAAATGCTATGGAGAAAATGAAAGCCAAAGATTTCATATACTCAGGAGAAAGGTTAGGCACAGGTTTATACATGCCATTATTTTATTAGCAAAAGATACACCCCCCCATAGTTCAGTGATTAAGAGTGTTTGCCAAAGCTTTGGATGAAGTCCCTGATCTTAATCAGATGGTGTAGGAATGTTAATCCAGTTCTCTTACAGCCTGGGTAGTGCTCTAATCACAAAATTTTTGGGGATTCTTACTGGTTTAGGTGTTCCTTTCAATTTCTGGGAAATCTCCTGAGGAGTGATGAACTTCTCCTGCTGCATAAGAATTTTCTAATAATTTTACAGGTCAGAAATTGAGTTTCCTACCACATTATAATGATGATCTGTTTTGTGAATATGTATCCAAACCCAAGAAAATTTTGACTAAGAAACTGTGGCAGGAACATTCATGTATAATTTCTTCTACCAATAATCTGTGATGCAAATAGAGTTGTCTATTGTGTGGGTCTTTTTGTGACAAATGCATATTTAGCATTTTCCATGAAGACTTGCACCATTAAATGTCCCCAAATATTTATTTGGAAGAGAGACCCCTGAATATGCGCATTTACAATGACAGTAAATTCACAGCACGAACTGATTTAATTAAAATATAATGATGATACCCACCATTACATCCTGACTGCAGCAGAAATTGCCAATGTATTGGGAAGAATTTATTGACTGACCTGCCATTAATCTTATTCTAAATGGAGGGACCAGTGCCTACCGTAAGTCTCAAAATTTACTCTGGGAATGGTGGCTTATGATAACCATCCACAATATTCCTTCCACTTAGAGAACTCTTAGCCAAGTTTTGAGCTATAACTTTATCTATTGAGAAGCGCTAAGAATGCTCATGTGAAATTGCATTCTGCAATGCCCTGAACATTAAAATACCAACAATGTTTTCATATGTTACTCAGAGACCAAATCCTATCACATATCACTGGATGGAAAGAAGTCTTTACTAGAATCTATCTTAATATCAAACAAAATCTAGCAATTCAGTTTCTGGAAAAAAAATATCTTAATGAATACAGCACAAAGGAACAAACTCTTCTTTAGTTTGCAGCTAAGGGATAAGATGTTCACGTATTTCTAATTATGGAGGTATAAATGAAGAAGAAGGTCACATTTAACCAAAATAAAATGTTTAACTAAAGCTTAAACAAAACTTTCCTCTTCCCACTTTAAAATCTGTATTTATATGGATATTTATACATATTAGTTCTTCAAATGAGAGGACAAAATTTCTAATCTACATTTGGGCTGCAGAGATCTCTGTTTACCTGTGTTTGAAAACATTAAGCAGTAACTATGACCAAGATTGCTGTCTCTTTCTATGTAGAGAAGTCTTTAGTGAGTCATAACCTAGACTTCAATCCATCCAATTTCTTACATATATGTAGTTTAGCATCTAAGCTCTTCTGCTAAACCCAGCACATCTGACATTGGATGAAACCAAACTTCATCCTTTGGACATTCAGAGATGAATGAGGGCATCTGAATGGCTTGTATAAAACATTTTAGTATGAAGATTTATGCATATATAGTTGTATGGAAACATGATAACCCGAACATTTTCACTGACTATGTATTTAGATAATTTTTCTGAGCAGCTATACATATCAAGAAAAATCAGGACTCCGCTACGCTAGACGACAAGCTGTCTTGCTTGAGAAGTCTAAGAATATGACTCAACAAAATGTCAAAAGAACTATAATTGCTTTTTTTGTTCCATGTTTTTTTAACAGAGATTGTGCTGAACTTGGCACAAGAAATCTGTGGCAGATTTCTTTTAGGCACCGCTGGCCAATGTTTATTGTTCCTCCTTTCCAATTGCCTGCTGTTCATCCAGGTCGGGCTCACAAAAGCTGTTCAGAAACCTGGAAAATATTATACCATCTAAATTATTAGGAGGAGGATCTAATTTTCACACTGTTTCTAATTATCTTCCTGATGGCATGTTCACAGTTCTTGAAGAACCTCATTTCTCCTATAGTAAATTACATAATTGTTTGTACTTCAAATATGACCTTAATCTCAGTTTTTCTTGCAACCTGCACTGTTCTTTTACAGGATGAAAACAAAATATCCCCTTCCCATTTAGGTACTAAAAGTGTCAAAATTGTTGCAGCATCCAAAGAGGAAATTTTCATTTGATTCTAATCAATTAGGACACGAAGTAGTGTTGTCTAATAAGCATTGTTATCTAATTAACTGGAAAGAGCTTCCTAAATGGGAAATGTTTTTCAGTTGAGACTCCTCATATAACCATGCAAATACAAGTACCTATTATTTCCTCAATAAGGAAGATCAAACTAACGCTAACATTTCTCATCCATTAGCAACAGCTATTGTTTTAGATCCAATAGCAACAAATCATCCTTGTTATAAACTTACTGTAGTCCTAACCTCAAGCAAAATTCCTGCTGTTCACAATCAAATTATTTCACTATGTTGATAAGAACACCAAACTGACAAGTCATTTGTATTTGAACATTATGCCATAACCCAAGATTTCAAGGTAAGCAGTCACTTGTGAATTTGTATCCAAGATCCTGAGATAGTAAGATACATGACATTACGTATGAATATTCTTAATAATCTGAAACCATTCACAATTATAAAGGTTATTTTTGTTATCAATTTGCACAAATTTTGTCACCATTATTTAAAATATTACCAACACACTTCTGTCTGAAATCTTACTATCTACAGTTCAAGTCAACATCATTCCTAATCCTGAACTGAATTTAGAGGAACATGTTTTCCCCAGTTCATTTATTTTATGCTTTGTATACGTTATATATGGATAAGTTAACTCTTTCCTTTGCATAATACTTTCATAAATCATCAGAAGGAAAACAAGAAAACATAAATGCGGAAGATGTGCAAGATGATACATGTCTAGAATCTTAAATTATTTTAGCTAATTAGAAAAAGCAACAGCTTGATTTCCAACAGATAGTGTTTCTATAAACTAGTGGGAAAACTTAGGAATTAAAACTCCTTAAACGAGGTTATCTTAACAAAGCTCAAAGTAAACTAAACTCAAAGCAAATTATTTCACAGTGTAAGAGATCTTGTTCTACACTGAATGCTGGAACCTAATCTTTTCCAAACCTTTCCCAGTTTTCCTCATGAAATACTCCCCTGGGTTCAACCCTTTTGTATTTTCAAAACGCCATCCCAAGATGTTTTCTTTGTACTTTTTTTAGGCTAAATCTTTAAAAATATCGTCTTTGAACTTTTGTGTTCTGTTTGATAATTTTTTTTGAGCCATACTACAGTCCATATAAAACACTGTGTAAAGGATTATTGTATGGGAACCCTCCATAAAACTCACTGCCTACCTGAGAATTTTAGGTGGAAGGACTGCTGGTTCTGACTGTAACAGATTTTCTAAATGGAAAGAAACATTATAGTTTTGGGAAAAAAACCACAACCACAAGAGCAACAACCTCCCTCTGTCCTCTTACATATATATGTCCTGGTTTCCTTTTTTAATTAAAATAAGATTACATTGGGGTTTTTTAATCCTGACTTTTGCCCTATTATTTTTGACAACCTTGCAGTGGGATCTAAGCACAAGAGTCAGAACAAAACAGACAAAATGTGTTTCTTCACAATACCTGTAACCCATGAAAACTCTATTTTTATTAGAGAAAAGTAGAAATTGTGGGAAGTCTTTTATTTTCAGTTTCATAATGACCCACCAGTTAATTAACAATTATTGGCATTCTTCAGGAATGGAAATAGTCTATGTCTGTGAAACTGCTGATTTTGCTCTGTCTTTATTTTTATGTATTATATATTACCTTATTATCCTATACCAGCCCTTTTTATTGTTTAATTTCCACCATTGGGGAAATTATTATTACTTCTTCCAAACTTTTCTTAATGTTGGGAAAGAGATCTTTAGATAACTCAGCGATATTCAAACAACATATCCCAGGGTTCAATCTGAATAAGCACATGCAGAACACATTCCATCACGGAAAAGTAGAAATGAACCTCCTTAATACCTTGATAACTATATGTTCTGTCATTATGTGAGACTATTAATAACAGAGAATTAGGACAGACAAGATTCAGTTCACAGAACTATGATGACATGGAAAAAAAAATTGAAGGTCAAGGTGTGCATTCAGTTACATGAGAATATGTCTGGTCAGACACACCGACCTCTGTTGAGGTATAAACAAATTTGCTCTAATGGAGTACAGTAGAAAATGTTCTCTGATGTCTGAAATTGCACAGATTTTATTTTTTTCTGGAAATTTCACCATAGCAAAGCCTCTAGGCAATGTCTACACAGAGATAAAATTAAGAATTACTTAGTTCTCTCCTGTACAGTAATAATGTTAAAGTTACCATCTTTTCAAGAGAAATAAAAAAGATTAAAAAAGGAAGAAAAACTGGAATGAAAATGTGTGAACTTGAAATAACTGCCTTATACTATCAAGCATCAAATGTTTTATACTCCCTAGGTTTCTATTTCCTGAATTTGAAGAGTCTTTCTGTTGTTTTTATTAATCAAGACAATTTACTGCTTCCAATCAGCATCCAAGCTTGCAGAGATCCATTTTAACAACCCTGTTTATTATTTTTAAAAAGTTATGAAATAATCCCTCAAAATTTCTAATGCATTATAAAGGCAGCTAATGAAATGATGCATAATTTTTTTTGCCTGCTAAAACTTTTTATCTCTTCAGATAGAATTTTGGAGTGTTTTTATAACCCAGCTTGAAGTGAAATTGAATTGTATGAAATGACTGATTGTCAAGGACATCTGAACAAATGAGTTATTCATTTTATTCAGAATCCATTGAAGGATTTCTTGATGTTTTTATTTAATTTGCTTCATATCAAGGAGCTAAGTTCCCCTTTGAGACACATCACGAAAGAAATAAAAGCCCAGGAAGTTTCTACATTCTTGCAGAGTTTGACGGAAAACCTTAATATTATTCCGTTTTTTTCCTCATAGATATATAGAGACCAATGTTGTCATAGGAGTGTTTTTTGTCACATGCATTCCAGTCCCCTTGGTACAGGTATGGTTTATATATCAAAATCTGAGAACAATGATAAATATATCAAGTAGAATATTTTTGAGTTAATGATACATATTTCCAGACAATACAGACTATAAAAATTGTTTTACTTATATGTGTTATTTGTAAAAGCTCTTTAAAACTGCAAGCTCTTCCTGTGGTTTCTGACAAATGTTCTGACTGCGTAGGATAATGTCAGTTGTGATGCCAACCGTTAGAACTCAGAAAGCTGTATAATTTTTAAACTTAAATTCAAACTAAAAGGATTCAATTCATTTTATGATCAAAAAGCTTAAAAAGCCATATTCAAAACCATATAACAGAACTCAGCGACATAGTGTCAACTACATTTTTAGGTACTTGGATGTTTGTTTTAATGCCATTTTTAATTTCTCACTTCCTTATTAGACTCCCTCCTCAGCTGTTTCTTTCTCCACAAATTACTCTAATTTTCTTTAACTGTAATGAGCACCTCTTTTCAGCAGATCTACTATCCCATATTTTAGAGTATAATGTATACATATTTTTAAAACTCTGTCATCACTCTTTACTATTTGTCAATGGACAAGGCAATATAACCTAAAGAAATTTCTATCAAAAAGAAAAAGTACAGTCCTATTAATGGAATATTTTAATTGTAATCCAAGGTAGTTTTTAAAAGGCCCATATTATTGCGTTCTGTGGAGGAGGTGGAACAAAGCAGATGTCCTAAATAATAAATATGATTTAACATCCAGGAATTTCCTGAATATTTTTTCAAGGTAGGTTTATGTAGACTGCAAGGTTAGGTAGAAAGTTTGTGTCTTTTCACTGAGAAACTTGCTCAGTCGTACAGGAAAGCAAGGAATTTACTAAGAAATAGCAAAGAACTCCATTAAAATAAAGGGGCTTTTCAGAAATCCCAACAGATAAAAACTAAGGCATGGAAGCCTGGTAGAAATTAATGCATGTGAAAAAATGAATCGGGAAATTGTTGAGGAGCAGTTCACCTATGTGCAAATGCCTCCCTGATACTCCAGCACAGTTCAGAAGGTTGGATAATCACAGTTGTATGATGGCCAGCCATGAAACACGAATTTCTTGAGGCTGGTATATACTAACCACTTGACATTTAAGAAAATCTGCACAACTTTCCTTTGCAGATTTTGTTTCTTATCTCAGTGATGTAGACTGCTGCATTTATCCTTATTTACTCTCTCCATTTCTTACACTGTATCGTGTGCCTATGTACTGTGAGTATGATATGGATAATTAATCTGTTGAATTTCTGCACAAAACTGGAACCCAATAAAAGCATGAAGAAATGTCATAAAGAAACAATAGAACAAGATATGAATAATAAATATGACAATAGAATTCTGTTTTTGTTAGAGTTCAAACTGATTAAAAAGACAGTCAATGTTTGGGTTTTTGTTGGTATTGAAAAGATCAGGTCTGCTATGTTAATTCAGTAAAATTAAAAACCTGAAGCTCAATAATTAGCATAGGTACTAAAACAGCAAAAGAAAATAAGAAATGATACAATAAAATATACAGCTTTTTGCTCCAGAGGCTGCATGCTGTGTGGACAGAAATTTCAACTTATTATGATGAATAAACATTAACTTAATTCCTTTCTACTCTGTGAACACATTTCTTACTTACACTGTTAAACTAAGTCATCTGCGTTTAAGTCCAGTTATTGTAACAATTCTACAGCACAGGACTAGTCTTAGTTCTAGAAAAAGCTATAACCAAGGCAAAAGCCTGAGTCTCTCTCTCTCCCTTACTCTTTTTCTGATTTATGTAAGTATGGTTTTGCATATGCTGAATTGCTGAAATATATTTCTGAAGAACTAGAAAGCATCATTAATCGTGGAGCATCTTGGAAAAAGGAAAATATAGGCACTTATGGAATCATTAATTATTATTCTCAAAAATGACATTATTTTGACAGAAAACAAAACTGAGGAGCATTTATAATGTAATAAATATGAATCTGTTTGCTGCAAAGGAGCAAATAACACAGTTGCCTCTATCGGCAAATATTCCAACAGAATCAGAGTTACGTATCATTTATATTGAAATGTCATACTGCTCCATAGCATGTATTATTGGGAAGTGTTTTCTTTTGCTTTTTAGGGAAAATATCCTAAGTCACTTTTTGACAATAAGGTTTAGGTGCTTATTTAGAGAAAAAATACTGCAGTTAAATGCCTTGATGAAATTCAAAACTGCCTGGGTAACTAACAATCATTGTAATCAAAGCTGTTGAGTGTTCTTGGTGATGCTTAATCAGTGCATTCAATTGAGGCCTGGAAGTGTAACCAATCTTTAATACAGCAACAGGTGAAGTTTTAAGCAATAAAACCTCTGTTCAGTTGTCTCACCATGTGTCTTGTGTCATCTGGGATGCATGAATGTATATCTCCTGGCATCCTGCTGCTGGTCTGTATGCCCTATGTGATATTTGCCCGTTCCCCATGGACGTCTCAGATGCCTGAGAGTATCTCAGCGTGGCAGTGGCCACATGGGTTGAGGCAAATGAACTGAGCCCTAAAGAAACAGACATGGCCGAGAAAGGAGGTTTGCTTCTCTCTGTTAGTGACAGAGCACCAGAATAGCAAGAAGGAGTAACCGTTCTAAAGAAAATACATCAGGAGGTGTCAGATTGCACCTCAGCCTTCGGAAGTCTAAATATCCTCACAACTGTTAGATGTTTTAAAGAAAACTGTCTCCTTGACCACCTTTCCTTTGCTGACTGCTGCAGTAAATGCATGCATACATAGAAAAACAATAAAATCATGGGTCTTAAATTAACTAGAGTATTTCTGGCTTAGTATTTTTGACTCCATGTGGTACCCAGAAATGATGCCTTTCTTACCATCGTTTCTCAGTGTCAGAGGTGTAGGAGGACTCAAAACTCTGGCATTTGTCACCGTGTTTTTTACCAGGCATATATAGCTGCCAACATCAGATGTTTGCACCTTGGAGATGTAGAGATTGCCTGTCTCCTGAGAGATGAAGCGTCTGCTGTCTTCTGCCACGAAAGATGGGAATTCATTAAATACCCAGCTATAGATGATCTCTAAAGAACACAGAAAAAAATAAGAGAAAGTAATTACGGACAAAATATTTTGTTGTGTTAATGGATACACTCAATAAATGTTCATTAACTTTATTTAAATAATCTATAAAAAACAAAAGCTAAAGGCTTTTAAAACTTTTTATTTTTTTGTTTTAGAATTGAAGAGAAGAATTTTTTTCTCTCCTCGGAATTTTGAAAATAGCATAAGCATTGAGTCCACAAGCTCCCTCGGAAGACAGCTATAGTTCAGGAAAAATAATTAAATTATTCAACAGACTCAGAAAACACCCATAAAATATCAGATAATTCCCTTTCCTAATGTTTCAGGTCAAACCAAAAATAAGGTACAAAGCATTCTTTTCTCTACTTGCTCAAATTTGCAGTGAAATATATCAAGGTGCTTCCTATAGAGCTAGGGATGACTTTTGCAAGTGTGTGTAGAAACAGTTTTTATTCTGAACATCTGGTTTTAAAATCAGCAGATTCCAGTATCTGTTCAACCTACCTTGCAGGCAGTATTACTTCTATCTTCTTCTACACCTGCTTCACTGAGGAATCTCAGAACCCTTCCTATATGCAGCTTAAATCCCTACAATCAATGAATAATTCCTTAAACCAAAGCTGTCATCTGCTTTGCCTCATAATCTGGCTAACAAAATGATTTTTAAAAATGGTAATTAAATCCAGTACCTTAGTTCTT
Source organism: Burhinus oedicnemus (assembly GCA_008921705.1). Taxonomy (NCBI): domain Eukaryota; kingdom Metazoa; phylum Chordata; class Aves; order Charadriiformes; family Burhinidae; genus Burhinus; species Burhinus oedicnemus. The sequence goes on from VFFE01008969.1 coordinate 1,790,606, forward strand.
ATTTTTATACCACAAATTATTCTGTTCACCTGAAAAGTACATACTTTTCCTTTTATACTCATGATAATTGGTTCAGAAAAAAGATTATTTCCTATTATTCTGTATGAGATTATATCATGATTTTTTAAAAACCTAGATGCATTAATGTCTCAGCATTAGAAGTATCAGTAAAGTTAATGAGATTCTGATTTATCAGGGAATTCCTTGCAGGGAATTATTCATGTGGTGTTCCACCAATTCAGACTTTAAAGCCTTAACCTTATGTATACTTTTTTACATGTTGTTCTCCTTTTAATCTTGTCTTCCACCGCTTGATTTTGTCTTCACACTTAAAAAGAGTATTCTTCACTTCTTAAACTGGCACTTTAGCTGTGAGACAATTTCTTCTGTAATGTCTCTCTGTGATAGTCTTTAAAGAACTGACTCCAAAATCAGAAAAGCCAAAGCCAGTTCAGGTATATAAAGTCCCTACTGCTGCTCCAAGTTGCAAACTGCTCCACTGGTATAGCAAGTTCCAAGCTTTTAGATTCAAATTTCTTAGGTACTACTCTCAGCTTCAGCAGCAATATGAATTGCACATATGTCACTCTGATTCTCTCCTACTTTTATCCCCACTACAGTCAAAATGTTTTCTTGATATAAAATCAGTTGGAAAATGAAAGGGTCAAAGAGGTCAGAGGAAACACCTCAAAATTTAAATTTTTCAGTGTGCTTTTCTGCTAATGATAGGAGAGGAACCAGTATAGCTGTTCATGGTGTGAGAAGTGTGAAACACATTAACATCCTCACTAAATATATGACATAGCCAGGTGTGCAGTTTGACTATAACAGTATAGAAAGCATTAGAAATTCCAACTGATCTGTCTGTTCTATCCTGATGTTATATTATTTCCTGACATGGTCGTCAGAAAGAAATAGAAAAGCATAATGACTGTTTTTTCAACCAATATAAGCCAAGAGTGCAAGCAGTGACGTAGAGTTGCAGGATGTTCTAGATTAATTTTGAAGAAGTCCAGTCTAGTTTTGAAGTCAGATGAAAATTTGCTCATGAAAACCTGATTGTATTAGTACAAAAATGTTATGTTAAAGGACTAAACATATTTACCTGACAGTAGGGGAAGACTTCTCCAAAACGGGGAATTAAGCTGCACACATTGACTTTCTGCTTAAAATATTTTTCAGATCTAATTGTAATTCTGAGTGGTTACACAGGACCCTGAGGAATTCAGGGCTCACAGAGAGCTCTCCGAGTGTTCAAAATTTCCTTCCTCTTCTGTTATGTTTCAGGCAAAATACTAATTAGCCCAAAATATTTCTCTCTGAAAATTTCATTGCCACATATTTCTACGATGTCTTATCTGGCAGAAATGGTTCATGGCAGCATAAAATTCTACAAAGTGATGATGATGAACATACAAGTTCAAGGAAAATGCATAGGCTTTAATTGAAGACACCTGTTACCAATTCAAATGGAAAGCAATCAGTCTCACTAATTGCTCTGGCTTAAAAGTAGTTCAAACCAAATGTAAAGTAGTCATCATTGTGGGTTCATTGGCAGTTCATGTAGAAAAGAATTTTCTCCGTTTGTACCTTAAAAACACATGCAGTTAATTATTCATTTATTAATTAGAACTACTCCAAAGGGATGGATTTCAGGCAATAAATTTTTGTGCCTTTAAAGAAATGGAATACTTAGTCTTTGCTGGTGCTGGATCCAGGGTGGGGGTTGAGGATATAGTGTAATTTTGTCACCTTCTAAATGATTTTTGTTGTTTAAAAATGGAGTGATGGATGAATGAGTACTGGGATAGGGTACTGAGAAAAAAGTGACAGAACTGCCACATCTGAAACTCCAAGCATTTATGCTATTAAACTGCAGTTAATGCTTTTATTTGTGCATACCTACAGCATCTGTATTCCAGCCAGGAGCTGAAACTCCAAAGCTCAAACAAAAGTGCTAAAGTTTACTTCTTGTTCATTGAAGGAATGACTGCTATTTTTCATTTCTAAAAAGCAAAACCCTGGGGATACACTTTCAAATACCTGAAGACTTTGGATCTAAATGCTGACATCTGGAATTGATTGGAAATTCTTAACTTTCTTTGAAGCTGAAGATCCCCTTACACGCTTTATGAAGTTTCTCTCCTATTAGATCTGGCTAATGAGTTCAGTAGATTCTTAAATATAATTTTGAGGGCTATGTCCTTACAGTGTCCATAAGCTTCAGTAGAAATATCTCAGGGAAACTGCAATTTCCAATGCATGCTATGCAGAACAGTCAGAAACAACCACAGCTGGCTTGGAATCTGGGGACCCAACAGTTTAGCTGACAAAAATAGATGGATGGTGTTGCAGAAGTGATTTTACAAAGGGATGTTAAGAGAATGACTGCAATTATGGGAAAATGGGTACACCTTGATGTTGATCTGTTGTGCAAATGTCTCACACTTCTAAATTTGCAGTCATGGTAGAGGGTGAAACTTGCATTGGTGCTTATATTCTGGGGCTCCTAATATTCCCAGTTTGTATACCAGCAAAATTAAAATTTAGGGTTCTTAAATCACAGAATTGCTAATCAAGGCTCTCCAGGTACAAAACCTGGGGTTTTTTTTGTTTTGTTTTTTTCTTCTGGCAGTATCATGCATGAAAGAATACCCAAATGATTGCAATGACATATAAAAATAACTAATAAAGACATAATGGTGGAGAATCAGCATTTAAAACATTGCTGTCTATCTACAGACAAGTCTGTTATCTATAGTACATGCACAGTAAAATATTCTAAAACAGTGAGTATATATATACATGGCACAAGTCCCACAGCAGTTCAACACAGAAACACGTGTAAACTACAAGAAGAGAGGCTTGCATTTAAATATTATCTGAAATCCCAGTCTTACAAAATAGGAAACTGCTGAGTAAATTTTTTAATTTCAGAACAAGAAGCCTAAAACCAAACAGATGTCACTGGGCCTACTTGTACACAGCTTACTGCAGTTGTTAGTGAACTTCAAGCCTGTATTTTCCTATAGCAGTTTAGGTTGAAAGGTTTTAGAAACAGTGTCATTTGGCTAAGCACAAAGCACAACTGTCATTGTGTTAACTTTTTAACAGGAGACTAAACTCCAGAGATGCACCTCAAGCCTGACAGGTAAATAACGATGAACTTCAAGAGATTTTGAAGCTAAAAATCAGTGCTACCAAAATCTAAATAAACCAAACTATAACTGTAAAATCAGGCAGTAGTTACTCTAGATATGAACCTTCTGAATTAATCTCCGTTTGAGAAAAGACTGGGTAAATGGTTTGTCCATGCTGTTCTCATTTTGCTTTCAATAGGGAAAAAAGGTTTACGCGAAAATAGGAAACTGTGAATACTACAGTATTTTTACAGAATATATGCTGAGCTTATTTTTTATTTTTATGCCCATCTATTTTATTTTTAATGTGACACCTATGCTAAAACCACAAAGATGATGCAGATTCCTTCCCGGAAATTACAGTTGACTGCCAACACAAAAGAAATTTTTGATACTATTCATCAACACAAACAGAAATAGAGAGTAATTCAGAGAAATTATGAATATAAAGACAGTTGTAAATTGGCATTCTCCTGTGGCTTGGTCTGGAGGTCTCTTCTGCTGCTAGGTTCTGTTGTATGCAAAGTCTTGGTGTGAAAGTGATTTAAGTCATTTTGGTAACCACAAAACTAGTACTTCCTTTTATGAATCACCAGCCTTGTTTAAAGAAAAATATCTCCAAAGAGTTTTGTATCCGTTTTCTGAAGATAATTTGGAAAGTCTTCCAAATGTCCAATTTGTTTCTGTTTTTATTAAGCACTTTTTAGTGGGTTATGTAGGTGAAAATCTAGGTCACATGGTGACAAAGTAGTGAGAAAAGAGCATCTATCTCCTGCCAAAAGGAATTCATGGTGTTAAATTTTTTTTACTATAATTTCTTAAATGATTTTTGTAGATCTATTTTCTCCATTTCACAACATTAATTCCTTAACTGTCACAATGTGATGTACTTCCCATAATGGACAAAGCTGGAATACTGACATATCAGCATTTTTGTTAGTGTTGGATTGTGCTTTTGGAGATATCATTCTGATGCAGAAAATGTCAGTACTATGGTAATGCAAAAGTCTTTCTGTCATTCCGGGTTGGTAAGAAATAACCCCTTAAGTATTATAACGAGAGCTGTGCTGGAGGCATTCAGATAGCACCACATATTCACTCCTGTGTTTGTTAGTGACTGAATGTTTCCCAGATTTGCTTCAAGGCTTTTCTGCTGAGAAATTGCTTGTTTCATCCTTTTAACATGCAGTTTACGGACAGCCTTTTCATCAGTCCTGTCAGCTAAGTGGTATTTCAGGTTGCAAGTGAAGATGTAACAAAAAAGTCACACTACAAACTCCTTGAAGGCCACCTAAAACCTAAATGTACAGTCCACACAATGGTTAAATATTGCATCTTCAAGGGCAAAGCATGCAAACGCACATCCCATAGTTGCCCTTCTGTGGAGTTACGGTGTTTGTACAAGAAATAAGTCTGGTTTGTGTCTTCTTTCTGCGATGCCGTGGGAGATACAGTACTCCATCTCCTCCAGTAACGTGTTGGGGAAATGTATTTCTCTTCCTCTGTTTAGAATTTCTCTGATTACTCAAATTCCACAAGATGGCAGTACTTGATGAATAAATGGTACCGATGCCTGGTGACAGCCAAAATTTGAGATAATCTGGGAGTTTTAGCAACTCTGTAGAAGTTGCTTCTTTATTGATAAAAAAAGCAGCAAAAAATGCATTCAAGATTACAGGCTGAATTTACTATTAATAGCTATAAACCATGAAATTTGTGTGGTGGTTTTGCTTTACCCTTCAGAAATATTTCGTTTAAACAAAATAAAGTATCAGGAAAAATAGATGCCTAAATCTCCCCTGCTGAAAATATGAAATCTTATTTTATCTCAAGCCCGGTTTTAACCTTTTTCATCACACTTGCTGTTTGGATATTCGGTGTACCAACCACAGAATAAGGGGTCAATATGCAGCACTCTCTCATGATGGAGAACACACTCAGAAGGGGGAAGGCTTCTTTTTCACTAAGATGAATAACAATGGGTTGTTCCTCCAGCCTCCCACCACAACCAGATAAATAATTTTGGTGTGGTTTTTTTGTGCTTCTGTGGCTTATTATCAGTGCTCATTAATCCTCCAAGAAAATATTTAATTAAGGTAATTTATTTGTTGCATTGTAATGCACCCACATAAAGCAAACAGATACTGTCGATTTATCAGCTAGCAATGAAATTGCTTCTTTTCTGCTCTGGGGGCTCTGTATCTACTGCTCACTTACCTGAAACACAATTCTACCAATCACATATTTGTCTTTGTTCAGATTTAATTACAGTGATAAATCTTCAAATATTTTCTTTCTTATAACCATGCACATAGCTAATAACTAAAAATATGGTAGAAAAGGTAAGTGTGCTGTCAGGACTGATTTTGTACTGGAGGATACAAATATTATATTGTTATTACCAGTGTACACAGCCACTATAGTCTCATTTGTACGTTTGACATGTATGAAATGTAGCCAGGCATTGAAAAGTGTAATGACCAATGAAATCTCTTTCTCATACATATGTTTTTTAAAGAGACCACATAGCACACAACAAAAATACGGCTTCTAGGAAAGGATGCTAGATTATTATGTGCATTGATTGTCACTGGCATGATTTTTATATTAAAAAAAAAATCTCTTCCAGAAAAATCAAAATATTGTGACCAAAATGAACTCAAGAACACATGTCCTTCAGGCTCTTCTTTTGCCCTCAGGCAAGATCAGATAATATCAGCCCAGGCTTTAAAAATGTCCAGTGGGTTAAATTCCTAAATTTAGATCTTCAGAATAACCTACTTAGAATCCTCTACTTAGTTTTACTGTTGTCATCTTTACCACTTTTCTACATCTTATAATATAGGACACAAAGCTGGACATAGTATTCTATCTGAGACAGTAACACTATTGATAATTGCAGTAATAGTCTCACGTACTCTATAGGTAGCAGTCTTCTTAGTGTGTCCTAGAATTGAAGTATGCAATTTTCCATTCTACTAAGTATTCCATTTTCTGTAATAGCAGTATTTTTTAAGGAAGAATGCTGTTTAATCACTTATCTCCCTTTATTCTAGCTCATGTTTTAGTGAGTATAGTAATCTGTATTTTGCTGAATTTTGTGTTACTCACTGCAAACCTTTTCTCCAATGTACTGATCCTTTTGGATTCTTATTCTGTGCTCTGCAGTGATTGTAATCTCTTGCAGCTTGGAGTCGTTCACAAATGCTCCATATAAATTGATGTTCTATGTTTTATAATATACCAGGTAATGCAGATGTCACTGTATAATGCTATTTTTTATGAAAATAAAATGAAAAATAAGTGGATGGTAAAAAGCAATAAAGTTAAACAGTCTAAGTAAGTAATACCAGAGAACTTAATTCAGAATTTAAGCATTAACATTACAGCTCTTTTAATCAACACTGAAACATCTATGGCCAGCAAGACTAGGGAAGTGATTGTCCCCCTGTATTCAGCACTGGTGAGGCCCCACCTCGAATACTGTGTTCAGTTTTGGGCCCCTCACTACAAGAAAGACATTGAGGTGCTGGAGCATGTCCAGAGAAGGGCAACGAAGCTGGTGAGGGGTCTAGAGCACAAGTCTTATGAGGAGCAGCTGAGGGAACTGGGGTGGTTTAGCCTGGAGAAAAGGAGGCTGAGGGGAGACCTTATCGCTCTCTACAGCTACCTGAAAGGAGGTTGTAGCGAGGTGGAGGGTCAGTCTCTTCTCCCAAGTAACAGGCAATAGAACAAGAGGAAATGGCCTCAAGTTGTGCCAGGGGAGGTTTGGATTGGATATTAGGAAAAATTTCTTCACTGATAAGGTTCTCAAGCATTGAGACAGGTTGCCCAGGGAAGTGGTTGAGTCGCCATCCCTGGAGGTATTTATTTAAAAGATGTGTGGATGTGGTGCTTAGGGACATGGTTTAGTGGTGGTTTTTGTAGTGCTAGGTTAATGGTTGGACTCGATGACCTTAAAGGTCTTTTCCAACCTAAATGATTGTATGAGTCTATGATTAATAATTTCCAAAGTCAAGAATTAAAGATAATTTTGTTCCAGCATTAGAAAGGGTAATCATAAAGACTCACATCATTATAAGTTCATCAGCTTTAAACTTAGATAAAATAATTCAATGACGAATATGAGACTTGATTAATATCCAATTTAAAAACTGAGATATAATTAACAATATTGGAAGAAAACAGAAAATCTAGTCACACTAACTCAGTATAGCTTTATTGTTCTTCATCAACAAAGACAGCATAGTTTCTGTAATGTACCTGGAATTCATGTTTTATAAAAGCACATGCTAATTAAAAAAAATTGGAATAACCAAAAAATTAACTTATTGTGCCTTGAAAGGGTTAAAAACTGACTGCAAAGCATGATCAAAAGGATGAGTTCTGGAATTCTTTGTCCTCCACTGCTGAACTTTTCAACAGTTAAAAATAAACCTATGCAGTTGCAATCACTGATCTACAGGAGATATAAAACTTTGCAGTGAGAAATATGCAGGACAAGTCACTGGTAAACTGATTTGGACAGATTATTATTATTACTAGAACTTTTTTTTTATGATGGAAATGTGTTGAATGTACAGTATACAAGTTGATTATTTCTTAATAATTTGAATTATTTCTTGATAATTTGAATGAACAAGGATTCTGTGGTAATGACTGACTATTGTACTCATATGAAAAGTGTGGCATTGAAAAATTATGAGGATATTGTTTAATGCTCAGGAAAACACATCGCTGTATAGAATATTTATATGCAAAAATTATTTTCTCTCGTAAAATGTTATACAGAATTTAAAGTTTTTTTTTTCTCCTTTTTTCTCTTGCACACTTTACTTGTTCTCTGATCATGCTGTGATGCTTGAGTTTCTCTACATTTTAATGGCACTGGTGTGATAGTTACTTCATCATGGTCTGCTTCTTCTTACTTATGTCTGCTGCAGGAGTGAGCACAATGAAAAGTCGTGCTCCAGAGCAATGTTACCTGCAGTGAACCCCTGAATCCTGCACCCAAGTGGGCTGCTGCATTACATGGAAATTTCATTTCACAACTACTGCTACAATACCAATGGATTAATTTATTTCAAAGGCATAACAAGGACATCCATCAAAACAAAAAAATAACCCCTAAGTAATGCTAGGATGTTGATCATCCAAATTTGTGGAATATCACCCTGTCAAGTGCCAGAGTGACATTATCTCTTTTTCAGCTGAGAGATGCAAAATCTCTGCATCCCTAGCTTTCCTCTACTCATCATTTAGCAACAGAAGCTCTGTTAAGCAAATTCTGTAATTTGGCTGAAAATACTCACTAGAACTCCAGTTACCAGAGTATCAGTCTCTCAAGGAGTTTATATGTATGTTTCAAATTGGCTTTTTGTACTTCCAAGAAAGAAAGTAACTTAAATTTGTCACTTTTTCCCTCATTCACCTTGATTCCTAATGCCAGGAAGGATTAATAGTAGCAGAAAGCTTTATGTAACAATATTTAATTTCAGGTTTCTGGGTATAGAAATGAAAATAAAAGGCTACTGCAGTTCTAGTTTATACTTCACAACACAATCTTTTCCAACAGCCTTCACCACTCTATGTGCAGTTGTTGTCATAGGAATTGTATTGGCAAAAACTGAGTACTCACACTCTGTAGAGTTGCCTTTGTATGGCTGCACATATTGAACTTAAGATACACCCCACTGCCTCTCTGCTTTATATTCTCTTGGTGCTAGGTGTTTTAATATAAATTTAAAGGCTTTTGCTTGCTCTATCTGCAGGTCACTCTTTGGTGAATTCCACCATGGCCATGGCACAATATGATTGATGGATCTTCCTTGGGCCTGCTCCTTTGTTCCTTTAGTATTTATTATCCTGAGATCTCAAATCAAGGGCAGTACCATTATCATCACTTTCATACGTGAAAACTGAAGAAGATGAAAGGAAGTGACTTCCCAGCATTCATGAATCAGGCCGTAGTCAAAGTGAAATCTCCACTAATACATAATTATTTCAATTTCTAGTATTCTTTCCTCTCACCAGCTCTTTGTACATCTACAAGAAATGTCAAAACACACCAAAAAAAGTTATAGACAATGAATCCTTAGGAGCTGTGTAGATGAACATCAGACATGAGTAGCTACCCCCTCATCCTCCCTCTGAATTTGATTTTCAAATGTTCAAAATAAAAACAAAACAGCAGTATAAATCACATATTTCCCCAGATGCTCAAGGTCTAGCACTCAACTCCTGCTTGGTATATTTTCTAAGCTTAAATCTACCAAGGAATGGATCCTCCATTACATCTTTTTGAACACAATGGAACATGTGAACATATGCTTCAGAGAGTAACATAAAACCAAATTTATAGTCCCCAAAAGGCGATTTTTAAGTATTAAGAATGACAGTGACAGATTATTTTTTTCACCTTAATTAAAAAATAACTCAAAGTGCAGATGAAGAGGAAGATACGTGTCACATTAGCAAACTGCCCTAGAATGCTGATAATGTTGTTCAACCATGTTGTACAAATAAATCACTACAAATAACCTCAGTAACAATCAATCATTTAAAATTTAACAGTGTAGAGACTGTAACTCTTAGATGTTTCTACATGCAGACAATACACTATTGAGTCCCTGTGCACATTGTTCTGCACTACTGGAAACCCAGTGAACTGATTCCATCCATCTTCTACTTGTCACATAATTGTTATTTAGAGATAATACATAGCCTTCTGTTGTCTTACTTTCAGCCTAGGGCAGTGTCCCATGATTATAATCTCTCCTCCTCAACCACATAGCAATAGCAGTCAAAGTGACACCTGATGTGTCACATTATATCTATCTATCTATCTATCTATCTATCTATCTATCTATCTATCTATCTATATCTCACATAGAAAAAGAAGATACCTGTCCAAGTCTCCCTGATTTTTTTTTTCTATAAAAGAAATATCAGTATTAAAATAATGCAAACAACAGGCAATTCTGCTCTCTCCTGGGCTGAATATGTGCATAGTTTTCAGAAGACAAATTAGTCCTTTTCCTTTTAGGTATGAAGCATGATGTTGTAAAGTCACGTGATCTGGATTGTAAATCAGTGCAATTTTAGTCTTTTCTTGAAATTTTCTCTCTAGATCATTCTCTGTTATCCTCTGTAAAATGGGTAGTCCTTCTTCCTTCCATCTTGCATTTGACAGAGCTGAAAATAGACTCATCAGGGTTGAAATTACGTGATAGTTTGCTAAACTTCTAAAGAACCTTGTGGTTCTGCAGAAAACTGAGACAAACCCCTCACCAGTATTATCTATATCCTCCTTTCTATACTCCCATCTTCTTCCAGAATTTTTATCCCTGCAGTTTCCAATGGAAGACTTTCTTAATTATTAAAAGAGGAAAATACCATGAAAATTAACGCTTCAATAAGCCAATAAATGAAGTGAAATTTTCCGGTTACAGATTCTCTGCTCTAGGGTAATAGCATCAACGCAACAGGAATTGTATTAGCTCTCTAATAAAGTCATCAGCAATGATTTTAACAATATTGGAACATAGCATGAGAACACAGGAGATAGAAGTGGTGTGATATTAATTATTACATTGTTGAAAAGATGGCATTGTGATCAAAAAGAAGTCACTTTTCCACTGTTACTGCTCTGGAAAACATCTTTTGTTGACAGAAGAAAAAGGAAGCACATGTGCTCCTGCAGAGGGGTTTGGATTTGGCTGTAATTATTCAGATTTCTGTCTGAACTCTATGATATTATGCTTATATATATTCAGTGATTTTCTCCTTGAAAAATACAAGCAATTGCCTTTAACCTATTTACTGTTAAGTTATAACTACCTTCATACCCGTTTCAATTGTATTGAGTAGGAAAAAAGAACATAAGTACACCCAAATATATATTTCTAAACAATTTCTAGTTTCCCCTTTGAAAAAGAAAAATGAAAACTAGATATCCCAACTAGAATTGTTTTCATATTGCTTCATTTATTTGGAATAATCTTCCTGAACTGATTAAATAAGGCTATACGAAAATCTATGTCTCATTAAGCATTGTATCACCTCAAATGGTTGTAAGTTCACTTTCATATGGTGCTTACAAAATAAGGAATAACTGACTTTATTGTGTAGGGAACCTTGTTAATGGCATCTTATAGAAGTCAGACCAGTTTAATCCAAAGCTTTCTCCTGAGTCACGACTGACCTCCTAACATTTTCAGTAGTCATCTCTGCTAGAATCACCGCTGAATTCAGTTAATCGTGCCTAGTCTGGGAAGAGTTTCATTTTCTGAAAACTGCACTGTTTTCATCCTTTTTTTAATCCTTTAAGATTTCTCCACAATGGTAATGGAGAGAAAAAGCTAGACTCCAGACCCTTCAAAATTAATCATTTCTCATCTCTTCCTCCTTCTTATGTTTTCTCTTGTTTCAGCTGCCTGATCACCATTGTATTTCTGGTTTCTTTTCCTTAGTTACATTGATTAACATGTGTGCTCTCACTCTATTGTTTTGCATTGTATGAAGTGGAGAGGTAACTGGGATTAATTAGGAATTTTCTGTCTTAAGCAAAATGGGTTTTCTGACATTTAACTACCTGATGTGTTTGTAAAATGGTATTGTTTCAGCCACCAGCTTAGGAAAACATCTGAACTAAAGAGCAAATGGATTCTAATAGGAAGGTTTTTATGAGAGGGTCAGTTTTGCGAGAGCCCTGTACATCTGTGACTGTAACTGCTGGATGTTATTCCAATCTTAAATCTGTTAATTTTGGTCTCCTGTTATTTTAGAATTTATATAGCCTGTGCTACAGAAAAAGTTTCTGCAACACCATTTCCTAATTTAATTGGTATCTTTGCAATACTAGTTGCAGAAATGTGGTTGTGATGCCATGAACATACATTTCTTTTAAACGGGGCAGGACAATGCTGTCTCGGTTAATCACTAGACTGAGGAGTTCCTGACAGTTATGTCTAATTTGTTGGGACATCTCAGTAACAGGCTTGTAACTTGTCTCTAGGGAAGAGGAGTTTGCCCACTACAGAAACTTTTCGTCATTACTGTCCCATTTGTCAAGCTGTAGACAGCCACATATGGCTCTCGCCTGAAAAGCAGCAGGGCATGAGCCTGAGGGCTAATATACTCAATGTATTTTTTAAATTAATTAATTTCCCTTGTTTCCTCCTTCCCTTGGTATCTTCTTGCACTTTGATTCTCCTGAACTGGCAGCTGGGGTAATATTTGTTGACAATAGTGTGGCTGTGAAACTATAGCTCACGTCCCTTAAGCAGAGACCTGTCAGGGCTGCCCCTTCCTCCAACGTTGTGCACTGGTTTAATTGGCCAAGGTCAACCAGCTTTCTTTCACTACATTTTCATGGTCCCTGAGGGGAAGAGCAGCTCCAGTGAGTGATCCAGTGGGTCTAAGGACATTAACCTTTCAGTTTCTAGTGTAGCTTAGTGTATGTTTTGAAAGAATTATTAGCATTTTTAAGGGAGTGAGGATGATTTATCAACAGTGATAACACTTGGAAAAGGTTTTTTAAAAAAATACCAAATTATGAGTTCCTTGGGAGAATTTACTACAGTTGGACCGATAATGCGTTTCTGTTCCTTTATTACTTTTCAATTTATTAAAAAAAAATAAAAATAAGAGAAAATCTAGACCTATATGTCAAGAAAGTTTAAACTGATAATTATTTACCCATATGCCTACTATACAGACATTGCCTAGAATTTGGGGCACATGCAGATCATTAAAATGTAATTAAAATCTAATAACAATACATTGCCAACAGACAGGGAGTAACTCCTCATTGGCAAACATAGCTTGTTACAATGTCACCCTACAGAAAATTCTGTCATTCCCAAACTCTTAAATTTCATATCCTCAGATGCATGCCTTCAACAAGATTGAGGAAGGAAACCCTATAAAGTGCTCCAGGGAAGTCAGCAGCAAAATTACTGGTCATGTATTGAGTAATGAAAAGACGATAGAAAAAAAAAAAAAGGAGAAGTTAATTGTGTTTGTTCATTCCATAATGAAAACTACAGGCATAGTCATCAATCAGTTGCACAGATAAAGAATACAGATTCCTATATTGAGCCGTGTCGGGGGCCATGGACATTCACTTTAATGATAACACACATGGGAATTAGCATTACTAGACAAGACAGTTTCAAAAGCAGTCTACTAAAAGTGTTAAAGTAGTGGATGCAAGATGGAAATATCTTTATGATCCTTTCAAGGAAAAATGTGAGTGAAGAGATGAGATGACCCTATGGAATTAACCCAGAATTAGGACAGGAATATAGAGCTTAAAGGACTGTGAACCTGTCTTCTAACACTTTTTTTTCCTCCCATTATTGAAAAGCAAAGTTCAAGCTTCATTAGCATTCAGTTAAAGTCAAACAAACACAAAAATATAGTAAAGCCTAAGAGGGAAGTGCAGGAATCCTTCAACTCATGATAGCTAACTCATTCAGTTGACACATATGACTCTCAAAACAGTGTTTTTAAAACATTTTAGATGTACGTTATGATCATTTATATGTTACGGGCATGTAAAGAAGTGATAGAGAAGTTGTGCCATCTTGTCTTCTATATATGACATATCAAGGGTTTATTAAAGAAACTTTTCTGTCCTGTACAGTTAGCAATCATTTTCTAATACCATTACTTAAGTGTCCTGTTTCTGTTGATCAGCATCATGCTTCCACAATGAATTAAAATGGGTGAAGAACAAACTATGGTGTGCAATTATGAGACAAATAAAATGGAGTTAAGATGGCTGTCCTGTATATCTTCATATAGATCCCCTTACTACAGGTCAACTGTTCGTTAAGTCTAGTACACATATTTGGCTACTATTATAATATTAATAAGTCTTAAGGGAAAAACAAAACAAAACAAAACAGAAAACCAACACCAAATTTGTGTTCCTCTAAATCTCACTTTTGCTAGTAGAAGGAGAAGTATCAGAGTGTTAAACATCTTTACCTTCCCAGCAAGCCTAGCAGTTAGGAGGAGATAATAGTTATGTCCAGTGAATGTGAAATGTTCTATCTGCCATCACCAGTTTCATACATATTCACCTCTACAAACTACTAATAGAAGGTACTGACTGATGAGTAAGTACTGCTTAACTTAAGGGAGAGTCACATCTGGAGGCATGACCTGTCCAGTGTTGTTTTGGGAATACTGTGAGTAGCCAGTGATTTGACAGGAACCAGCAAAATAGTTCTCCTTGTTCTCAAGGTGAGAGGAGAAATGTGACTTTCACCTACACATTGCTCTCTCCTGGAAGCGAATTATATAGATTTCCATTCTAAAGTTGATTTGAAAAATCAGATTTGAAAAAATATATAATAGACAAAAAGCTGATGTTACTTTACTGTTTAATACGTACAGAACTATATTAATACTGCAAATCATGATCAGGAAGAAATCTCACCCGTAGTGACAGGTAAGCATGATGAAGTAACATCCAGTCACGTCTAGAAGGAGATGAAGATTCAGAGATCTAAGTTCATGCAGTCTTCCTATGATTTTCAGGTGATCTGTGACAGCCAACATGGCTACACTAAGGGCAAATCGTGCCTGACAAACTTGGGGCCTTCTATGACGGGGTTACAGCATTGGTGGATAAGGGGAGAGCAACAGATGTCATCTACCTGAACTTGTGCAAGGCATTTGACACTGTCCTGCATGACATCCAGGTCTCTAAATTGGAGAGACATGGATTTGACCAATGGACGACTGTGGATAAGGAATTGGTTGGATGGCCTCACTCAAAGAGTTGCTGTCAACGTGTCGATGTCCAAGTGGCATACAGTGACAAGTGGTGTTCCTCAGGGGTCGGTACTGGGACCACTATTATTTAACATCTTTGTCGGTGACATGGATGTTGGGATTGAGTGCACCCTCAGCAAGTTTGTCGATGACACCAAGCTGTGTGGAGTGGTTGACATGCTAGAGGGAAGGGATGCCATCCAGAGGGACCTGGACAGGCTTGAGACATGGGCCCGTGCCAGCCTCATGAAATTCAACAAGGCCAAGTGCAAGGTCCTGCATGTGGGTCAGGGCAATCCCATGCACAAATATAGGCTGGGCAGAGAGTGGATCAAGAGCAGCTCTGAGGTCTTTGGGCGTGTTGGTGGATGAGAAGGTTGACATGAGCCGGCAATGTGCACTCGCAGCCCAGAAGGCCAACCATATCCTAGGCTGCATCAAAAGAAGTGTGGCCAGCAGGTCAAGGGAGCTGATTCTGCCCCTCTACTCTGCTCTGGTGAGACCCGACCTGGAATACTGTGTCCAGCTCTGGAGGCCCCAGCATAAGAAGGACATGGGCCTGTTGGAGCGAGTCCAGAGGAGGGTCATGAAGATGATCAGAGAGCTGGAGCACCTCTGCTATGAAGACAGGCTGAGAGAGTTGGGGTTGTTCAGCCTGGAGAAGAGAAGGCTCCGGGAAGACTTTATAGCAGCCTTCCAGTACTTAAAGGGGGCCTGCAAGAAAGCTGGAGAGGAACTTTTTACAAGGGCATGTAGTGATAGGACAAGGGGTAACGGCTTCAAACTGGAAGAGGGTAGATTCAGAACAGATATAAAGAAGAAATTTTTCACTGTGAGGGTGGTGAGACACTGGAACAGGTTGCCCAGGGAAGTTGTGGAGGCCCCAGTCCTGGAAGTGTTGAAGGCCGGGTTGGATGGGGTTTTGAGTAACCAGGTCTAGTGGGAGGTCTCCTTGCCCATGGCAGGGCGGTTGGAACTAGATGATCTTTAAGGTCCCTTCCAACCTAAACCAGTCTATGATTCTATGATTTTAAAGAAATTGGTAATAGGTAGATCTGCATAAGTACAGAAGTTCTCTAATGTTGTGCACTGAAACGCCACTGTTAGGTGCCTGGAACCTGGGACTGAATCCACAGCCTTAAGAGAACCTTGTGACCTTCATATACATAAAGTTAGACGTCTGTGAATTGCATTCACAAAAGCCAGCTTAGTAAACAGAGAGCCAGAGGGTGCATGGATGTCTTCAAAGCAGAATTCGCTGTGTCCTGCATGCAGACACCAGAGCCAATTGCCTGTAAACAAGCTAATGAGCATACTGAGGGCAGTCCAGCTCAAATGTAACAGTCTTGTTATCATAACTAATTTGCCTGCAGAAATCTACTAATAATTCTGTACCTGAATGAGGTCATTTAGAGCCTGCCTTATTATTTCTGTGTACGATTTGTGCAGTATGGGCCTAACCAGGGAAGTACTGACTAGAAAGCTGCTGCACTTCAGTTGGACTTGGTTTCCTACTTGCAGTGGAGCTGTAGTCCAAAGCTGCAGTTTTAATGCAAACCCAGCTTTCAGATTTCTTTTGCAGGCCCTGAGCAGTGAGTAGTGATCGATTTGTGTTTACTTCCAAAGTAGTTTTCTGTGAATGTCCAAAGTACACACAAACAGCAACTCAGAACAACTTAAAAAAACATTATTTGATGTTACTTTCCAATTAATATGAGAACTAGGACAGCTGTGTAGAAAATAGAAGAACAGGACAAAACATCCTGGACCTTGGTAGAAAGAGTTTTGTTTTAGCAGCTTGCTGGTTTAGAAACACGCTATCCAGACATCCAGAAGATGCGTGGGAAGGACTGTGGTGCCCATAGCACTGACATTAATCATCTTTGGTGAAGCATTTCTCATGAAAACTATAGTTTTATAATACTAAAGGGGAGGCACAAAAGATGCAGCCTATAACACAGTTTCCAAACTGCATAAGATTAGCTTTGTCCTTTAGAAAGAGGTAAAAAAAGTTATGGATTAACATCTGTACAGATGTTACATGCTGTGGAAAGGTTACGTAGCAGTGCTCCCTCCAGACAGCAGCCTCCGTTTGAGGCGGGAGGGAGCACACATCTGTCTTCCCCTGCGTGCATCAGCGCTGTTCTCATTCTAACAATGGGAATCGTCGTTCTCTATTAAGCTCATACTGAAAGCTTTGAATAAAAGCCTTAAAAAGCTCAGCTGAAAGTATTAATTCTGAGGGAAACATGTAAATCTGGATGAAATCTTCCATTCATTTTTAATCTCGCTATGGTAAACCTTGTAATTAAGATGATTAAATGACTGAATAAAACCCTATATTTACATCCTGTAGAATACCACAATGAAAAGCCATAATACTGTTTATAGAAAAAAGCAGTAGAGGCCTTTTAAAATGGAGATATCAAACAAAGCTTGTTATTTAAGCATTTGGTAATTAATGAACCTCTTGCTTAGAAAGGGTACCTAAGAGTTAAATGCCTAGGAAACCCATCTTGGAGAAAAAAACTAATGGGGGGTGAGAAAGAATCGCATGTTATGTTTATGTAAGGAAAAAAAAAAAAGATAAAATGTTATGTTTATGAGTGATTACATTATTAATGATTAATTCCAAGGAACTTGGGTCTTTTTAGTCTGGAGAAGACTGAGAGGGGATCTCATCAATGCCTATACTTAAAGGGAGGGTGCCAGGAGGATGGCACCAGTCTTTTTGCAGTGGTGCCCAGTGACAGGACAAGAGGTAATGGGCACAAACTTGACCATAGGAAGTTCCATCTAAACATGAGGAGGAACTTCTTTCCTTTGAGGGTGTCAGAGCACTGGAAGAGGCTGCCCAGAGAGGTGGTGGAGACTCCGACTCTGGAGACATTCCAAACCCTCCTGGATGCCATCCTGCGCCACCTGCTCTAGGTGAACCTGCTCTGGCAGTGGGGTTGGACTAGATGATCTCCAGAGGTCCCTTCCAACCCCGGTGATTCTGTGATTCTGTAATGTATTTCACCATGATTCACTTAAGGATTCACAACAAAAAAAGTATTGGTGGAAAAGCTTCTGGAGTAGGCACATTAAAATGATACAGGACTCCCAAGGAAGTCAGAAGCAGCATGTTTTTGGAGTGATGGTCCAGGAGAAGCAGGAGGTGAGAATCTGCTAGTGGCTGTCATAAGTAATGTGCACAAAATTCTTTTGGTTGAATGTAATTTCATTCACCATTTTGAAAGAGGGGACATGTCTCTCCCAAAAAACTCCCTCATTTTTCTGCTCAACTATTTCTCAGCAAAGATGACATTAAGTTAACAAACTCATTTATAAAAACCAAGAAATAATTCCCTCATCTGAATCTGTACTGCAAATATTCTGAATATATTTCAGGTGTGCTTTTCCTTTTTTTTTGTGTCTTCTTTCCTCTGTAAAATATTCAGACAATAATCTAATGAAAACCTACATGAATAATCTATATATATCACAAGTTTGTGTTTGTTTGTTTATTGCATTACCTCTTGATAGTATATCACACCACTAATAAATAGAAATCAAACCTGTATACATATGAAACTTGTTTTCTGATTAAATTTTTGTCAAAAGAAATTAGTGTAGTATTTTTTTCAGTCAGTGGTGCTTTGTAAAGACTTTCAGATTTCTCTAGAATTGGAGTCTGTAAGAATGGAATTCAGGTAGTATTCAATCAAAAGTATTTAGTTTATCTTCTATTTGAAAACATGCTAATAAACTTATATCTCTTTTAATATAGTGTTCTTTCACTGTTATCTTTCTTTTCCCACAATGATACTGTCATTTTCTAAAAAGGCTCAATCCTGAAATTCTTAGGCAAGTTTATAAGTAGTTACTGAATTTAGAGATTGAGGAATGGGATTCTGGTGAAGGATAAATTGCTTACAAGGTTGTGGAGAATGATTAGGTTTGATAGTGTATTACAGATTTATCTCCTGGGATAAGTAAGTGAAAATTATTTCTCAAGGTGCTGATCAATGTGAATAAATCAATATAGCAGAGGTTGCGGTGTTCACCCACAAAAAATTCTCTGTCATCAAAAACATCCCCGTAACTCATGGTCTTGTTAATATTAGACGTTCACACATTTCAAACACGCTTTAAATAGTCTTTAGCATAGACATATCCACTACAATAGTTTAGTACTCACTTGAAAGTTTGTCTCCCAGGTGACTTTAAGGGTCAAAATTTCTTAGGACTATTTAGAAAACAATAACATCTGTGCAAATCAGACACAGAAACTAAAATGGAGTATCCAGAAACCGAATGCTTTAAAAAAAATAATTTAAAAATGTGTTTTATATGTTCCTGCACACAGCTCCTTGAAGTTCCTCTGCTCTGCAAAACAGACTGGAAGAGAAGTTTCATATTTGCTGCTTAATTTCAGAATTGAATTCACACACCTCCCCCTTAAAGTGCTGCTTCTGTCCAAAACAATTTTTCACAAACTGACTCTGATCTAGTAGTCATCTTTCATAAATGTCTTGTACCTTATTGCCAGAGCTTCGTGGGATAATTTATTGTTGAAACATCACCAGGTGTAGAATTTTTTGGAAGGCACGTGGAGGTGGCTTTCCCCTTTCCCAGGAGACTCCAGCGGCTGTACTACCACTTGCAGTCCCACCGCAGTACCACAAGGACTTACAGCCCCTCAGTATTTTGCAAGTAGGGAGCTGGAGGGAAATTGCATGTGATTCTGCACTACATGTTGAACAAAAGGGAGGCCAAGTCCCCCTCCCATTCACATAAGGTTGTGTTTACATCTGCCTATCAATGCAATTTTTCAGGTTTCAGTGGTTACTCCTCTACATTGCAGAACCTTTCTTGGCATAGCTATGGTCACAAAATTGTGCCAACGGGGGCTCAAAACATTTTTCTAGAAGTAATTTTCCTGCTTGGCATAGCATGCCAGTGCTCAAACAATATAAACTGAACACTGTCTGTGAGCACAGTAGTTTCCACAGCAGGGGGTTTGCTGGCCCACTGATGAAAATGAAAGATACCAGGTTTTCACCATCAAAGGCAATGTGTGTGTTGCAGTAGAACATTGCATTGGAATCTGTCTAAATATGAGTTTAAAAGCATAATTTTAGGGAAAAAATTTATAAAGTCTGATGACATATAAGGTGCATTTTGTGGTATGACAGCTGTTACAAGTGTGTGACTACTTCACTATTGATGCCCATCTATCCTTACACTCTCAGTTTGTTTGGGGAAATCAAATTCAGCTGTAGTGTTGAAGCCGCCTCTCACTTTTTCTGCCTACACCTTTTGCCTCTCAGTTTACTTATCATAATCAAGCCTTAACATCATGCACTCAATTCTATCACATAGAGGCTGTAGTGTCATACTCAGAAACACATTATAAAGGCAAGCATAACAAGAGAATGTACTCAGAAGGCAGAAAAGCAGAGAGATGGCCAGAAGATAACAGGTGTTAATTCCATTGATAATTGTAATACAGTAATAACAATCATTCCAGTATAAATAGAAACTAAACACATCTCTCTAACAGAAACTCAGAGATTTTATTTTCTACAGCTCTTCCATCTGCAATGTGACCTTTTTCCAGGGCGCAAATTTGGAGGAAGAAAAAAATCCCCTCAGTACAGACCTCATTTCCCAAAGAGGAAACGGATAGGCTATACAGCATCTATTGAAAACCAAGATATTCTGTCTAGCATCGTGTCTCCAGGTGTTATATGATATGCAAATATAAAGACGTACTTAGCTATCTGCAGACATTGCAGGAGTGCCAATTTGAAAAGCAGAAATGTAACCTCTCTGGAATATCTACACTTTCATTTGGGAATCCAGAGGCATTTCATGGGATTTATATTTCTGACTTCTAGCAATGATACAGTTGTACTGGAAACTAAGCTATACAGGAGAGGAAGCAACCAAAATCATGGCTGTACTACTGAAGACAAAAGACAATTTGTATTCAACAACAGTATGTTGACACTGACATTTGGAACAATTTCTGAAGGCTTCTAAACTCTAAAAGAAATATTCTGTGACCTCAAGGCAGCATATTCACCACTGGTGGCACGAAGACTCTTGCTGTTACATTCAAGTTTTATACTGGGAATAAGGCAATCTTGTAATAGAAATTCTGCTGCTATTCAGTGGCATTTGCAGTATATGAGCTTTAATTACTTCTTTGATACTCCCAAAACTGTCTACAGAATGGTGAGTATTTTGTTTTGGAAGTTCTACAAACAAATACATGTTGTATCTAAAATACTGAACATCCAATAATGAGCTAACTATGAAGGACCAGCATGCATATGAGCTGCAGCCTACTGTACCTGGTGAATGAAGTGGAGGCGAGCACATCAGAACAACTCCTTGACCTTCACGTACAGAGACAGCACTTCTTGTCCGACCGCTAAAATTCCCCAGATCTATCAAAAGAACAGAGCATTTTAGTTACATACCAAAGATTTTAAATTTTGTGGCTACTGTGACTTAGATTTTATTTCCTCTTGTAAAGCTGACAGTTCCTGTTTTCATACCTTAATCTATAATAGGAGGGCCTTTTAAAATAAATCTATTTCCATTACAAAAAAATTCCAGGTTGCATCAGCACTTTATTACTCTTTTTAGTGCACTTGGATGCAGTATCAAAGGAAAAGCAGCAGACAATATATATACCATTTACAAAAACATTTAATAGTGCTTTTATTTCTTTTTGCCATATCCTGTTTGGGTTTTTTCACCAGTAGAAGTGATTCATATGCAGTGAGAAAAAGAAATAAAATTGCAGGGAACACCTTGGCTAACATCCAGACTGATGATGTTGCTAACGTCATCTGCACAGCACATTGTCATGAGAAGAAGGGAAAATCAGGCGCATTGGTTCTAAACCCAAATCTGATCTATAGCACATTTACTATTTTAAATACTTTCCTTCTGATTTCTGTGGTATTAGAAACAGAATCTAGTTGTAAGTAAATATATTTTCCCTCCAAAAGTTTCCCTCCAGCAGGGGAATAAGGAACATTTCGCTTCTTGTACAAAAACTTTTGCATGAGGCTGTAGGGTGTTGCTATGAACAGTTCATTGTGTTTATTTAAAGCCTCTCAACTGGAAGATCCAATTACTCCATTCACCATGGGGAACACTGGACCTGGATTCACATTTGAGGTGGATAGCTATGCTCTAGCATGTGTATCTGTAGCAGATGAGATATGACAACTCAGTTCTGCCCTCAGACTGGTGTCTTCATCCATTCCTCAGTGCCAGCGATGCCATTTAAAGACTCTGTTCACTCAGGGTTTTTCTAGAGACATTTCTCTCTGATGTGGATCAACTCAAAGAGAGCTGTAACAACGGTACCCAAAGAAATCTTTGAAAAGGATCAGAAGCTTCAGCAGGCACTAAATAAGGATCCAAAATACAAATAGATGGGGCCAGTGGGAGCATGTCTCAGTGACATTCAATGACCTATAGCCATAGCTCTTCATTTCTGTGGACAGACCAAGGTGCTTGTATAAGCCAGACAGCCCCAAACATTCTGAATAGGTTGAGAAGAATTATTACTTTCTTAACTGCACTCAGTTGACAGTTCTCTGTCAGATGCTGAAACTCTATCTTGCTCCATACCTAGTAGTGAATGGCACTAAAGTTCAATGATTTTCAAAAGTAATATGAGTTGATCTTTGATGGAGTTCATAATGGGGATTAGGTGCACTTTTTTAAGTAGAAAGAGACTTACTATCTTTCCAAATGCTTTTTCACATTTCTAAAAGATGTCTTGGCCATAGGCAGAAACCTAAAATTGAAGTGTATCTAAATTCGTTCTGTCTTTGGCCAAAATAAGTCAGTGCTCTGATTTCTACAATAGATATCATATTTGAATAGGGAAAAGGTGTATAGGCTTCAGTAGAATTTTAACAAATAATAGGGTAACATTCCCAAATTATGCAAAATTTTGCTAGGCAATAGTTAATGAAATACTATATTGCATTTTAAAATAAGCACATCACGGGTTATAATACAATATGGTGTAATTTTACTTGAAAGTGTCACCTAATGAATGTTACCTTATAGTATATTCTGCAGAAATGTAATTATTATTTTATGTCTAGAAAGTAGTGGGTTGCTATATCCCTGCATAAACAGTTGTTTTGGATAGGAGCACAGCTTGCAATGAAAACTTTTCTTAGTTAAGAATGCCTGGAGTTCAATTGCATGTGACTTTGGGTCTACAACTTTATATATGTTTGTGTTAAGTCCTGTGTTTTGTAAAGGGAAGCTGATATATCAACCAATAACATCTGCAGCCTATTAAGAAGCCAATGTTTATCTTTCATTTTAATGCACAATTTAGGAATACAATCATCTTTTTTAGTGTATTATTTTTGAGTCCTTGTAAAAACAGTGTGTGTGTCCTTAAAGATTTTTTTTCAAGGTCAATTTTTCAGGCAAGAATGACACTAAATAACCATAGAATTGTTTTTGTAGCCTTCCTTCTCAAGAAAATATGATTAATCTCTGTATGGGTGTCCTAAAACATGCAGTTTGATTTACTCCTCAAATGCCTTCAAAGCTCCAGACTGTATGCACGAACAATCTCAGTGAATTTAAAATGTGGACAGAACTTGAACTGATGTGCCATGGCTTCAACATGTTTTGAGAAGATGCTCTGAAGCCAGAATAGCTGCTCTGTTAGAAATACGTAGGCCATTTCTCTGTGTGTGGGAATAGATATCATAGCAGTACCTCCTTCCCCAGCATTTGGAGGGAAAAAAGAACCTATGTTGCAGACATCAGAAAAGGTTTTAATACCACTGACTAACTGAAACCCATACTGCAAATCTGCTATATGCACTATAAAAGGAGAATTTATTTTTTTTTAAAACATTTGGATCAGGGAATCAAGTAGCTGAATAAATGAAATTATTGTGAGTTCAATAGCAAAAATTCATAGCGATGTAAGGAGAGATTCTCTACAATTTATATAGAGAGCAAGACAAGGAAGAAATCTTTTCTACTTCTAAAAAAAGTCTCTGAGATTTGTTTTCACAGACTGTTTCTGCAATTTCTTGTAAGCCTGAAAAGAATTAAAGCACATTTTCAGAAATGTTTTTATTTTTTAAAAAATTAAGAACTCCGGTCTTTTGATTGAAAATCCAAACACAATTTGAAATATTAAATTATTTTTTAAAAACCCTTTAATTTTGGAAAATATTTTTTGTTTTCTTGGAAAAGCTTGTAATTTACATATCTCTCCTAGAAGAGAAAATATTTTAACGTAGAATCTTGTGTCTCCTCGGGCTATATGTCTTCATCCTTTACAATAAGTTTTTACTACCCGTGATGCACAATCTGGAAACATGTCAACACAAAAGACAAGAAATTTGAGACATCTGAATTGTAACCTCTATAGGCAAAAGTAAAAGTTTTAAAGTTTTTGCTATTTTTTTTCCTCAGGTGAATAAATGCTATTTCCTAATTAGCTATAGCAACCTCATTTCCTGTTTTGTATGTGCACTGTGAGGGACAAATATTCATTTTTTTCTCCAAATGAAAAACAAAGATCTTTTTTATTTAAAAATAAAAGTACTATGTGTGGCTAAAGTTTCCATTTGTTCAAACCAATTACTTTCAAACTAAAGAAGGAAGGTAACAGTGCTTTGAATTTCAGCTCTTTTTGGCTATCTGTTGGTTCTGAATTGCATTTCTTGTTAGCATACAGTGAAAAAAAGGATTAACAGATACAAAAGCAGGGATTTAGCTGTAAAACAAATGAATGTAGGAAAGCTTAAAAGGAAGGAAAGGCAAAGGATCATGCTTGCAGTTCCCCCACATTAAAATAGTTAAGTCCAATATGGAAGAATCAAATGAAAGGGAAACTTAATTCATTTCCTGTAAATGTCAGCCATTTCATATCTAGCCATATTGAAAAAAGAAGAAACACAGCTACTAAAAAGCATTCAAAACCCTATCATTTTACTTTAAAAACTCTAAAAAAATAGATAATAAAAGAAAGGATAGACAGAATACAGCTTTAGAGGTGGGTACTGTAACATCTCGCACAGCAATGCTGGCCATGGGTTCAGTGCTCTTGCTGCAGTATGAATGTGTAACGTGTGACACGTCAGACAGCCCCACACAGAATGAATCTGTCCTTCATATTATTATGATATACGTGGTTGATTGATAAGAAAATGCCTTTTTGTGCTCCGTAGGTGTTCGTCTTCTGCCCTGAAAGATTAGATTTATTTACTCTTATCTCACTGCTAGTGGCAAAGATGATAACAGCTATTATATTATTTTCAAAGCAGTTCCTGGGGTTTTAGCTATATGACTTCCATACTCTTTAACATAAGGCACAGCCTTGACCACTTCAAAAATGTAGAGTTAAGTGTCAGTCACCATTTCTAGTGTAAACATAGTATTAGCAATATATATGCAAAACATACAAAGAACATTTAGGATGGAGTGTGCATGGCAGGAGCAGCACAATTGTCTTTATTGCTAAAAAAATATTCAATTCTGCAAATATTCTACAGCGTCACTGGAGAACGACCTGTGACACAGGGGTGGTCTCCACTGTGAAAGGGAAACAGTAGAGAAATTCCAGTGCTAGTGAAGACACGAGACAGTAAATCCAATGGGTTTGGTGCAGTGCTTTCCGGATGTCCTACTTGTACTTCAGGTATAATTAGCTCAGCGTAATATTTGATCTTTTACAGAAGTTATAGCCTTGGGAAAGCATTCAGATCTCTGATTCAAAGCAGCTGCCAGGCAGAATGGCTGTCGCTGCAGTGGCTATCCCCGCTCTTCTGAGAGGAGCTGAAGCGTGGGTTTCTCTCAGCACACACATGTACGTATTGATGTGCATTGTGGAAGAATGACGCTCACCACCACAAGAGTATCAGTTTAAATAAGACCCAACCAACTTCTGCAGAAGGTGAAAGGAGTAATGGAAAATAAATGAGAAAAATCTCAAGGCAGTCAAAACAATAGCAAAGCTTTGTCAGACTAGCAACAAAATAAACAACTGAATAAAAGGGGAAATAGTCTACTATTGACAGAAGGACTTGTACAACAGTTGGAGCAGTTTTTACCACTTAATAGCCTTCTGGTCCACCTTCACTGTTGGGCATACATAGGAGGGATCATTCATCCTCTGTGTTCATCAGTTAGCTGCAGCTGATGGGGGCAGCAGTGAAGGGGCAGGTTTTTGTGACCCAGACAATGGTCCACTGCTGATTGCTATGAAATTAGGGTCCAATTAAAAATGACTAATGGGTCTTGTTTCTATTTTAGGCAATTACTGCTCGGTAACCTAGCACGGAAGTGGTGGAAGGCTCTGTAGTTCATTATCAGTGACTTAAACCAGTCAATTAACTTTTAAAGTAGAAATTAGACTGGTGCAGAGCAACATCTTTTGGCAGCCCAGTTCTGTGAGTTTAAACTATTTTATGTGCAAATTTATTATGGGGTTTAAGATGACTATCATATGCTATGTATTAAAATGTTTAAAGACATATGCTGAA
Organism: Burhinus oedicnemus; assembly: GCA_008921705.1. Classification (NCBI taxonomy): domain Eukaryota; kingdom Metazoa; phylum Chordata; class Aves; order Charadriiformes; family Burhinidae; genus Burhinus; species Burhinus oedicnemus. The sequence goes on from VFFE01008969.1 coordinate 1,817,076, forward strand.
GATACCTAAGGATAAGTATAAAGAAGGCCATATTTTTTCTAAAAAGGTAAACATAGCTCTATTCAAGGTAAAATTCTTCTGTCAGGCCAAGGACAAACTTATTCATTGCATTGTCACTACAGAGAGGCTAGCCTTCCTCTCCTTGTATTTGAAAGACAGGACTAAGGAATAGACCTTGAGCTGGAATTGTAGCTCTTTAAAAAAGGCAAAATTTACAGGGAAAAGAATTCCATTAAAAATATGTTTTTCAAAATTCCATTATAACCTAAATAAAAAACATGGTTTGACTGTACACTCTAAACAATGGGAAATATAAACGTTGTGTTTTATTAAACACAGGGTACAGAAGAATGAAAGGTAGGTATTAAAAAGAAATGACGTGTATGATTGTATAGGGTACTTTTAAATTGGAGGAATTAAATACAATACTCACAGAATATCAAGATGTCCAAAGAAATTAATAGATCATTTTGTATTGACATACACCTGTTTTCTAGGAATACCAGATTAAATACGTGGAGCCGTATTATTAGAGTCACTCATTGGACCTAAGAGTAACTTTTAATACTGAAGACGTTAACTAGAAGAGGTGTGAAAGGAAGCTCAAACAAAAAGATTTCTGCCATGACAGAAACATCACCTCATCATGGTTAATGGGAAAAGCAAACATCTTGAACTTTTAAAAATCACATTACCATACGACTTTTAGGTGACAAAATAAGGGCAAGTTTCAAGTACTTTAGAATGTATCACGCTTATTATCATTGCTGCTGTTATTATTTATTACCAGAAAGCTTTTGAATCCTTCATGGATCATCAGTCTGACATGACCCGAAAAAGGTCATTTTCTTCCTCAAGGAAGTTACTATGCAATTATATAATACGACACAACAGAAAGAGTACAGAGAAGCACTGATGTATTTTAAGCCTGTACGCCAGCCACCCCGTGTCTCTGTGCATCTGCAGGGACACTGAAGAGTTTTAAGGAAAGGGGGTGGTTACACAGATGTTTTCAGGGAGTGCCAGCAAAAGATGACGAGGAGCACAGGAGAAAGCTTAAAGACTCCTGTCTGAAAATGTAAAAGATGAAGAAAAGAAGATAAAATATCCTGTATTTTCTTATATGTCGATCAACATCTTCCAGAATATTTCTCAGATATTACAATGAAGTTTTTTTCTCAGAAAAAAAGAGAAACCATTAAGGGATCTTTGAACAGCCTTGGTCCTTCAGCACATTCTTGTAAAAAGAAAAGAATTTTCTTTCTACCATGCTGTCAGCACGAACTATAATGTATACAGTATTGATTCATTAGCCCTGAACTAAATTTTCACTAGGAAATGCAGAGGAGTAGTTAACTAAAGGAACATTGATTTTTTCAGTCCTTAATGACATATTTTTATATATATAATTTTTATATATTATAACAGTTCGAAAATATCTGGTCTACTGCAGTCTGTAGTATTATCCTGTTTATCGTCCATCTTTATCTAGCTGTCTATGTCTAGCTGTTTTCTCTTGTAAGCAGAGAACATCTTTGTGTACTTTCTACATTTCCTATCACAGAGAAGTCATGAATCCATAAATGTGGCTAATACATGTTACCATAATACAATTTATTATAGTAATAATTAAATATTCTGGTGAAGATAAGAAATATATAGAGCTATTTCCTAAAATAATTTATTGATTCTTGTATGAAATATAGTACAATAATTTTTTCTTTTTTAATTTGCTCCACAAATTTAATTATTATTTATAATTAATTAATTATTGTTAATTAAAAAATTAGAACTGTTTATAAAGGGCAAAAAATAGAATTTGCCTCTATTTACTATGCCATACTTTTTAAAAGAGAATACTACTTTTCAATTAAAATATTCACTACCTGTGATCCTACATAGATTTTATATAAAATATAAATTGATATGCTTTTCCCACAGTTTTTGCTTGACCAGCTACTAATTTTTTATATAAACTAATCATTCATGGAAGAGTACCCCAGGACTTTTACATATATCGGGAACTTCAAAGAATTTTTTATTTTGTTACACCTAGTTTCAATAGCATCAGTGAATACCATCAGTGTCATCAATAAAGCTTAATTCTTCCCAGAGCCTTGAAGAAGAAAGGGAATTTGTAGATATCAAAATCTCCCTGAACTTCAGTAGGATTTCTGCACTTATAAATCCTGAAGTACTGGATCAAAGTGAATTAGAAGAAGAAATATTTACATGCAGAATAAAATAACAAGATTATGTTGAAAATTATAGAGCTGTTATATGATTCAACTTGCCATGTTAATTGCATGATATCTGGGATGTTTCTGGTTACAGTTGTTGATGGTTATGATTAATTAACTACAATCATTCTGTGTCTGTCAGGTTTCATCTATTCTCACAAGAATTATTTCAGCATGCTTCTCAGCTGTTTTTCATATCCGCATACTGCAATATGAAGGCAAAACACAGAACCTAGTGGAAATATTATAGTTAAGACTTTTTTATCCTTTCATTCCATTCATGATCTGTCATTTAGGAGCAAGAGGCTAAAACCAAACAAATAAACAACCAACCTTAAGTAACAAATGAAAAGAAGGATTTTCAAACACAGTTGCCAACATTTAATCACCAAAATAAAGTGGGTCAATAAATGATACTATTTCCAGACCTTCTAAGCAAATAGTTTTTCACTTGAGCAATATATGCAATGTATTTTTTTGTAAATACATTTTGTTACATAATGTTATCTGGGTCTTGAGAAACACACGTTCCTATTTGCATCCTTTTTAATACACTTTCCTGACACTGAGTGGTATACTAACCCATATAAATTCTGTATGCATGATATTGATAATTTTACTTTCTTTTTTCCTTTGTACTTATGAGTGCTTCTTCCCTTTTTCATTTGGTCTTTTAGTCACTTTTTTCAATTAAATTAATTCCAAACATTCGAAGATATATTGCAAACATCATTTTTTTTGTTGTAACTTTCTTCAACTAGATATGACTTTTCCTTCCTTCAATTAGTGACTAAAGATAGCAATGCCAGTTAAAATTTTGCATGATTAAACATGGAATGACTAGCACAGTACAATTTCTTATCTTACAATATCATAGAGAATTGACAGTGACTAATCTCCTCCTGATACTTTATTGGAAAATCACTATATATGTGTTGCAGTTCATAGGAGGCTGATCGGTAACAGTGTTAGTAATACAGAGAAAAAAAACTTTTCTGACCACTCTGTGTGAACAAGTAATTAAGCATAAGATATTCTGTATGTCATTGATATAATTCATATTAGAGAGTAAAACATTGCTTATATATATTTAATACTTTTAGTTCATGGGTTCTGTTCCCAAAGATAACATAATGTCTTCACTTCCATAGGTGAAGAGATCTCTTAAGAGATGCAGGAGAAAGGATCCTTGAGGCCAAAGGTTTGAGGCATTGTCCTGTACCTATGGAAGTTCCAAATCTGGCTTTGCCAAAGCTGGAATTGATCAGAAGAAAGGGTATAAAACAGTTAAGAAATGAAATTATTCTCATCAGGGAAAGATGGCAAAGGAAGTAAGCTTGCCCAGGTTCAAAAGAGATGGCATTGAGCTCACCTAAATTAAATCTTTACAACTTCCACAGCTTCTGCATTCAAGGCTATCTTGCTTCTTTTATACTACACTGACAGAATACCACCGTATTTCCATAACTTGTTTCATCTGACCTAGTTTAGAGCTCAAATTTAAGAAGAGATTAATCCTACTCAAGAATTGATTATTTCTCTTTACTGACTACAAAGGGGATGTAGATTTACAAATTCAGGCACAGACTCTTTTAACTTCATGGATATTTTTATTTAGTGGGATAAATCCAGGAAAGGTGATACAGACAGAGACTCTGCAAAAAATAAAAGCCTGGCCTACCAGGGTCCCTCTTCTGAAGACAACAATGTAGAGATGTCTGATAATGTTTTAGTTGTTACTCTTTTTTTTCCTGACTAAATTATATTTCGTGTAAATGCAGGTTTTGTTTCAGAATTGCAAGTTATTTGTGCATGAACTAGGACAAACATATTATCTGAGAACTGCTGTTCAGATCTAAGGTTTGGAGAATGGCATAACTGTCCAGATTCTAGTAACAGCTGGAGACTTGCAGACACTGTTTCCATGAGATATGACATATCTAATTCTGACTCTGCTCTAGACAAGTCATTTCACAGTGCTGACTTTTCACTAGACTAATGTGTATCAATGCCTCCATACTTCACTTCTGGTCTGTCATAAAGAAAAGAAGAAGGTCATAATCTCCCAGAAATTATTTATTTGCTCTTCTCTAAGAATTATGGTGCCCAGTATGACCTACAAGTCAATTGTGACAAGATAACTAAGTGCGTGGACACATTCAAGGAGTAAATCTGGGAGACCTTGGTCTTAGCTGAACAGCTCAACTGGAAATGAAGGCCTTACAAACAGAGTGTTTCCTAGGTAGCAGCTGGTTGTTACATATGATCCCAGGTAATGTTTTTGATAAGGCAGTTTGTATTGGAGCATGTTATTCTGCTTAATATCAAGGTGATACGAGTCACTGCAAATCACAGTTTAGGGTATGAGCATGTAATTGAACAAGTAAGAGTCATCGAAGATAAATAAATTGTCACCAGTCAGCTGAGCTACTATAAATTACTGTCTATGTAATTTAACCTTTTCAATCTGTAAACTAGAACACATCAATTAAAAGCCCTGTGAAAGTGGTTTGACCATTCATTTAATGATCTAATGTGTGGCCAAGGAATGGCACACAATTTATTTATTTGTCATGTCAGTAAAGTTAAACCTTCATAGAAGGTTTCATAATTTCTTGAGATCTTGGCTAAATCTATTTCATATGCTCGCTAAAGGACATTTACTTCTCTCACCTCTCTCTTTGTATTCTAACGTTATTCTTCTATGCCACTTATTTTCCAATTCTGCCACATGCTGATGTCAGAGACCTTGTTTAGCATGCAGTATGTCCTCTTCTCCTCCTCTCCTCTCCTCTCCTCTCCTCTCCTCTCCTCTCCTCTCCTCTCTCCTTTTTTTCTCAGGACCATTATGCTTCTTATAAAAATGATATCCTACCTAAGATACCTATATAAGAAACTGTAAGACACAGATATGTCAGCAGTACTACGCAGGCTGCCATGTTGTGACAAGGTTGCAGAAAGAAGTAATCACAGTCTTTGTTTTAGGAATATACATCAGGCAGCAATCCCTCAGTAGTTCATCTGATCATTTAAACTCCTTTATCATTTGTCACAATTATATATTATTGCCCACAGATCAATAAAAATAAAAGTAAAATATGTTTCCTGAACTAAGTCAGTTAGATGCTTCATAATATGGATTGATTTCTTTAAGCAATCTAATAATTGCTTCTCTTTTTAACTGACCTTCCTAGGGCAAAGCAAATTACCACCAAGTATGTCCCAGCTGTAACAGTGACACAAACTTCTGATACTGAAACTAAGCACAATAAAAACTGTGAAAGCTCTTGGTTTGGAAGTTAGTGGTAATCGGGTATTATTACTAACACAGCATGGAAGAATAGCAGGACAGCTTCTCTTCTCATATGGACTGCTGACCATATAACATACAAAAGAGAATTGAATGTTAGACCATGCTACCTAAGCCTGCAGCCATACCTAACCGTAGTAGCATGCAATCCTTAAAAAAAAAAAAAAATTTGGCAGAGATTTCCATTTAAGTCAACTGAACTTGCTCACAGGACAAGTCTGGGGGTCCTACCAAAGACCCATACTTCCTCCTAGATTACTACTAATGAATTGCACAGCACTTGCAAGCCTTAAAGCCACGATTGACCAAAATCACAGGCCTATATTTAGACAATGTTTTGCCACAAGAAAGCACTGGGCTCCGTGGTAGAGCTATTGAGTAGTGTGGGCAAAATCAACCACAGAGAGGTTAAAAAAAAATAAATATCAGGCTCGAGAAGTTTTGAGCCCTGACTACATGAATTCTTCATGTAACAGGATAAATTCTGTTCGAGGAATCAGACATGTTAGGGAATGGTCTTGTAGGAAGGTACCATAAAACAGTTGCAACAGTTATTCAGAGAAAGTCAGACATGAAAGAGGACATGAGGGAAAAATATTAAAAAGAAGTCTAGCCATTTCAAACATATGGCGTGCATTTGGCAGAGCAGACTAAATACATCATATGTTTTTACTAGCAAGGAAAGAATCCAAGCTTCTGTAGTGAATACGCTGTATGAAGGAATTGAAACTTCACTTCAGAAAAACAAAAGTGGCAATGTGTTGAAAATAACGCCTAGATTTTATACTGAAGTGGACCAAATAATTAGAGACTGTGAAATGAAGACTATGAAGGTGGCTGGTCAGATTTTAATGTTATGAAATGATGCAAAGAATGATTTTGTTGTTAATGAATATCAAACGGAAAATCAGAAAAAAAATCCGCAGATTAAGTACTTACAGAACAACAGTTTCTGCAGCAATATTGCCAGATGATCACTGAATGGCTTAGAACAAGCAGATCAGTAACCTCAGAGGTGCTGAAAGGATTGTTCCTGAATATAAGGTATTAATTTACAAAGGATCTGACACAGCCAAAGAACCTTAATAACAAAAAATAGTGGGTGAAATTCTGGATATGTGAGTCTGCAATATTTCAGGAGGAATATCTTACTCATACCTGTTGGGTTCCAGATGGTTAACATTATATATTATAAAAGTAATTTGTTTTCCCCTACTCCACTGGGAGACACAGTTGTTTTTACCAAAAAAGGCTGAGCTTTTGCTATGCAAAAATCAGGTCCTTTGAAAATTTCTCTGTCACAGAAGTATGATATGTTGTTCTGATGCCATACTTGTAAAAAGAGGTTGACAAATCTGAAAGGTTTTACAAAAACGTTATGAGATTAATTTGCATTACAGAAAACATCTTACATTGATAAATGCCTAAGCCTAAGAAAATACACTACGATGAAGGTAAAGGTGAGAAAAGAAAAAGAATTTTCCATCATTTCATTTTCTTAAAGGAAAATATCCAGGCTTCTGATCTCTTAGTGAGCCTACCTGATCCTACAAATAACCGTTACGTGATTGTTTAAGCTTACTCCTAGAAATAGTCCCCTTGAACTCAGTGGGTATGGTCAACTGATGTAAATATGTGCATAAATATTTGTATACATTGGAATACAATTTTCAACATAGATTTTATGCATAAATTGTTTACACAAAAAATAAGAGCAAACCAAGAGATACTCTTAGAAAAGGTAAAGAAAAAAAAAAAAGAATCCTTTTCAGTGATGTGTGGGAAAGAACAGGAAAATGATACACGATTACTGCATTGTTATCACTTTAATAATGATTGAAAAAATCTCATTTGAAGGACCAGCATTTAAGGAGATGTTACCTTAATACCTGAGGAGAATTACATCCATGCTATCAATGTAATTTGATATAAACTATTTTGTTTAATTAATTTTAACCCATTTTACATGTTTCACATGCTAAGGAGATGAAATGGGATTTTTATCAGTGTAATTGCAAATTATTGACAAAAACAACTACAGTGGTAGCATACATTCATTCTACCCAAGTAAATTACTATTAAATATTACATGTTTCCAGTTAACAATACAAGCATGGATTGGAGGTTAAAACTAACTGTGATTAAACTCATTCCAAGTAAAAATGTTAGAATATTTTCACTAAGTGATTCAAATAAAGACGTATCACAAATGTCTATGAGCTACCAAATATGAACCAAACGTAAGCAAACATAAAATGAATGGTAGTGTGACTAAGTAATGGTGACTAGTCATTGAGGAGATTCATGTGTGATTATACTTTAAGGTAGCAGTATAATGTCAATGCTGAGAAAGCCTTTTTTTAAATTGATTTTTATGCCAATGATTTTGAATGTAATAGAACAACATTTTCAATTGTTACCCTTACTATTTGGGAATTTCTTTTTTTTGCTTGGAATATAGATGAGTTCTTTCCTTCTAACATGTCACCACAAAAGCAATATTTGTGTGTGCTAAATTTTATTTTCTGTATGGGGTTCAGCTGTCTGATAGCTACATCTGAGCCAGTCATCCTAATCTTCCTTTAAAGACAATGTAAAGAAAAAGAGACTTCAAAGGCCTGATTCATTTGACCTATTTTAGATGTCAACTTGACATGAATGAATTGCATCCTAGCAGTGCAATAGATTAAGTAGGGAATCTAAACAATTAGATCAGTTGCAACTGCCTATAGTGTAGATACCTGACATTAAAAGGGAATGAATAAAGTCCATTTAGAGGCACTTTACTATTTCCTTGATCTTCAGATTGTTTTCTCAATTTCATAACTTTGTCTACAGTGCTCTGATAAAACTGAGTAGAAGATGGCAAAGGATTCCTCTTATAGATGTAAGAAAAGTAATAAAAGGCAAGTGTAATATCCCTTAATTGTGTTGGCCATTCGTTAGTAAAAGGTGAGGCAACAGTTTTTCACTCTTATCAGTACAGCAGTGAACTGATTAATTTTTTAAAAGTTACACAGGAGATTAGGATACGAGTGTAGTACTTTTCCAAACAATTTCCAAATTAAGGTAAATTTATCCTTTAACCTTATAGACTTTCTTATTATGGGACTAATTGTATTGTAAGATACTCTTCCGGAAGGACAAAGATGATAGCGTTAGCTTTATACCGACTTGGATTACACATGTAATTTTACATCAAATGTGTTGCATTTTCTTCTGCAATATAGAAAATCTAAAAGTTACATGTACTAAAGAATTTTACATTGACTTTTAAAAGAACTTTTCAATGTGGTGAACTCCATCTTTTTCCTACCTGTTTGGTGATTAATGTACACGTGCAGGAAAACTTCCAGCTCAGTCTGCTAAGTCTGAGTGATACTTAGACAACGTAATCGTCTGCATCTTGGGAATACACTTATTGGAGAAAAGAGGGTGGCAGAAATGCCGTCACCATAATACTGCATTAAATGTCCAGCTTCAGATGACTAGCAGACTGAATCCAGCATGCATAAAAGCAGCTAGCATTTCATATTTATTGCTTGTAATTTCAGTGGAAGCAAAAGGCTTTCAAAATTACAAGGAAGGAATTGAAGTGCCTTTATTATGCATCTACTTTACTGCATTGACTTTATAAAGAACATAGGAAACTATTTCCCTCTCTAGAAACACCTGTAATGTCAGAGAAGCAATGCCTTTGGGTAGGTATTGATTTTAAGTAGACAACACAAAAGAATATTGCTGTCATGTAAACCTACTCCTCAGCCTCACAAATGCAGTTTGAGTATTTCTACCTGTTAAATGACACCATTATTTAACCTCTTCCAAGTTATTTGAGTGATTCTTAGTTCTCTTAAGTCAGAGTTGAAAGGAACTTAACAGATAAATATGATGGGTTATATATACAAAGGCTAGAAAAACTTCCTAATTAAAAGTGGTGGGAGGATCGCTATTTTTTTCTCATAACACTAATTTCTAATGTACAAAGAGTGAGAGTGATGGAAGCAACAAGCAAGTCCTAAACTCTCAAAATATTTTTTCATAGTCACATTCTATTGAATTGCAATTCTATCAGTAATTTTTTGAAATATCCTGGCCTACCCTAGAAAATTTAAATACACTCATCTATTTTACTATCGTCACACTACACAAATAGCAGCTCTTGATATACATACCCATCATAAAGAAATAATGTGAAATCTATTGCATGTGAAAGGATCTCATTTGTGTTTCATCACTTCGCTTAACCCAACTATCTTATTACTTAATACATGAGGTTGCACTGCAGTACTGTTTATGTTCCCTAAGTCTTGTTAGACAGTATTAAATTTCTACACCTTTGAACACACTCTGACTGCTGGTCAGTTAGAAAGGAATCATTTTGCTCCCCTATCTGCACTTGTCCTCCTTTAAGATAATAGGTGAATGGGACAATATAATAAAGAAAATCCAAACAGTTGAACAAATACTTACACATTTGGCAAGTAAAGCAGTAAAACAGTGATTTCAGACCAACAGTCCTGGAATCCTCTGTGGGTCATGAAGAGGTGTTACAGAAATATCTAGCTGATCAATAGAAGCCTACTGCTTTTAGAAGGATTTGAATTAAACACTTGAGGCTGAAGATGCAAGGTGGTCTATACGAACCTCTGAGAGATGGCACAGGCTAATGCTCGGAAGTCTGTAAATAATTATTACAGAAAAAAAACCCAAACACCTATAATTGCACATTCAAGCGGCCAAAGGCAAAGGAATTAGACACAATGTACAATAATGTGACAATGGAAAATAATGTAATACAGTGATCTCTTATCAGAGGACAGAAATCTGTTCTTTCAAAAAGTTTAGTTTTAAAATGATTAATCTTAATACAACATAAATAAGGTTAAGTTGATCAGCAGAGCAAACAAAACAGATTCACTGAAAATAAAACTACACCCTTTTATGCCAAAAATTTATTTTTTTGTTCATTAGTTTGACATTACTCTTGTTTATCCCAGCCTTGATTTAGGTCCATTGTTTTCTAGTTAACTTAACGGTTATGTTCTTGGTTTCTGGGATCACTGGGAAAATAAATAAAATTCCAGATTTATTTTCTCTACAGTTTTTCTTAAGTGTCATTTTGTCATCTTATATTACTGCAGTGAAATTCTCCTGAAGACTTGTGAACCTTTCCTGAAGCATTTTGTGGCAAAGACAATGACTGGTCAGTCGTCTTAGATCTTGTAGACACTGCCTTTCAGTAGAGCTGGCATAGATGCTCATGGCACAGTGCCTGTAGAGAAGGCATGTCCAACACATCAGCTATGGAGGGAATGCAAATTCTGCTTGCCTCCAGCAGACTGCTGAATAGCTGTTTGCTAAAATAGCTGTTGTTTTGCCTTTTTTTTTGTATAATATGAAATGTAATTTCCAGAATCATTAACTTTATGTAATCTTTGGGGGGAGGGGGGAGAAAAGAAGAAAGTCTTTAAATGTTCAAAGAGGTTTTGGTTAAAGGCAAGTCTCTATTAATCAGCTAGCCTCATCCTAAGCATCTACCTTAATGTATCTCAGGGATGAAAAGTCTCAGTGAAGGTTCACAGATTTTACTGTGTCCTTGTTTTTTATCTTCATGTACCAATAAGAAAAAGCAAAAAAGTGATGTCTTCAAGGATATACATATGTATGTATTTGAGAATATATTCCAAGGTTGTTTTGCACTGAGAGTCTACACTAGTCAATTATATCAATGGTAAGAAAACGCATACAGTTTTTGCAAGAATTCTGAGAAGAGCTCTAGTACACTTGTAGTGTGAAAGTGGTCGGCACATATCTTTACTATGGAATGATGGCTTGTCATTCAGAAAGCACAGAGCCAAATGACCTTTCAGGAGTTGCTATTCAGAGCAATTCTGAAACTGGGTTCTTTCTCATGTGGTTATGCAGTATGAATATTTTCATGTGGGAGCTGATTCCAGCAAGCTTTCACAAGAGCCATAAAAATCTAAGTTTTCTGCAGATGAATTCTAGCCCATATCTGGCCTCAAATTGCCTAGCTAGATGTGGAAGGTCAACCTTAGTATGTCTTCAGAACTGAGAGAAAGGTTTCACATATAGCTCACAACAGCAAAAACTGGCAGAACAATGTAGGACTTTCCTCTTCTCTCCAGAAGGAAGAGCAGGACATCCTCTGTAGGTGCAACTAACAACCTTATGGTTAACATACAAATGCAAATTTGAAATGCAGTTTAACTACTGTGGACTAAAATGATTGCCATTTTCTCCACACTATGTCTTACAGTAAAGAAATTTACCCACACTTTCTATAAAATGTGTGATTTTTACACAATGTGTGTCTTTCTTACTGGTTGAATCACAGAAACAGTATCAGTTGGGGGACATTTACAATTCCTTTGCAATTCTTAATATAAGTAACTTCTGAAAGAACAAATGCAATAGAAAAATACTATTTATTAAGTTCCCTTGTATGTTCTGCTATCCCCCAAACTTTGTCTGTGGCATTAATCTGTTCTTTCATAAGTGAAGGATGGCATGTGCAGGAGGAGATAGACCTGCATCTTATGATCCAGATGGTATGTAGCAGTGATGGCCAGGTGCCAAGCAGAGGAGAACATGCTCTCCCTAGATAGCAGACACCAGGGTTTAGAAGGGGAAGATCAGGAGCAATCTGACTGCTTTTCATTTGTGCCTGGACGTCCTTCAGTATCTCTAACAGTAAACAGAGCATTTGTGCCAAATCCACGGACGGCGTGGCAGAGCTGCCTCCATCATTTGTCCTCCTACAAGGAGTTCTGGGTGATAGGGCCAGAACTTTCATTGTAATTTGACCTTCAAATGCCACAGTGCCACACAGCCAGATAACACAAGTCCCAGTTTGCAGCTGTTTCTTTCCACTTGCATCATATAAGCTTATAAATCTGTCTTTCATTTTTTCAGGGCACATGTAAAACCACTATTTTAAAACTAAAGCTGATATTTCTTGAGGATACTTTATGTCTTCTACCCGTTAACTGTACATCCAGCCAAATTCCGTGAACCTAAAGAGACAGCTTGTCTTTTAGATACTCTGTCATATCAACAAGCTCACAGTACTGGGGGAAAATGCCTTACTGTTCCAACGCTTTAGTTTGACTTTTTCCCCTAAACAAATATCAGTTGCTGAAATTCCTAAACTAACAGTAAAACCCTCTTAGTAATAAGTTCAGAAAACTAAAGCTATGTGTTTCATGTTCTATTTTATGTTCTTCCTACAGTGAAGGATTTAAGTCATCCTTAAATGAATTTTCTATTTTTAAATCAATAAAAATAGGTGAATTTTTTTTCTTCCAGTTTCACTGTGTAATCCAAATTGGTGTCAAAGGGCTTTCTGTCAGTCCTGTCTGTCAGAACATGGAAATACATGTCTTTGCTTGTTTTCTAAATAAACTGAAAATACAGCACTTCTTGGCCTTACCCTGCAGTAAATTTCACTTGATTGCAACAATATAGACTTGCGGTGCTTATTGCAATACCAAAGTCAAAGTTATTTACAGATGGAGAGACATATAGATGCTGGAAATCAGAGAAATCATACAATCATAGGACAATTCAGTGTGGAGGGGTCCTCTGGAGGTTGCTGGTCCAATCCCCTGTTTAAGCAAGGTCATCCACAGGGTCAGACCAGGTTGATTGGAGTTTCATCCAGTTGGGTCTTGAAAACCTCCAAGGACTGACACTGCACAACCTCTCTGAGGAACCTGCCTAGATGTCCTCACAGGGAAAAAGTTTCTCCTTATATCTCTCAATCCAGCTTGTGCTCATTTTCTCTTCTCCTCCTGCCAGTGACCACTTTGAAGATCCTGGGTCCATCTCTACGATAATCTCCCTGTAGGCACTGGGCAGATGCTAGTAGGTCCTGTAAAGTCATCTCTGCTCCAGGCTGAACAAACCCTGCTCCCCCAGCCTCTCTTCACAGGGCAAGTACTCCAGCCCCCACCAGCTTGGTGGATCCCCCCTGAACTTCTAGTCTATCAATGTTTTTTCTCTACTGGTGAGTCTGAAACTGGACGCAGTATCAATTCGTTGTCTCACAGAATAAATGGATCTCATCAGTAGGGACTGTTTTCTGCTAAGTTTCTGAGTCCTTGATTTTCATCTCTTAAACTTTACCCTCTTACTGCTGTAATTACTTAAAGAATCTTTAAAATAATTTTGAAATTATTATTAAAATAACTGAAATAGAAGTACCTGCTTGCCTTAATATTTATAAATAAGCTGCAATTTAGGTACCGTGATGGAGCCACTCAGAATCTCTTAGTGGGCACCTTTTAATGTTGACAAATATAAGGAACTCAGGGGACAGTTGTGAAATTCAACACACTTCGGCGACAAGTTTCATTTTTATCAGACAAATTATCCAATATAGTCACTGTGTGGTCCCTGTTAGAGGCAGGAAGTCACTGTTTATCTTTGTAAGGTTAGATTTTTCTCTCATTTACAACAGCAAGGATTTTGTCAATATTATCTTCTCAGAAATCATGCTTTGAGTACTCCATTTATTTTGTTGCTATGTTTTTGTCTAAATCCTTTTTGGGCATTCACCTCTTTCTACTGAATTAGTACCAAGAAATTAAAAACCCTAGGTACAGTAATACCAGAATGACATAGGCCCTCCACATGGACTGTCTTTCTAAAAGGGTTCTGACACTTCAATAGGTAATTACTTTGTCTTTTATGTACCAGGTCTCCCTGAGCCAATTCTCTTGTATACTTTGTGTCACTGAAATAAATGGAGTTATACAAATACAACCCCACATGCAGATCAGTTTCCTTGTGCCTTTGTTATCTTAATAGGCAAAGCCCAGAGGCACGGAAGGTCAATGTGGGATATAATATTTTCCAACAGCCTAATGCTGTGTAAAGCACAGCGTACAAGATAGACAAAAATGTATTTAATGAAAAGTGCAGGTGATGAAGAAAATAAACTACAATTACTAATCTGTTGAAAACGTAGATGAAAGAGTTCAAATGAATCCCTTATATTAGTCCACTGACTTCACAGGGTATCACAAAGTGTAAATTTAACAGTTGTATATTCAGGTAAGAACTGAATGATGTCTTATTCATCATTTTGTGACTCTACTTTTGTGTCAGAATCAGTATTAATGAAGAGCAGCAAGAGCTTATAAGGAGAATAATAATTCACCAAAAAATACCCTCTGGATTTCAGATACGAGTGCCAGCCAGACAAGTTACTGTGAAGTAACTTAGCTGATCACCAGTATCTGAAGTCTGTCCAGAGTCAGCTACTGTTCTTAAACACACGTAAAACTAACCTTACTTTGTACTGCACGCAATGTACAGGAATAAGTATGCTTACAAGATACATAGGTTTTGTGCAAGTGACTTAAAAGGTTTTCTATGGGCCTCCTGGCTGGAGAGCTGTTCTGCGTTTTCCATTGCGTAGAAGTACACTGACAAGAAGATCGTAAGTCATTTTGTGAAATAACACTCTCTTACCGATCATTCTTACCAGTGATTAAAATATATAGGTATGTAAAGGTACGCAATCAACATTAGCACTACAGAGGAAAACAGCTCAGGAGCTGTTGCTCTGTGCGGTATGCACCTGTGAGACACAGCAGCTCCAGGTTTTGACCCACCTTGGAAGCTGGAAACGCAGAAGAGCTTTACTTTGTACAGAGGCATGGCTCCAGCTTCCCTCTGCACATGGCAACGCCTTCTGTACCTGTACTTACAGAAAAATATACTACGAACCAGAATCTTCCATCCACCTTGGAAAGAGGAATTATACCCACATTTTTCTCTGGCTTTGACCACTGTATGTGTGTGTACAGTTATCAGAGGGAGCTCAAGACATTTCTGCCTTTTATTGTTTCATCCTCACAGAAGAGAAAAACACAGCTTATGCTGCAGCCAGATCTTTTGCATTGTTTTTCTGTTTGGAGTACAGTAAGTGTGGATGGCAAAATTTGAGTCACAGGTACGCAGGCTACTATTCATAGCAAATTAATTTGAATTCAGACTGCTGGAACTGGAGTTTGACTTTGGCCAAGAAACTTTTTCTTTCTCCTCCATAAATCTGTCATACAATAATTTAGGTTGGAACGGACCTCTGGAGATCATTACAACCCTCTGCTAAAGGCAGGACCATCTTTGATTAGGCTGCCCTCTCTGATCAAGTTTTGAATCTCTCCAAGGAACCTCTCTGCTAGAACAGCAGATTTAGCAAACTGCCTCTTGGGGCCAGATAATTTAGGACTAAAATACAGGGAAAATAAAAATACGTTACTCATAATTTTGGTTACATTAATGGCCACTTGCTTCATGTCTAAATGTCTGAATTTGTTTTATGTGGTTAGACATGGCAAAGTTAGTACAATGATTGTCACAGAGAATAAATCAGGTATCTCATATGTAGATGACTGGAGAAGAAAAAATGTGCAAAAGTAAATTTCAGAGATCCCATGAGTAAAAAGATAGTATGTCAAAGTCAAGCAGCTAATCAGACTATATACCCTAAGGTATACCAATAAATCAAGTTGTCATGAGTGCTCCTAATGAAGGATCATTTGTGAAAGTTTTACCTTTACTGTCTTCAGCTAGTATTCAGCAAGTGAATAACTGCCATGTTGCTCTCAACAGAAAATACAAGAGACTCAAAAACATAGAATGCAATTTTTAAACCTCTCTAGATACATTAATTAGTGATAAATAGAGAAATCACAATTGCAATCATCTACTGTAACTCTTGTGTAACATGCACTACAGGATATCTCTAAATTAACTGCTTTTTAAGATAGACATCTCTTCCAGGAAAAAAAAGAAAGGAAGATTTGCACTATTTTCCTAGCCAAGTTCTTCCAGTAGTTATTTTTTCTCCCTGCAAAGTTGCAGCATATTCCCCATAAAAAAATTTTAGCTTTAAGTTTCAAATACTGAATTTTGTTACTGCTTGAGCTGCTAGATTTTAGAGGCCACTGACTGTATTTTTATTGCCTATGTATCAGTGCTTCAGTAGCCTTCCTTTGAAGAGCTAAACAAAATAAATTCAATTTTTTCAGAACAAATTCTTGTTTTTTACTGAATTCTCCAAATCTTCTCTCAGTCATCAACATCCTGTCTAACTTGCAGGTCACAGAATGTAGAACAGAGAGGTAGGATAGGCCCAGAAGTGACAGTGTGGAGAGGAAGACCAGAAATCTTCATACTATCAATAAGGAAAGAATAACCTCGATTTTTGATTAAGAGCTCCAATAAAATGCAGCTTGGAATAACTCAAAATAGTAATTCCCTTAGATGAGAAGTGCCATGGCCAAGGAGAGGCACACTGATCCATAGGGTAATGTGAGCCACTAAGGAGCAACAAAGAACATCACCCCAGGAAACCATGTACCACATCCTAAAGCTAATGAGTGCCAGTAATACAAGATCTCTTTCATCCTATTAGAAAAAGGAGCTCAGAAATCCCGACCCTGCTCAGTCTCAGATGGGAAATCCTACAGCTAGACAGGGAAAAGAAAAGAAACTGTTGCTGAAAACTTGCAAACATTTTTTTCTTGTTAATATTTTGTTTTGTTTTGTTTTGTTTTGTTTTGTTTTGTTTTGTTTTGTTTTGTTTTGTTTTGTTTTGTTTTGTTTTGTTTTGTTTTTAAATCCAAAGGAGCTCTATGTGAGCAATTGAACTCCATGGTTCTGGTCACAGAATATCTGTCGACTTCATGCAAGGTGGCAGAAGCTATGTGTCAGTGCAGTTCCTTGGTAATTTCCCTAGTTTTCCAGCAGACTTAAGAAAAGCAATTGTGATGCACAGAGTAAAGAGATTGCTGTACAGCAGGAGTAAACGAATTTTTCTTGACTTTGCTGTCACAGGAATAGAAAGAAGACCTTGCATCCACTAATTCTTGGGACGTTTTTAATATTATTCTCATTAAAATCTTCATAAGAATTGCAGGTTTTTAACTCATCTAGATGAACCTTGCAGGAGACAGTCTACTAAATTCAACATTTTATATCTGTTCTTAAGTCTATATTCTAAGAGAGTCAAGGATTCATTTTCTGACAGTGAAGAAGTTTGTAGTCAAACTTGTGTAGGAGGAACCTGTCTCCTGGAAGTTCAGAGTAACCTCAAGATGCAATTGCAAACAATTTCTTATGAGTTTTGCTTGTGAATATCTTGAGGAGGACAGATCATTTAAATTCATAAGAGCAAATCTGGAGCCTAATAGTAGGTAATGACTGTTACAAGACTTTGCACATTCTGTGGTTCAAACGTCCCTCGCATTACATGGTCTTCTACCAAAAAATCTTGATGTGCGTCTCAGCCTTGGAATCTGGCCCTATTATCTTGCTCAGCTTCTGCTTTATAAAACCTTGGGCAAACATGGTCCGGGGGACAGAGCAGAGAGAGTCAATAGCATAAAGAGATGGCAAATAAACCAGTCTATAGAGTGGCATTAAGTACAAAAGTCTGGGAATAATAATTGACTCAGAAGTTTTAAATCTATACATATTTGTAGAGATATATATATATAGATGTATGTGTGTATGTCTATTTATATTCATATTTATCAACAAGATAAATGTAAAGCATATGATTGTATTTTAAATATATATGTATGCATCTATATGGCTTTTGTGACATTTAGTTAGTTGATTAGCAACAATTTCAACAGGGAGACTATTCACACTAATCTGAGCTCACACTCTGAGATCCAGACCTACGTGTATACAATATGATGTAGAAAAGAAAGGCAGTAAACTGCCAATTTTAGGCTATCTAATAAATTATAGCAGAACTGAAATAGTGGTGTTACACCGTTGCATAAATATCTGTTACAGGTAGGCTGAAAAATCTGAGTTCAGACTGAGGAGCTGCAGGGAAGAGAATACAATGATACATGTGCTATGGTTGCTACAGAGAGGTGAATTATCAGCTGCTTGTGCTCTTTTAAGGAAGAATTTGTGAGATATGGAGCTCAAGATCAGGGAAAACAAATCCACTGGTACAAACCCAGGAAACATTAAGCTGTGCAAATTCATGCAAATGGAATAAAGGTTCACACTCCTTATGACTAGCAGAGCTTTCTTTCTCATGATGGTTATGACAACAACGTGTAGCAGTTCAGGATGAAAGGAAAATTATTGCAAAATACATTAAGAGACTGCCTAGTGTTACTTCAATGCTCCCAATACTGATATATTTATTTAATACTTGGAGAAAAGCACAGTATGAACTGACATTGCTTGAAAGAATGAACAGCTGAACCGTATATAAGAACAGTGCTTTTGTTATTAATTGGGGTTATTAGAAACGTTTTTGCCTCAAGCTTCCTTTAATGTTTTCTGGTGCTTCTGAATATGAAAGGAAAGAGTGATAGAAGAGGTGGGAAAGAATTATAATGTGGTGAAGAAATGATGCAACTTCTTCTCTCTAGTCATATTTGTAGGGATATGTGGAAGGAGAGTGTCTGCTTCTTTAAGGGTATCTGGTCAAGGACCTTTTTCAATACAAAAAGGGGTAATAAGAAAAGGACTAAGCCATAAAAAAACCATACAGGGCAGTGATAAGAACCAAACCTGGTCAATCACACTAATTGATGAGGGCAAGTGAGATTGTGAGAACACTTATTCCAGCAAGGTTATCTGATGGGGGACCCTGTCAATTGGGGAACTAAAGGAAAAGGAGGAAATCGGAAACAACATACACAGAGACACAGAGCTTGCCAAACAAATGTGGAGACAATGACAGGAAACAAACCTCACCAGTTATACTAATTGATGGGCTATCAAGAAACCACAGGCATCACTTCCAGGAAGATCAACCTGGACTTCGCAACTGAAAAGACTGTAAACCATGGGGTCCCAGACAGGGAGGGGTGCGGGAATGGATAGAGCTGTACAAACCCATGGGAAGTGTGAAGTGGAATGGGGAACA
Source organism: Burhinus oedicnemus (assembly GCA_008921705.1). NCBI lineage: Eukaryota > Metazoa > Chordata > Aves > Charadriiformes > Burhinidae > Burhinus > Burhinus oedicnemus. The sequence goes on from VFFE01008969.1 coordinate 1,836,565, forward strand.
AGGAGAAACAATAAGGAAGTAGACAGAAAAGGGTATAAAAGTGGTTGATCACACACAAAACGGGGCTGGTCAATACACATCTGGCTGAGGCCTGTGCCCGATCACTGTGGTGTCTCTTGTCTTCTTACAGCTTCTTATCAAACTTTTTATTAACTATCTCTCTGCGTAATCTCACTCTCTCTCTCATGTATATATGTGCTGCAAAGACTAAGTGCCAGCTACTGGTGAGGCCTCTGTGTGTGAAAACTGGTGCCAGCTACTGGAGCCGGTCGGGTCTTCAACCTTCAGCCACCGGGGTGGCAATGGTGTGTGTTCCCAAAACCAGCTACTGGGCAGACTGGGGTGAGTGAGGTGAGTGAGGGGCTCTGTACCAGTGGCTGGAGTGGGACTACGGGTCACAGCCCATGTCTCTGGTGCCAGCTGCTGAGGAGGTAAGAATCTTCCCCAAACCTGGTGTGTGTGGGGTGTGCATGTGTATTCACTAGTAAAATTCAAGCTGGACTAGTGGGGTCTGGACTGGGGTGTCAGGCAGGCAGGGGGTCTGTCCTGATTCACCCATGGGCAGTGCAAATGTGCAGTGCCCGAGGGATGAGTGCGTGAGTGCTGAATGTTTGCCAGCGAGCATCAAGCTGGACCAGATAGCTAGTAGGGGTCTCGTGAAGTGGGTGAGGGGGCCTGGGATCTGGGCAGGGGTGGCAAGGGGACAGAGAGGCCGTACAGGTGCTTAAGGGATCTGAAAACGTGAGTATGCGTGTGAACCTGGAGAACATCTGTGTGCCTGCATGAGTGAACTTCTATCTCTGCCAGCTGAAGAGGAGGAGGAGACTTGCCTGTCTGTGTTTTGTTTTATGTGAGCCCTGTGTGCAGGTGCTGTTGAAGGCAGCACCTTGTCTATGTGACAGTCTGTGTGACAATCTCTGTGACTGGCTGTGTCTGTGCCCTGTGTGTGTCTGGGCACCAGGCTGGGCTCCAGTGGCCGGGTAGGAGGGCCTGAGCTGGAGCGGGTGGGGGAGGTGGGCACATTCTTCGCATTTGTTAACAATATTCTTTTCTCTATTTCTATTTTTTATACTAAAAATAAAAATAGTATCACACTTCTGCATAAAAAGAAGATTTAAGCTTTTAACTCCTGGGAATGGGAAGCTAGGTAATAATTTGAGCAGAAGTCATGTAGATTAAATGCTGGGACAGCACTAACATGAGCACAATAGTCTTTTAAATGTGCCTTAGCTGTGCAAATGTAGAAAAAGAAGCCAGAATAATCAAGGAAGAAGTCACTTCTCTTACTCATTTGCTACGGCTACAAAGCAGCAAGTTAGTATCATGTCACTATCAGGCTAGTTCAAACAGCTCTGAGTTCACACACATTGCAAATCATGTTCAAAATGATTGATAAATATTGGTCAGTACTTTCCACTGAGGTATTTGCTCTCACAGTCCACACTGTAGAAACACTTTGGATGTGGGACACTTTGCACATGCTCTATCTATGTAAGCCAAGGCATGTGACCTCCTATTTAGAAGCCTCTGCCAACTGTGCAGATCTTTGCTGCTTGCTAGGTCAATTCAGTCATTTTTCCATGTTCTCTCAAACAACTTTTAAGCATTAGAAAAGTCCACTCAAATTCCACTCCCCATTACATTGCCCATCTTCACATTTTGGCTTAATGTACATTTCTGTTGAGTTTTTTTTCAAAACATTCCATAGTGCTCTAGTGATCTGGAAAACCTATCACTTAAAGCACTAATTCTAAACTTTGCACGATGTCTTCTTGAGATTTGTATTGCCCTATTATGTCTTAGCTTTAATTTGTTTTGTAAATCTTTCAGTTGTTAACCATGTTTTCATAGAATCAAAGATTTATAGAACCATAGGATCACAGAATCATAGAATTATAGAATGGTTTGGGTTGGAAAGGACCTTCAAAGGTCATCTAGTCTAACCCCTCTGTCGTAGGCAGGGACATCTTTCACTAGAACAGGTTGCTTGAAGCCCCATCCAACCTGACTTTGAAACCTCCAATGATGGGTCATCCACAACTTCTCTGGCAACCTGTTCCAATCTCACCACTGTCATAGTAAAAACTTTTTTCCTTTTATCTAATCTAATCTACCCTCTTTCCATTTTCCCTTGTCCTATCACAACAGGCCCTGGTAAAAAGTTTCTCTCCAGATTTCTTGTAGGTCCCCTTCAGATAGTGGGAGGCTGCTATAAGGTCTCCCTGGAGCCTTCTCTTCTCCAGGCTGAACAACCCCAACTCTCTCAGCCTGTCCTCATAGCAGAAGTGCTCTAACCCTCTGATCATCTTCATGACCCTCTTCTGGACTTGCTCCAACAGGTTCATGTCTTTTTCGTGCTGGGGGCTCCAGAGCTGGATGCAGTACTCCAGATGGGGTCTCACAAGAGCAGAGTAGTGAAGGAGAATCACTTCCTTCAACCAGTTCAGCATGCTTCTTTTTATGCAGCTCAGGACACAACTGGCTTTCTGGGCTGCAAGTGCACATTGGCAGCTCATGTCCAATTTTTCATCCACCAATCAAGTTTGCTGATGATACCAAACTGGGAGGTGCTGTTGACTCTCTCGAGGACAAAGGTCTTGCAGAGGGATCTAGACAGATTGGAACACTGGGCAATCATCAATGGTGTGAAATTTAACAAGACCAAATGCCAGATTCTGCAGCTGGGATAGAGTAATGGTGGGCACAAGGATAAACTGGGAGAGGAATGGCTAGAGAGCTGCCCAGCAGAAAGGGATCTGGGGGTGCTGGACAACAGTAGGCTCACTATAAGTCAGCAGTGTGCCCTGGCAGCCAAGAGGGCAAACCACATCCTGGGGTGCATCAAACACAGCATAAACAGCCAGTCAAAAGAGGTGATTATCCGGCTGTTTTCAGTATTGGTGCGACCTCACCTTGAGTACTGTGTGCAGTTCTGGGCCCCACAATGTAAGAAGGATATGGAGGTCCTTGAATACATCTAGAGGAGGGCAACAAAGCTGGTGAAAGGGCTGGAAGAAAAGTCCTATGAAGAGCGGTTAAGGACTTTGGGTTGGTCTAGTTTGGAGAGAAGGAGGCTGAGGGGTGACCTCAGTGATCTCTACAGCTTCCTGAGGAGGGGAAGTGGAGAGTGAGGTGCTGATGTCTTCTCCCTGGTATTCAGTGACAGGATGCATAGGAATGGTTCACAGCTGCACCAAGGGAGGTTTGGACTGGACATTTAGAAGCATTTCTCTACCAAGAGGGTGGTCAAACACTGGAATAGGCTTCCTAGAGAGGTGATTGATGCCTGAAGCACTGTCAGTGTTTAAGAGACATTTGGACAATGCCTGTAACAACATGATTTAACTTGGTCAGCCCTGAACTGGTCAGGCAGTTGGATTAGATGATCGTTGTAGGTACCTTCCATCTGAAATATTCTGTTCTGTTCTATTCTATTCTATTCTATTCTATTCTATTCTATTCTATTCTATTCTATTCTATTCTATTCTATTCTATTCTATTCTATTCTATTCTATTCTATTCTATTCTATTCTATTCTATTCTATTCCATTCCATTCCATTCCATTCCATTCCATTCCATGCCATTCCATTCCATTCCATTCCATTCCATTCCATTCCATTCCATGCTCCTGTGATGGACAGGACTTTATTTCCCCAGTCCCTGCCTTGAAATTCAGGGACTTGAGATGTGGGAAGATCAATTACCAGTGTAAAACCAAGGCAAAAATGTTGTTGAGTACCTCAGCTTTCTCCATGTCAATTGTCACCAGATGCCCTGTCTCATTTACCATGTTTATACAGTATCTCAAACTATTGGCCCTCAGTTTGTTGTGTTTGGCCTCTTCATTATTACAGAAAAAGCAGTAGTATAAAATAATATTCTCGTGTCTCCCCCAAATCTAGAACATGCTAAAATTTGAGAACACTTATATAAGTGGTAATCACTTTTCTGCTTATACTCCAGTTAGAAATGCTACAGACCTTCAGTATCTTATTCAAAGTTCTCGTGGGTAACAACACTGGAAATCTAGATGACAATTAAGAAGCTGTCCTAGTTACTACTTTAGCACTATTTTATTTAACAATGTGCATAGAGAAGATAGAAAAATCACCTAGCAAGGAGACAGAGTGTGAATATCCTGGACGTGCCAGAACAGACCAATCACATTGTTTCAAAAAGGAACCGTTTTTTTTTGACAGTCAGACATTCCTTCAGGCAACCCTAGCTTCTGCACTTTATTGTAATATGTTTCCACTATTTTTCTTTAAATAAAATATATTGCAATGCTATCTACTTATTGAGTCTGTGATTAGCACAGTTCTTTCACACCTTCAACCCCTTTTTGTCTTAATGTGCATTCTTGAGATGAGAATGATGAAGTAGTATCCACAAGTTTCCATGAAAAAGGAAAAGTATAATTTATGTAAACTAAAAGTGTTCTACTTTTACCAAATAAACTATGCAAAGAACCTGCATAAAAGTAAATAGCAGTTTTATAAATCAAACCTTAAGTGCCTAAATGCATTCCCATTTCAAGCAGTAATTTAAAGAGTTGAAGCAGAAACATCGTCTTTGCAGCCATTATAATTCAAACACTGAAATTTGTAAACCTTTTATTAGAACCCTTTTTCAAAATGCTTATGCTTAATGTAAGAAAGGTATTTCTACTTCCGGTAATTTGTGCTATCAGAGAGGTAAAAACAGTGAAAATACCCTGTAGGTACTTTATTTGTAGGCTATGTCTACAAAAAATAGAAAAAATGCCACTTTTATAATTACTTCAAACATAATTTCAGGTATGATATGACATAAATCTTTGCCAGCCTGTGTTTATTCACAAACTGATGTGCACCTTGGATAACTTATATGAAGTCAGCGAATGAGACCCTTCTAATGGCAAAACAACCCATGAATACAAATGCCAGATTATATGTCCCATAGATGTGATAATGCAGATCACATTGAGATGTGAGATGGTCACTGATGATTCAGTTTGGGAATTAAGTCCCAAGGTGTTGCCCAATTGTTAACTTCCATCTTGAAAATTTAGCTCTCTCCGCAGAGACAATAATTATTACCACTGAAGACAGTGAAACATCTTTAATATACAAATTACCTGTGTTTAAATCTCTGCCTATTTATTTATTTTTACCAGAGTATTCCCAGGAATTTGTGTCAGTAAGTGACCTAAATAAAAAAAAATCTTAAGAAAATATGGATGTACAGGTAACCATAGTGAGAAGATATTTTGGAAATGCTTTTTGAAAAAGACAAGTTACTGATGGAAAACAGTTTCTGTGATATCTGTTTTCCCCTTCTTATGTTCAACATCAATTATTATTTTTTTTTCAGTTCAGGATCAAAGTCCGATACCACTACTTTACCCGCACTGATTTGCGAGAATGTGCTTTCCAGCTATGTTACGACATTGTTACAGCATTGGCCCATGTGTGCCAATACCATAGTGCTCACAATGAGCAGTATGTCAAAACCTCACACGAGTTTGCAGCTCACAAACTGTCAATTCCCCAAAAGGTGACACAATCTGTCAAACAAAATGACGGCCTGATCGAACTAACTCACGTATAAATATTTCATCTGAGTATTAAGGTAGATTTGAGCAGAAACAGAAGCAGAATCCTCTGGAATCTAAAACATTTACAAAATGAAGACTTATCTTCCAGCATATTGCAGCACTGACCCAGTTTGCCTGCATTTTCATAGCAACAGGCATGTCATTAGTCTTTGCTTAAAAGATATCAATCATAATTACAATCTGGAAACAGTATCTGCTAAAGTGGATGAAAGCATTTAAAGACCATTAATAGTGAAAGCATGGAGCTATACGACAGACATCATTTACAGATTTTTCAGCTGCTAAATCACAAACAGTATTTCTTGTATTTCTTCAATATTTCAGAAAGGGTTGGGTTTGGGTTTTTTACATCAGTGACTGATTCACTTGCCTTGATTGTTTTTCGTTAACAGAGATAAGAATAAACAAGAACGTATACGCAATGTACTAGAAAACCCATCATATTTCAGGATACTCAATAACATTAAAATCATAAAAAGGAATAAAACTTGGCAGCCCTGACTAACTGAAGTAGCCTGCTGAACACTGCCTTCATTACACTACACTGTCACAGAGTGCTAGGCTCTAAATTAATAAAGTCTGAAGGCAAGAATTCTTTTTAAGTGATCTGGAAAGCTTGCCTATTTAAAAATAGAAACCATTATGTATTTTACTGATCTCTAAACATTTTTGTAGGAAGCAAAAGGACTGCAAAGCAAGCTTATTGGGTAAGGTTGCAAACAATTCACTGGATATACAAAACAACTGATGTGAGGATTTGTTATTCTTTTCAAATAGAATGTCTCCTAAAAAAATGAGATGAGCAATTTTAGGCATTGGTATGTGTCTAAAGGTATTACCTAGAAAAATGCAAATACCCTCCAACAAACAATCTGTCTGTTAGGGGTCTCTCTATCTTTCTCTGTATACCATGTAATTTCTTTACACAAACTATGTTGCTTTAGAAAATAATATACGAATGCTTTGAAAATGAATGATAGGGGACCTACAGGAAAGATGGGGAAGAACTCTTTATCATGGAATGTAGCGACAGGACGACAAGTAACAGTTTTAAATAGAAAGAGGGTAGATTTAGATTAGATATTAGGAAGAAGTTCTTTATTGTGAGGGCAGTGAGAGCCTGGAACAAGTTGCCCAGAGAAGTTGTGGATGCCCCTTCTCTGGAAATGTTCAAGACCAGGTTGGATGGGGTTTTGTGCAACCTGGTCAAGTTGAAGGTATCCCTGCCCATGGCAGGGGGCTGGAAGTAGATGATCTTTAAGGTCTCTTCAAACCTAAACCATTCCATGACTATATGATGTGATTATATCAAGTCTTTAAAATATAAAATAAAATAGAAACTGAGCTTAGGAGCCTGCAAGTGGGAAACATGAGACAGAGGAACTGCAGGCAATGAAATAAAATGAGCACTAAAAGAGAGCAAAAAAGAAGTTACCATCCTTTTTAGTCAAATAGAAGCTTTCAGTAAGCAAGGAAACAGCAAATGGGATCTGCAGCCTAATCCATAGTAGGAGAGAGAACAGAAACCAGATGCAGGATTGAGATATGACTGATACAAAGGCTGAGAAAAAGATTGGTCAGAGTGATGAATAGGAAAGTGATCAGTGCTGGCTCTGCTAAGCACTTGGGAAAAGCAGCTCCTCATGAGCTCACGTAGAGCTCCCCAAACCACTGGATATTTTCCATTAATCTCTCATGTCTTAGTTTTCCATTTATAAAAAGGAGATACTAATAACCACTCACTTCACAGGGACATTGTAAAAATAAATGTATTAATGTTCATGAAGCACTTGGATGCTGTAATGATGAGTACCATAAAAAGCTTCTGAGGAAATTAATTTTGTCTTTAGAGTAGGTTTTGAATCATCTGAATTAATGAAGGTCAGGGGCTGTGCACTGAACAATAGAAAATAGAACACTGTCCAGTAAGTGAGCAGTGATTTTTCTGTGACCTGAAAGAGTCTAGGGGGTCTAATGTAAAAAAAAAAAAAAGCGATTGTGTGACAAATCTATATTATAGGGCCCTTGCATGCAAGGCAAAATTCAGATTGCATAGACAACGATAAATCCCTCATCATAGAGCTTAGATATTTACCCTTGCAACTCTAATAAAATTCAGTGTAATATTTAATGTGTAGTTAGATACACAGTATATAACACAGTATGTAAGTTTCTGACTTAATGCATTGTCTTTTAATTAGTGTTGTATATGGAGTGGGTAGGTGGGTGGGCTCAGGATTTACATATTTATAGAATCCTGAGGGCATTTTTACATAATTCCATGCTTGGTGAGATATAGGGCTGAAACCTAATTAAAGGGTTTGTTTGGGGTTTTTTAATTGTTTAGCTCTGTGTGTGTGTGTTTATATATGGAGACAGGTTACAATGTTTTATAGAGAGGATTTTCTCCTTTTTATATATGTACCATGTTCTATGAAACTGACTTCCGATATCTGACTTTTAAAACCGGTACACAAGAAATTATGAACTTCTGGGTCCTGGTGTACAGATGTAACAGATCTACCCAGTCTCACTGAATTTAAGGCTATTATGTTTGGGGACTTGACATTATCATCACATGGTGGTCATCAGAGGATGCTTTTGATGTTATTATCACTGGTGAGAAATTATTCTTGGCGCTTGTTTTGATTTTATCCTCAAAATAATTACATGAAATGCGATGCAAAATGACAGTGATATTACCATGTTCATGACTCTGAGTGCAAAACTTTACAAATAAAATGTATAATTATTACAGTTGAGAATACAACTTCTGTGTTGACAATACTTTCCATCATTGTAGCATTAAATAATTTAATTAATTTTATCGTGGTGCTCTGAACACTACTGAAAATATCAAGAACAAATTGGCCATGGAACTGCACACTGTTCTGAAGTTTTATTACCATTCTTGTCTTCTCCCATCCCCAAACTGAATGCATGTCTTTCTGTTTCTGGTGTCTCATGCTTCATATGGAATCAGCTGTATAAGCTACACTGTTTATACGGAAAACCAAAGAAAGGCAACCAATGAATTTGGGTTCATATGTAGACTAACTTTAATTCTATCCCATCATCTTTTCCTATTAAATTTTATTAAGCTAGCTAAAAAGCTTGTCTGTATTTCTTTTAATTTCCTTCGTCAGACTAACTCAGCTTGACTTCTGCTAATTCTCACTTTATACATATGTTTCACAACCTTCCAGATGTTGTTTTCTTTGATGATCAATATCCTTCATTTATTGTAGGCTTCTCTGAAACTTAATACCTCTTCTGCAGTGTTACTAACTCAGCTAGAACTCAACTCTTTCCTAGTTTTCCCCTGAATTCCAAAAGTATTCTCAAAAGTGACTCTGCTGCTTTTATTTATATTCAGTGCTGTTCCTGAGTAGATCAGCTTAAATGCCATGTCCGCTTCTCTCTTCTTCCCTCCCAGCCTTGTGCTGCTCTCTCCCTTGTGCTATCACAAGTACCTATGCACCTGCGTTTATGAATGGAAGAATAACCTGTCAGACAAGTTTATTTCTCAACCAGATCAGGAGCCTGATCTAGTTCTCAGGAAAGGCACAATACGGCTGTGTCAGGATAATGGAGGGAGCATAGTGAGGGCAGGAATGCCACGGTAGCACTACAAATACCATGCAAGAAATTTCAAGTAAGACTACACCTCTAATTTGAAAGAAGGTGGAGTACTGCTCACCACAGCCTGCAACACCTGGAAGGCTGTAAGTAGAGAGATGACATGATAATTGCCAAAAGTCAATCTGAGTTAGGACTTGCAAAGGAAATTTAGAAAGTGTTGTCTGGTCTTGGCACAGAATTCTCCTTCAGCCTTTTAAAATTTCTCCTATTTAGTAATGCTACTCTTAATTATTGTCATCTATATTTAAATGCCAAGACTAATGGTTCATTAGCATGATAGATTAGATTGTGAAAGATAGGTAAGTAGGTTATAGGCAGGTTAAACAGCAGTCTTCCAGTCCTGCAGAGAGATGTACAATGCTAAAATGAGAAGTCAGTAAATGTACTATGCATCTTTAAATGACTGCTGTAATTACATTTCAGACTGTGTCTCCCTACATGACTGATTTCTATTAATGCTTCCACAGAACACAAAATACAAAATGTATTTTTAAAGTACATTTTCAGAGTTAAAGCCTGAGCAGAACTTAAACCTCAGAATACTTTTTTGGCATCAAAACTTATGTAGCAATAAATGAACTTGACAAGATTAATAAATCTCATTTACATTTGAATACTTTGAAATAATCATAACTTTTTTGGTGTTTGATGGATATGAGGATCAATGAGGTTGAAGTTATGCCTATGTGCAGTTCAAATGGAATGAGATAATAAATGTTGTTCAATGGAGTACATCCAGAATTGATACCCTTTTCTGAAGCTAGTAACTTATTATAATGAGAATCAAATTTTCACTGTATTGATGTATAATCCCTAGTTAGGGATCTCACCTCAACTTTTCAAGCTGCCTTCATTCTAATGCTACCATACAAAAGAAGAAACATTTCTGGGTTACTGCTTTAGTTTTGGCTCTCAGCTTTGTCAAAATACTCCTCTCAGGCTGATGTAATATGTGATTTCACCACACAAAAGTCAAATGAATGAAATGAAGGAATGAGTTACTTGTTTGTAAGGACACACATAGAGTAACCAGCCTCTTTCAGGAGAACAACAGAAGTCTAATATTTTTGCCTTACAGAATATCTCTGGAGCACGGTGCTGGTTAGTATGGTCTTCTCATGTTCCTGAGTGTCACCCTACAGAAAGACTTCTTGTGTAGTTGGGATCCTTCGGATTTCACCTCCTGTCTTAAGATGTCTGTCCCAAGTATTTTATAACCGAAACATCAAGATGCAGACTGAGAATTACGGAAGGATGGACACAGACTAGACCAAAATTTGAGAAGCTTTGTTTAGTGCTTTTTAGCATTAACTGTCTTCACAGTTTTAGGTGACCTCTCATGTGCTGGTTTTATTTATTTCTCCAGACTTGCTTTTGGACTTGGATGAAAGATTCACATATGTAAAGCAAGGTCAAAAGCAGATCTTCATCAAAGATTCACCACAACGATGAGCCCAGATCTATCTTATCTAACAGCAAAGCTTCTTTGAGAACTGCTGGATAAAAGGAGTTGTAATGAGTTCTGCTATTTTTAAGGCATGAAGTTTATTATTCTAAGCTATTCATTCACTTTAAAGAAATGAATGGCAGAAGGCTTAATTAAACCTATTATGTGTCTGTCATGATGACACTGTGGTAACAAATCCATACAGACTGTTTCAAATCTTGCTTTAGAAATTGTCATGTTTAACAACAACAAAGAGTTTAAGCATGTGCTTAATTTTAAGCACGTACATCATCCCATCAACTTCAAAAAGATTACGCAAATATTTTAAGATTAGATTTTTAGAATAGGGCCAAAGTTCTTCGCATCTTGCACCATTGAACTTAGTTGAATAAGCTGAATGTTTCTATAAACAACGAGGTAAGTATCACTACAGCTAAAATTCAAATAACTTGCTTTTCCAAAGTTGGAATTAAACAAAAAGTTCTAATTTGACTCAAAGCTTTGTTTTTTCACCATTTTTATATGAAAAAATACATATCTTTTAGTTTAAACTTATTTCTGATTCTCTTAACAAAAGAATGGGCTGGATTTGCAGAATTGTGAAGTAGGTATGTGCAAGTGGTTTGAATATTTATGTGGGAAACTGTGGCTTGGGCAGTTGATGTGAGTCCTACAGTCACTGAAGACCTTAGCCTTGAAACCTCTTTTTGTAAGAAAGCTCTCACAATCTTTCTTTGTGAAATTGTCCCCCCTTGCACAAATAAATAATGGAAGAGAGTCTCCACATCTGAACTAGAAGTCAGATCCCTTCCTTCATTAAGGTAACACAATTTCCTCAGTCTTCATTTAGCTGAAACTCTTCATGGAGTGTAACACAAATTCATATTAATCTCAGGTTCACTGAATTATATTCTTCAATTAATAAAATATTTATGAATAAAATGCAACCAGTCCTATATACAATTAATTTTTTCTGCCATGTACACCTGGTTTGCAGGTATACCTCAAGCATGTATTTCCTAAAAATGTCAACTTGAAATTCTGCAGAAAAAAATCCAAAAGTTTTGTAGTGCGAATCACTATTGTAGCTGTAGCTATTCTTAACCAACATAGTAACATTCTTCACATTGCTGTGATGGTTTCAGAGCAAAGCAATGCCCAACTTAGGCTGTATTACAGGATGATCAGGGACATTTTTACAAATGAAAGCATGACTAGTTGCATTCTGATTTCTTTTCCCACTTCAGCTTGTTCCCATCTTTCTTTTATAGTATTTAATACTGTTTAGCTTTGTATGTTTTAGAAAAAATGTTGATATTGTAGTGTGATTAAACGTTTTATTATGTTGAATATTCTGGAATTAACATGAGAAATCAAGGTTTTTCTCATGTCTAGAGGGTTGTAATTAAATTAACTCTTTACAAATTAATATTAGGAAATTATGGAGTAAACCCAACAAGATGTCCAGGAAGCATGATGGCAAGAAATAAAACATGGATCTTTAAGCTCATTTCTTACGAGGTGAACTCGCTAACAGGCTGTCAGAAGTGTGCTATGATGGAATGGGCAGTGCACAGGCTGTATCCTCAGAAAACTATTGATCCATATGTCTGCATCATGGCTAACTTCTTATTCTGTATGTCTCTGGACAGTCATGATAGCTCATAAATTGGAAAATGACATTTAAATTGTATCTAATCAATAGCCTTCTCTGTAGATTAAATGAGAAAACAGATTTAATAAAAAAAAGGAAAATGATACAAAGAAGCCAGTGACAATTGCAGTGAAAAGTTCCATAAATGACAAGTGAGCAGTTATTTCCCCCTACCACTTCTCTATTTTTTTTAGCCCAGGCTGTAAATGTCACAGAGATGGCAGGCTTTTGAATAATCTACAGATAGAGAAAAACAATTTTGTTTTGTGACCTAATAGAATACAGAGATTGTACATGTGGCAAAGGTAAGAACAAAATACATCCACTGTTGTAGGCAAAGTTGTAGCCCACTGTTCCAAAGAGAGTCTGTGGAATCCAGTACAAAAAATACGCAGCTGTTTTGCAGTAAGGCAGGCAGATGTAGTCAATTTGGAATCTCTGTATTTTTTTCAGTTTCCCATGAGGTTCGTCACTTATTCTTTTTTAGCTCATGTACAGATACCGAAAGTAGCCAGCATTGAGATTTTATATTAAAATTTAATTTTTAAATCCTCCCTTTAGGTTACAAAAATTTCTAACAACAGAAATGAGTGGAGATAAGAGTCCAAACTAAAATCATCAAACAATGTATGTGTGCTTAGTGTGTAAAATACTTCATAAAACTTTTACAGTTTTTTATTAAATTTCATATCCTCAAAACACTTTTGCTGTTATGCACTTCTTCAGAATTACTAGGTGTTCAACAAAGTTGGGTTTCTGCTTGCAGCAACTATAAGTTTGCTGTAGTTGTTTTATTTGGGTGATGCTCTTGCCTTCATACACACACATTTTTTCTTAATGCAGTAAAAGCTTAAGCTAGAATAACTATCTTTCCCTTTTCTATTTCCATTGACTGCAGAATCTTTAAACATGCGTTTGGGATTTGAATAACTTCCATAGAGCTAGCAACACCCAGAATTACAAAATTCATTAAGATGGGCTAAAGGAATTCAGTAATTATTCCTCTGGTGCTCTTACATTTTAGTGAGCTGATTAGAATCTTGTTAAGAAAACAATATACTTTGTATATGAACTATTCCTTGTAATTGTGAAGTATAAATGACATTTGAAGCTGTAGCAAACTGTAAACAACCTGCTATGAGCAAACTTCTGAAATGTGACTTTAGACATGCGATTTTTGTGAATTCTGATTTGCTTGACATTTTGTCAGTGATATCTTCAGGCTTTTTTCCCCTTCAGGTTTTCTGGATAAAATTCTATTGAAGGCAACAGAAATTCCTGAGAAATTCCTGGCAAATATTTGCTTTTATTGAAAAGTATATTTTTCCTTAATTTCTGTTACAGCATGGTTTTTTTTCCTCTTTTCTTTGTTTTCTTAATTTCTTATAATAACATAAACCAAATGTTATATCTTTAAACATATATGAAATAATGTTCATTTTATAACTCTTTCAAATCCAAAGACATCGTTTAAGTAAGTCCTAAGTAGTTCAAAGTCCTATTTTAATTATGCACACATATGCAAATAATATAGAACACACATTTATATTTGTAATGCATGACCAGTGCTGAACTACATGATAATAACCATAGCAACCAGGCTTTTGGCCATGCAATTGTAAGAAAACTGAGAGCCAATGCAATAAACATGCTCTCCTTTTTCAAGTTTTGAGACATTTTTGCATAGGCACATTAGAGCACATGCTTTTTCCTATCAGTGTCAAAGGCCTTCTTTAATGGTGCCTATTGTTTCCTTTTGAGCTGTATGTCATTTCTCTTTTTAATTAGAGGAAAACTTTTCAAGCTGCAAAGACGTAACTATTTTCCACAGCAATAAAAACCATGCACTCAAGCAAGTCCATGCACTTAACTTTCAAATTTTTTCTGTGAAAGTGGTAGGTTTCTAAGCTTCTGGAACCCATGGCTTTCAGTGAAAAAAGGGAAACTGAATGCCATTATGTGTAGCTCTGTATCTCATAATCAGAAATGCTTTGGTTTATCTTTGGGATTATAAATTACCCTTCAAGCCATTAGAGCCCAGTAAAATTGCAGGGGACCAATTACTTTAATTACTTCAAGGTTAGGACCTTTCCTTACAAAAGTCTTTTTCAATGCTTGACTTTCTGTCTTACGGAAAATAACTGGAGACATGCAAGCCTGCCGTTAACAAGCAACACTATAAAATGTCCTACTTCAATTATACTGAAATTTTATCTTACAGTATTTCACCACAAATATGACATTTTTAAAATTCTTACATTTATTTCAGGGTAATGTAAGCTAGTGTTTGTTTAGTCCATCTTTACCTATCTATATAATGCTTTAGAGCTCAATGTTAATTACTGAATGAACATAGTCTAATCGAAAGACCATTTAATTGTATACTATATCCCCCAAGATTGTTTTCAGGTAGTTTATGAATTTAAATGCAAGAAAAAGTTATTGATAAATGAGATGTTATGTATTACTTGGTTAAAATATCTTAATATGGAAAATTTCCTAATTTATTTCAGAAGATTGTGATTACACTAACAAATTTTTTCTAGATATGAAGTAAGAGGTCTCCAAAATATTATGGTTTAAATAATTAAACCATCCTTCACCTGCAAAGTATAGATATTTCCTTTAAACATCTGAAAAGCACATTTCATTGTCGTAAAGGAAATAGAGTACTAACACTTTGGGAATCAGTGTAAACTTTATATCACCCAAGATATTAGGATAAAAGTATTTCATTCTTTGCTTTAAGAAAATTTATCTGAACTTTCTGGTCAAATTCAAGACAGTGTCTTAGATGCTTTAAAGCTGAAATAACAATAAAAATCTTTAAATTTACTTTGCATCTGACTTACTAAAACATTTCTGTGATATAAGCTTCTGATAGGTTGCTATGAGTTCACAGTATGGTGACACCAATTTATACTAGGAGTTGCTGTTTGATGCAAATATTGTTTCAATAGGAACATGTCAGCTATTTAAGATCAGGGATTTGAAGAAGCATTAAATCAAGAGCAGAAGAGAGACTGTCATGCTACAAAGAAGTTGAACCACAAATACACATTGAACTTGAAATTGCTCTTGTGAAGGGGTTGCTCACGAAATTCTGAAAGAACTTCAACCATTTATGGCTCTCTATCCTTTTTTAAAGATTTCTATGTGTTTATAACAGCTTCTTCTCTCTCGCAAGTTCTGCAACGTTGTTTACTACACCTCAGCTCTTCCAGCTAGCATTCCTTCATTAACCTTACCTGAGAAACTTTCATTACAATTCCTAAGTAAATACTTTAATGAACAGAAATCACTTTCAGACCATTATAGTCAAGCAGGTGTGCAAGTTAATAATAATTAAAAAATCCAATAAAAATAAACTTGCCAAACCCAACCTTTTCTTTCTTATTCTTTTTTTTTTTTTTTACAGCCTTATCTGAATTTCTTTTATTGGAAGATATAATATCGTATCTAGAAGTACATGGGGATCTGAATGAACTGTGGATGTAGTTACTGAAACCCGTAGACCTTCTGTTGTTTGAGCTCCACCTCTCACTTTCTCTGTATTTTTTTCCAGCTGGAGGTCAAATGGCCACCTGTTGGCCATGCTGTGGAAATGAGAACAGAAATCTGAGGTTCAGACACCTGGAATTATCTATATTTACCAGCTGTCAGGTTCTCTAACCAAGTGATTTGCTTTACGATAGTTTTCTTGTCTAAAAGACAAAGTGTAGCAGAGTTTTCTCAGAGCCACATTTGCGATGTTCACAGTTTTAACCACACTGTCCTGAGATAAGAAACTTTGACAAATCTCAGCATTGCTCCCAGCTCAGAAGTTAGTGGATAGTGCCATGATCTTGCTAACAAATACCTTGACAGGATCTCCAGCAGATAAGACTAAAGCTATAGATTTGAGACATCTGGCTTTACCAAGGAGGGGTGGAGTAAGGGAGGATCTCAGACCCCACACTATCTCTGCTGATTTCTCCATGTCACCCTGTGTGTTAGCAGACACGCAGGCAGGCAACTTGTCCTTAACCCCACTGTTTTCCAGTTGTGGCTGTATGAAGATGGGCCTCATATTTCATGGTAATGCCCTATTTTGAGCAGGATGTGAGAAATTAGGATGGAGTTCTTTTTGCATCCCTGCCTCTTAAAAAACCCTCATGGTAGGATTTACCCAGATAAAGCACTAAAATGGTGTTGTTTGCCTTCATGTAAAGTGCTGAATGAAAGTCAGGGTTGGAGGTAGAATATCTGAAATTCTAGACTTGTTTTCCCTTATAGTATATGTGAAAAACAGCATGCTATAGATAGACTATAACATTTACTCAGGATCATGAATTGTTAATAGCTTCTGGAAAGTATATTGTAGTGAATGATCTGAAAAGCTATGACATTTTCAGTTTCCATTAACAACTACAAAAAAAACCCCCACCTCAGTCTCATAATATATGAACGTAAGCATGATATGTATGCATAAACATAGACATAAAACATGTATAGTTATATACATACAAAACTATGCTCACACACACAGTTACAGGTGCAGACTATCCTGCAGATATATAAGCAGTTTGTGCAATTTCATTCCTAAGTTTACAATTCTTTCTCTCCTGCTTAGATAGTGTGGCAAAATGATATATGTTTCAGGAAACTACTAATGAGCAAAATGTATTGTTGTGGAGTATTCAAGTACGTCATTAAAGGATAGCATTTGGGATTATGTACTAGAGTTATTTTCCCTGATAGTTGATTCTATTTTAACAGTCAGAAGTCCACAGAAACCCACTCCTTCCCACTAAGCATTTTGTTTCTAATTTTGAGATCCTAGCCCAACAAAGTCAGTAGACTGTAACTTTTGTGTAGCACATTCAAATTACAATTTAGAGCCTTATCAAGCAATGTAATGATATCATTTATCCATGTTAAAAAAATTGTTACTCACATGCAAACTGAAGAACAGCCTCTCTGCTTAATATACTGCCAAACATGTTGGTGGTTAAACACTGATACTGTCCAGAATCCTTCATTTCACTGGGGTTGTTGATGATCAAACTTCCTTCTATTAAACTGAAGCGATAATCACTTTCAATGTCGATTTCAGTTCCATTTCGAAGCCACCTTAGGAAAATAGACAGAAACTACATGAACTTTTTATGGCCAAAAGAAGGCATCATAGTATACAGAATGTGGTAGCCCCAGCTGTTATAAGGATGACAACTACTCAAAGATAGCCTGTGCAGTAACCCATTATTTTGGCAAAGCTTTGGATGGAGACATTCTACAATGCGTGCCTGACAAAAGGTAAGTTTTTCTGAAAAAACATAAGGTGAAAACAGATCTTCAGCCTCTGAAGAGAAAGCAGATTCTTTGTTTTGCCTATGCTGAATCAAATTAGTAACCTTTTTTTTTCTTTTTTTTTTTCCACCAAAAAACTATCGTCCACAAAGGCTTCCATCCTTTATGTCAACAATATAACTTTTATCACACTTATGATAATCGAAGTTTCCATTCATGTTCTATCATTAAAGCTTTAGGCCCAGACGAGCTTAGAGAGTTAGCAGAGCTGAGTCTGCACTGCATGAAGGTAAGGAACTTTTCTTTTCCATTCTTACAGTGTTTGCCTTTCTGGGCCCAAGAAATAGAGAAATCTGATTTAAATACAGAAAGCAGAAGAGTAAGACCTGTGAAGAGCAGGGAGGTAGAGTTATGTACGTAGGGTGCTGTGAAACAAAGGATGTTGGCAATGGACAAAGGCAAAACAATACCAGCTGGACTAGGATAGACAAAATTCAGAGGAGACTGGGACAGGAGAGACTGGAATTATCTGGCAGCTGGTGAAGGGTAATGCCTGGCAGCTACCAGGTAAATGGAAACTAAGATCAAATGAGGAGTCAGCAGAGAGAATGCTAAGTGTGGGAGGTGTTTTGGGAGTGAAATGAGTAGCCTGAACAGTAAAGACAGGGACGGGATTGCAGATAAGGTGTAAAAAGCTAGGCTGTAGGAAACATATTAGAAAGTACTACCCCTGAGCCAAAGCATTGAAAAATTCCTGAATGAACACTTCTTATTCTGAGGTTTCAGAAGTAACCTAAGAGTCTTACAATTTTTCTGCTGTGTGAGTGGGGTTTGGGGTTGTGTTTTTTTTTTTTTTTTACTCCTGGATATTCTCTGTCAAAAACCCTTACCCCTCTTATTCATCTCCAAAGACTGAAACAACAAACCCTGCAATAGTCCACTGGCTGCAAGAGAAAAGATTTTACGTGGTACATTAATAGACTCCAGCACTCTGGAATAACCCCTTGGGAGGGTGCAATATCTCAATTAAATAATTATAATCCACATAAGAAGACTTTTTAGATTTGCTTTTGTGTCAAACCATGTAGAACATGAAACTGTTAAAAGAATGCTTCTGATATTACAAAGAAGAGGTAAGCAGTGTGAACAGGTATGGCGCAGCTATTCTGATGCACAGATATTAACTTCATTGCTGGTTCACAGTCTTTCTGTAGTTTCAAAGCTGCCTCGGGAAACTGCCAAGCACTTCCAAGCTTTGCCAGAGTTCAGCAAAGACTGGAAGAACTTGGCAACATCAAGACTCCAGAGGCAATTTTAATGAAGCAAAAAGATTATCAGTACACCCTGCCTTGTTAACATTCATGGTGAATGAGGTACACACAGCAGAATTCAGATGAAGTAGCTCTGAGTTTTTCTTAAGCCAAAAGTCCAAAGTGCCAGAATTAAGATGAAATGTGAAACTATTATTTTCCCCTTTTTTTTCATGATTGGACTTTTGATTGCAGGGGACCTCTGCTTCATTTAATGTAAGAAATGTTGACAATATCTTTATATTGCAAAGGATATTAGGGAAATATCTGAGGATTCACTACATTTTTAAAGAGTTTCATACATAGCAGACCTAAAAAGAGGAGGAACCTTTCATCTTGAACAATTTATTAATGATCTCAGATTTTGAATGAAAACATAATGAAAGTTAACTCTTACATACATAAATTCATATATTTACATGAAATAAAAATGCAAAACTAATTGATCCAGAAATGCCGAGAGATTTAGATAACGAAAAAGTCAAAATTGTGTTTTGGCATTTCCAAATGGGAACTGACATAAAATTCAGTTAGCTTTCATTAGCTTTCTTCACTTAATTTAATTTTCAGTTAAATTCAATGCAAAAATATGTTGTCGTAATGCCACCCCAAAACTTTGGACCTTGATGGCTTCCTGCCTGTATATATTGGGGTCTATCCTGAATGATTGTATTCCCTTCATATAATCCAAGCACATTAGAGGAAAAGCAACACTGAATTGTGTGACATGTTTTCCTCTGGGCACCCTGCCTTATCTGGGAGGACAGAAACCCAAATACAATACTGAAGAGGTAATGAGCTGCTAGGAAAAATCGGCTACATTTTTTCTGGAGACAAGTGACAGATAACATTTCAAAATCGTCTAATTTGGCTTAAGCAGAGAGAAAGTAATTTTTAAAAATTTTTTTCAACTGCCTTTTCTATCAGAAAGTGTTGCTGACAAAAAAATTTCTAACCCGCTTATATGTGTCCTAAGTAAAATAGGAAATGCAGTGTTTCACAAGCAGTGAAAGCAGTGTAGTGAAGCAGCATCTCAGGGAATTCTACACTTGCATTTAACTCAGTGACACTGGTGACCTGTGAGATCCCACAGGAGGCTTGTGGATGTCTGTATTACTCATAGAAGCTGTTTCAGTTTTGTTCTTCATTGTACGGGTCCTAACTTGTGATACTGAAGTATGATTTGCAGAAATGCTGAGCAAGTGGAATCAGTTGATCTCAGGGAGTTATTCCCTAAATCAATGCATCTAGATACCTCAGTGACTGAAGCTCAAGAAATTAAAAACTGTTATTTCAGGGTAGAGCTTGAACAAGGGAAAAAAAGCTCTTTGCAAGGAAGAAGAAAACCTGAAATGATGTGAGCATTTTCCATTCTGTTAAAATGAAATAATGTCCTCGCAAAAAAAAGAATTTGTAAACTGGTTATGAACACTGTGTCATAAGTTTTACAGACTAAGGAAATGGATTTAACTGGCAGAAACAACTTAATTTTGGAATTTTTGAGTGCTTTAAATGGTTTTTTAATGTGGCTTTAAAAAAAAAAAAAAAGTCATACTGTGCTTTGGTTTTATCTGAAAATAATTCTCAGCAACACAGGCCTTACAGCCATGTAAATAAAGATCTCTGTTGTCCAGTGCTTATAGATAATAGGACATGGTCTCTGGTGATATGGAAATATCCCTTCTCCTCACTATTTCATATGCCAAAGGGTGGGCAGTGAAATACAATGAGCTTTTGCCTATCTATGGCCTTTTTTGATGATAAATTCCCTCTGCATCTGCCCTGGAGAATAGTATAGCCCTCACAAAGTAATTTATATCTCTTTTAGCTTCCCCTGAATGTATTGCATATGCTGTACAGACAAGTGGCAACAACAGAGGGATAGAAGTTAAGCTGTGCTGTTAGAATTAGACCTTTTGGGTCAAAGCTTTCCTTGCATGAACAGCAGTTAGGAAAGTTTGTTTATGAGGCTGCTGACACCAATTAATCTCTTGAGAGCTGAAGGAATGGATGTAACAAAATCGTAAAACAACCCAGATTGGACCTCAAAAGATCGTGTGGTCCAGCCTTTCATGGGAAAGGGAGCCTAGATGAAATTATCTAGCACCTTGTTCAATTACACCTTGGAAACCTCCAGTGATGGGGACTCTGCTATGTCCCTGAGGAGGTTGTTCCAGTGAACAGTAAAAAATTTCTTTCTTAGATTGAGATGAAACCTCTCTCATATGAAACCTCTCTTGTATCTATTGCCCCTTGCTTTCTCCATGTGGGTCCTCGTGAAGAGAACACCTCTGTTCACTTCATAGCCACTCTTTAAGATACACTGGAAGTCTGTATTTGATTGCATTTCACTGGGAAAATGCAAAAAACAGTTGGACCAAGAATGAAAGGAGATGACAGAGGTTCTCCAATGAGAACATCTCCACAAGAATAATGAGGTTGTCTGGGAGGGCTGAACGTAGGGTTCCCCTCTTTTGGTGGGAATTTGTGCCTTTTCCAAGGGTCACATGCTATGTTTAATGGACTAGTAGCACTTTAACAGTGTGTGGAACTAATATACATATTTTTTTATCAAGAAAGCAACAAATATGTAATAGAAATTACACAAAGAATGCCAATAAGGAAGAATGCAACATAGCTTTTATCCCACATGGTGAGAAGTACACACAATTCCAGGTTAAAGAATTTTGGGCCACTCATTCCTAATGCCATGTTACATGTTTTAGTCATGCCTGTGCTGTTTGGGGAGGTTGTGCCATGAATCAGAACCATTTAATGACTCACATCTCTTGCAAAGAAGCAGATTCAGTGCTGTTGTGATGGGGATATCTAAAGGTGGCACTGCCTCAGAATGTCTTCCATCCATAGAAACGCAAGTTTTGTGTTTCAAATACATCTAAGGAGCATTAATCCAGAATGCTAAAGAATCCACAAGTGAAATAAGTATAATAGGTAAAAAATAAAATGCAGAACTGATGATTGTCACCTATGACAAAACAACGATAAGAGTCCTTATGTTCCCCTTTTAAGTGAAGAATGACTCTCTAGGAAAAGATAAAGGGTGTATGGAAAAAATAACCAACCATATGTTCCCTCAGCCCTCCTACATCACTTGCAATTTGTATAAAATATGAGCAGAGTCAGATACAGCAAATGGATAAGGTGACTACAACATACTGTTCCCGCCTGTAAGTAGGCACCATTAATAAACTGAACTCTCAGACTCACAGGTGTGTCATAGCAGATCTGTATAGTAGAAAACTGTGGCATAATAGCCTGTATGGGAAAACAGGCAACAGGCAAAGTTGCAAAGGAATAAAATGGTAGACTTGTGAGTGAAAAGGCACCAAATTTGGCTCAGCCATGGTATCTTGTATTGCATAGTCATGTCATTTAATGTACCTGTTCTTTACTGTTTTCCCTATAAAATGGGGTAGTATTTTGTAGCTTTACAGATGTTTAGGACAAAAATCAATTAAAGATTTTGATCTTGTCAGCTGTTACAGACACAAGTCAAAAACTGGACAAAAGAAGTCCCTCCACATGGGTAGATACGATGCACAGAGAACATAATTTGAAACTTCACATATTGCTTTGCCTTTATTCACTACCACTTATCTTTCTTGTTTATTCAGAATAAGAAAAAACATTCAATCAGGAAAGCCATTTGTGTCACAAAGTTGTTTCTGTTACGTTGTTCTCCAAAGCACACTGACTCTCAGAGTGGAATAGCAGTGGCTAATATCCTGAAAATTAAAAAAAAATATTTCTGACACAGGTACCTGTATGTGGGAGTAGGATTTCCACGAGCTTGACAATTCAGAGATACTTTCTTCTCCTCAGAATCAGTTGGAAAAATCACATCATCTGGCTCTTGTACAAACACCGGCCCATAATCAACACTTTCTGTGGACATACAAGTGTTATAGTTCAGGAAGTCTGAATAAATGTAAATGTATTATAGCTTTTATAAAGTGAGATTAAAGTATGCAAAATTATGTTTGTTTTCCAGAGGTTCATATCCCATTACTTCAAATGTTATATTAAAAAGCAATAGTTAAAATAAAAAAGATAAGGAAGAAATATTACTAAGTTAACAATAAAATACATAGTATGATTTAAGTGTTCATCATGCCTCAAAATGGCTTTTTCATCAGACATATTTTGACCTGCAGTCTAATGAGCAGCTCAAGAGAATTAAGCCAGCAAGAAAAGTTAATTCTGCTTATAGTGAGCAAGGTAAACAAAAGTTTTCCTGTTGCTTGCAGCAGCTTACCTCACAAAAAACTAAGGCACAGTTTTCCCCTCTATGTCAAGGAGTTGCTAAGAAAAATCACTTGTAAAATTAATGGCAACAACTGGTGGCTACTATTAAATAATATATAGCAAAATCCAACATTTCATTTTCCTCCACTGTCTTTTCTGACTGTGACATGTATCTCTGTATCTTCCCATAAATTTACATTTCTGAACAAGAAAAGCTGGATAAACCTACAGAATATATCTATGATTCCAATTCATTCAGATTGTGAAGAGGTGAGTGTAACCTCCAGAAAAGTAAAAGGTTCCTGATCACGTAGATCTGAATAACTAAAATGCTCATTGTGCACTAGAAGACTGTGGAATTTTAATCAACTTAGACTCTCTCCAAACTGATTAATGATTTAGTTCCATGATGCTCTTCAAATTTAGAGCACTAGCCTAATGATTTCCGTGACGGGAAATGGTTACATTGTCCTACCACTTGCAACAAAACATATGGGAGCAGGGTTTTCTCTGTCAGTTTTATGGTTTCATGTGTTCACATCATAAAAGTCCTCCAACTGGTACCGAGGACAGTGTGACATATTAGGCAGTTTATAACCTCCTGATACATTTGTCCTATCAATACCAGCTTGGAGTAAGAAAGGTGCAACTGAAAACTTTGGGTTTTGGTCATTGATTTATAAAAATTATTTACTCCATTGTTTTACCAAGTCCACACAACTTCAACCACATGTTATGGGTTCACAGTTTTGGGAACTGTGACCTTTTTCACACTGCTAGTAGTTTCAGAAAGTTTTAGTGGACAGGAAAAGGTGCATGGGACTGTGAGTCTTGGTACAGATAAGAAAGTCTTGGAGTCTGAAAAAGGATGAGAAATATGGGAGACATAGGTCACAGTATGTTAGTTCTGAGATACAAGTTTCCATGTCCTTAAATTCTGTGACATTCTTGGTTTCTCAATTCTATTATTATAATACGCTGAAAAGACCACATGAAAACCTATTATGCTATTCAACCTTCCTTTTAAGTCACTGTAACCTATTACACATTGATTTTTTTCTTTTTACACTGCTATTCAAATGCAAATTTTGAAAATACCTTTATTTTCAGGTATATATGCTTCTACTGAAAGAGATTCAAATCATTATTCTGTCAGTTTGTAAAGACAACAAATAAGAGCAGCAGCAATTAGTAGTTTCTGGTTTGCATCATTTTCAAGTTTATTAGCCCTTTTTGTAGGACTGTGTAAAGGAGTGTGGATTGCTGTTCTGCATATTTACATTGTTTCAGTCTTTAGGTACATTGCTTCAGTTGAATGTATTGGCAGAAATATATTTTCTGGGACAGATATCTGCATTATTTAAAAAACAACAATGACAACAACAACAACAACAAACACAACAAAAAAACCCCAAACCGCAATAAGTGATTTCTGATATGTGTTTATATTATTGAAGTTAAAATAACTCCAGTAGTAAGTTTTGAGCACTACAGCTGAGGCTGCCACAGGGGCAATGGAATCAGCTGGCAAAACTTATTTTAAGGAAGGAAAATGTAGGTACAAAAACATTGGATGGATTTTTTCTTATAATCTGGTTACCTGTTTCTTGCATTGCTCGAGAAAATACTAATGAATGTAGGCATAAATTATCAAAGCTCTCATCAAGCTAGAGTCTAGAAAAACCAAGAATTAATTAATGCATGCAAAACTAAATCATGGGTTTAGATTTAGGTGTTATTCCATGTAGATTAGTAGGTGCATGGATAGGGAGTATATTCATGAAGATTAATGATTTTGTCTCCTCCCTAGGAGTGACTCTGTAGATACATACATACATACATACATAGTCACAGTCAAGGATTGCTGGAAAGAAGAGAAAACGATGCAATGCTACATAGGTGCTGGTGTCACTAGCAGTACAGATGTTCTTTCTACCTGTACTATTTGCAAAACTAATACTGAAATACTGTGTTGCACTTTCCTTTTGGAAAAATAACCTGAACTCTTTAGGTGGAAGCTTGCATTCTTTCTAGTGGGAGGTGTCCCTGCCCATGGCAGAGGATTTGGAACTAGATGATCTTTCAGGTCCTTTCCAACATAAACCATTCTATGATTCTATGATTCTTAAAGGTAGTGGCCAAATGGATACTTGTACTATGTGGAATGGGAAGAACAGGTTTTATTTCTGCTTGCAGTGAAGACAAAGGTAACAGAGGAAGTTCAGTGCATGTTCCTAAAAGATGAAAAGATGTAGTTAGCTGCTTATCTACATTTCAGGTACTGTGGAGTACCGGGCAGCGATTATTTGGAGACTCAGAAGCAACATAATAATAAATGAGAATGTTCATCAGTTTGTAACTAAAGTAACCAAATGAATTCTTAGATCATCTGGACTGCAACAGAATAACTGAAGAAAAAAGTCTATTCTGAAGAGATCAAAACACTTTCTGAAAAGAAAAGTCTATATATTTATAAATTATTAGGCTTAATAAAATGGTGATTAAATAAAATGCAATGGGGTGTGATATGTGAGATGTAAGAAATCACAACAGACCACCTAATGATACTATCTTCATTTAAACTCCAGTGACAGACTTGAAATTGAAAATCTTAAGTGTTCTATGCCTCCTCTCTTTATTTCAAAAGCAATGAAGGAAACACACTACAGATGCAAATATTTCATTCAAATATTTTAAAAAAAAACCAACTACTTTTTTTTTCAAATTAAAACACAGACTGGCTTATAATTAAAGAGAAAACTTCTAATTTTCTTGTACATAATGCCAATAAAACCTCAAATTTAATGAAGCCTTGTGAAAGCTTCAGTATTTGCGTCAATGATGGACACATAGTTTAGCTAGCACTCAACATCTCATTAGAGGTAATGGAAAGACTGGGACTTTTCCAAAATTAACTTGGAACACCACTGGAGGTTTATTGTATTCTCATTTCTATGTAGAATTTAAAGCTACATTGAGATTACTGGACTTGAGAACATTTCCCAGAAGCCAGCACACACTCTGCTAATGTTGCTGTTTCATGTGGGATGAGACTTAGAGATGCAGACCTCATTTCTCTTCCCCTAAGAGAGATAATGGAGGTAAAGTCAGGTTGCAAGGCATGCAGAGAGTCCTAGTGTGAGGCTGCAGATCTGCAAGACTAGTCAGTCATGGAGCCAGGACTGAGGAGTGAATTGGACCGAATGGTGACTCCAAAACACGAAATCTCAGAAAGTCAGCAATGTGAATACTCACATTAAATTTATATTATAAATAAATTTTCCTAGGACAAATTAGAAAAAAATATGTACATGTGCACAGCACTCATAATACAGAGATTTCTAACACTGCAGGGTAAAAGTCTGCACTTTCAGGAAAATGTTCAATAGAATTCTGGCTGTCTTTTACCACCTTACCAACTTATCAGGTGTTATTTTAAGTAACAATTACTAATTAGCAGTTCTCAACATTTTCGTATCAAAGAAGACACTTAAGGAACCATAATCTTAATTTGTAATTTAAAACATTCAGTTCCGTGGTAAATGAATTGTTGATATTCAGCATTCAGATAAATAGCTTTAACTTTCTCCTGGAAATTCTGTAATCACCATATCATTTCAAAATTTTTAATTTGTCAAAACCGTTTAATTTTAATTCTTGAATAACACCATGTCTTCTTCACCCTTTATACTGCCTGTATTGTTTCTGAGGCAGACATGCACCCTGAGAGAATAATGTGCAGCCTGAAATCTGAAGTTCTTGGAAAAAACATACATCTGATGATCAGTATGGGATTTAATCAGCCTTCTCAGTAATAAGTGAATCTCATCTATCACTGCTTTTAGGAACCGGAGATTTTAAGTAGGTGGAAATCAAGTTCAGCAGTTGAAAAGTAGATATGGGTTAATAAATTTAGTGTCATTGCCAGTCTTGGTACATTACTTGATTCAGGAATTCCAAGCTATATCTACGTTAATAACAGCAGCAAATGCTTAGGAGAGCTTGATGTCATTCTGCTTGAGGATTTCCAGTCTGATATGGTTAACCACATGATTTTCACCTGATTACAACTGGGCATTTCTTAATTTCTCTTTTAGGAATATTGCATCACTTATTAAACATGTATTCAGTCACCATCAAAAACCTAGATACAATTTCTTCAGCATATAGCCTAACTGCACATTGATTAATATTTACAGAGATTGTTCGTATGTCCTTTTACAAACTAGACTGGAGGACTTGCTCGATTATGCTCAAGAAAGCCAACATCAGGATTAATAAACTCTAGGGTTTAGACCCAGGTCTAATCAACTGCATCAGTCTGCCTTTCCTGATGAGAGTCTTCCTTGAAAAATTAATCTCTGGATCTTACCACAGGTTGATCATGAACAGTTGCAGCACTATATTCTTTGATATCTTATGCTTGTCTCACGAGTAACCAAAGGGAGGGTTAGATTTTTAGATGACAGTAGACATGGATGATTGCCAAGGAAAAAGAGAAAAAAAAGCCCTGATTATAACATCCACTTGAGCAGCTTTACATGTATGAATTATTCCATGTAAGCCAACAGGCTTATGTATGTGTTCAAACTTTTACAGGATTAGAAACATTAACCATTTGAGAATCATATAGCAGAAGAGTTCGTAAGCTAAAATGACCACCCCCCACCCCCCCTATATCTACAGTACCCACACTCCAAACAGCGTTACTGCAGTACATTACACACTGGGGCAGGTTAACCTCGGCTGGCTGCCAGGTGCCCACCAGCCACTCACTCACTCCCCCAGGGGAGAAAATAGGATGAAAGATAAAGACGGGGAGATCCCTTACAAGTTACTGTCCTGGGGAAAGCAGGCTCAGCTTGGGAAAACTTATTTCCAGTTAAAACAGACTTGGGTGCTGAGAAACAAAGACAAAAATTAAAGCAATGCTTTCACAGCCTTTTTCTAGGCGCAAATTCTCTCCTCCACCCCCAGCTCCTCCCAGCCACAGAGATGCCATGTACGACACAGGATCTACAGGAGGTCTCTGAAGTGGCCTTGTGAGATCAGGCCAGACACCCCAGGGTGTCTGAAGTGCCCTGGAGACCCAACTTCAAGTACGTGAATTAATCGGTACAGGGTGCTCAGTTCTGAACCGATAAATAACCAGTGCCATTGAGGCGGTGGTGGGGTGTCTGAGACCCCCAGGCAGAGCAGACCAGCATGGTGCCACGTTCACACCAGCCCTGCCCTGTCCTGGTGTAGTGGCTACAGGCCAGGTGAGGCTCCTCACAGAACCTGAAGTGACACTGTGGAGCCTGTTTCCAGACACCTGAACCCTGCTCTGTGCAGGCAGCTGTGATGATGCAGTTAGCACCTTCCAGTTTCATGTATATCCATAGGATATCGGGCTGTAAGACAGCCCAAGCAGCACTACATCAGTATGGTAAACACCTGAATTGTTCCCCGGTGTTTAGACACCACATTTATTTGTCTGCACCCTCATGCTGAGCTCCACCTCTCTCTGCTCTGCCCCTGACAACAAGGAAGAGGCCCAGGGGAGGTGGGGCAGGACAGGACGGTGAGGGGCTGTGGGGTGACCACAGCCCCAGGTGGGAGGCTGTCCCCACACAGACAGGAGTGACAGCAGGCTCTCCATGTTGGCTGTTTTCCCCATGGAACTGAGTTGTGGGGTTTGTCCATCCCACTGCATTTGAACAAGGCTGAAGAGCAACCGCTGTTTTTCCTGGGCAGCCAAGAGCCTGGCCTTCCATCAGCTCTGGAACACCCGGTGACATGGTGGCCATGTCACAGGGGGCAGAACGCTGGTGCTGGCTCTGTCGCAGGGGGCTGGTGACAGGGCTGCCCAGGACAGGTATAGAAAGGGCTGTGCGGTGAGCTGGGCCAGACTGGAGGCGGGCGAGCGAGGGCTGAGGCGAGAGGCAGGGAGGAGGGCAGGGAGGGGAGGGAAGGGCTGCTGGGCCCGGGCAGGGAGGCAGGGATTGCCCGTGGCACGACAGATGGCGGCTGCTCCTCCTTTGTCCTCCAGAGCTGGAGGCTCATACAAGGACAGGACCAGACCATGGGCCACTCCTGTCCTCGGCCACACAGCCAGAGAGATTCGCTATCTCCTACAAGGACACTGACACAATGCTAAGGCATCAAGAGTCTGGCAGAGCCCTGGGCAGGGGTCGCCCATGGTGAGCCAGGGTGGGTGGTCCCTTTGTTTGTTATCCTGCTTTTTGCAGCCACAGGCCTAGACAGACCATGGCGCACTCCCGTCCTCAGCCACACAGCCACGGATTCTCTTATCTTCTACAGGGACACCGACACAAAGTTAACAAATCAAACATGACACCAGCTCTTAGCACCAACCTAGTGAGGCAGTGGCACTGTCACCATGGGCAACAGGGTCGTGGTGGCTCATACCACCATGGGACTGGTGTCTGCTGGCTGCCAGGGAGATGTGGGACTGAAAGCCTTGGCCTGAGGCTGGCAGAGCCCTGGGCAGAGGTTGCCCTTGGTGAGCCAGTGTGGCTGCCCCTTTGTTGTTATCCTGCCTTTTGCAGCCACAGGCCCAGACATGGACAGGACCAGACCATGGCGCACTCCCGTCCTCGGCCACACAGAGATTCACTATCTTCTACAAGGACACTGACACAAAGTTAAGGCACCAAGAGTCTGGCAGAGCCCTGGGCAGGGGTCGCCCATGGTGAGCCAGGGTGGCTGCTCCCTTTGTTTGTTATCCTGCCTTTTGCAGCCACAGGCCCAGACAGGGACAGGACCAGACCGTGGTGCACTCCCATCCCCTCCCTTGACAGACACAGCCAGAGATTTCTGCAGGTTTCAACAAAGCCATTGACCTAAGGACAATGAAGCACACACAGCCCCAGTCTGCACCGCACCATGGTCCCACGGGCAGCTGGAGGCTCCCCACAGCTGTGGACAACGGGAACCCCGCGCCACCCACCCGCTCTGTCTGAAACTAACCTTGAAATAAAATTTTCTGATTCATGAACCATTGGCTGGTTCTGCTTTGTGTGGTATTTTGAGGGAAAACTTCTGGGCCTTTTCCTTATTGTACTTATTTCCTTATTATATTTAATGTATGTATCTTTGTATATGTGCATATGTATGCTATATATATACACACATTTTTATGTTTTCTGATCTGTTCAGGGATCCAAAGGCATCAGGTTGTTTGCACCCATATTTTAACTAAGTGACCCATGCTCTTAAACAGGACAGTCTGGTGTGAGTGTGTATGGGAGGATTTGAACTCCACACCATTTTTTTTTCCCTAACTTAAGCAAGAACATAAAAAGAGATGAATATTTAACATACATATTAAGTACATGTACATTTCAATTTTTTTTTTCATTTCTCAAGGGAAATATTTATACTCCTCACACAGGCTTGTATTAAACCAATCAGCTTTCTGTACCTTCTTTAAGTGCTGTGAGACTGGTGATTTATTATAGAGTGGCATATATGTCTTGGAATTACAGGTATACATTGCAACCAAGCAATATAACAGCTAGTTTGTGGACCTTTTATAAATTTTAAGTTGCTGTTTTCAATCTAGGCAATTAAAAGCACTAAGCACTGTCATTAGGATTTACTATTTACTGGTATTTCTCAGAAAGGTAAGGATATGGAAAACATTCCAAATATTAATAAAATCCCTCTTTTTAAGTTCTTGAGTATTCTTGGGAACAGTACTCAGATATTCTTTGAATTGCAAGGTTCTCCTTACAGCACGTTTGCACTTAGACAATACTAGATTATATATACTTCTTAGTAAATAAGTATTTAAATCTTCATGGGAATAGAAGCTGGAATCTGTGTATCCTGGACCTCAGACCAGAGCCGAAATGTGGTTTCTCTCTCTTACACACAGAGACACTTTCATTCTCTCTCCCAATTACCGATGAAAAAAAATCAGATATTCATCTTGCTGAGCAATGCAAATACCATGAGAACAAACTGCAGATGAGAATAAAGTTTCCTATACGTTCAATTCTGTAGTAACTGAAATAGTGTCATTCCTCAACACACAGCTTTCTTGCCTCCATCCTTTATATAATTCCAGGTCAATAAATACACCGTGAAAAAGAATGAATTCCTGGAATCCTGGGAACACAGAGATGGGCAGGAAGGAAATATGACTGTGTTCAACGATCTGCATCAGGGCTGCACTAGCAATATTATTTTTAGCATCTGACATTTTTATCTGCTATACTTTTCAGGGATAAAAGAAATAATGCTCTTTTAAATGTTTTCTTAAATATTTTAAAAATATAGTTGTCTGCAAAAGGTGTAACAAATTCTACTCTGCACTGGTCACTTGCATCAAATATCATTAGTGTAGTTTGAACACTGCAATGTTACAGCACCATTCGAGTTACATTACTGGCATAAATAGACTTCTTGGTGCCATCTTCTCAGTCTGAGGTACTGGTGGGAGGAAACACAGCTCTTTTCAATCTGGTATTTTTCAACCAGCAGACAAGGTACTGAGGGGATACGCTCAGGCAGCATATGAATATGGGGGAAGGAGGTATTCATAGAATCATAGAATAGTTTGGGTTGGAAGGGACCTTTAAAGGTTATCCAGCCCAACCCCCTTGCAGTGAGTAGGGACATCATCAATTAGATCAGGCTGTTCAGAGTCCCGTCCAACCTGACCTGGAATGTTTCCAGGGATGGCACATGTACCACCTCTCTGGGCAACCTGTGCCAGTTTTTCACCACCCTCATTGTAAAAAATTTCTCCTTTATATATAGTCTAAATCTACCCTCCTTTAGTTGTAAACCATTACCCTTGTCCTATTGCAACAGGCCTTGCTATAAAAGTTTGTCCCCATCTTTCTTTTAGGCCCCCTTTAAGTACTGGAAGGCTGCTATAAAGTCTCCCCGGAGCCTTCTCTTCTCCAGGCTGAACAACCCCAACTCTCTCAGCCTGTCCTCATAGGAGAGGTGCTCCAGCCCTCTGATCATTTTTGTGGCCCTGCTCTGGACCTGCTCTAACAGGTCCATGTATTTCCTGTGCTGAGGGCTCCAGAGCTGGATGCAGTACTGCAGGTGGGGTCTCACCAGAGTGGAGTAGAGGGGCAGAATCACCTCCCTCAACCTGCTGGCCACACTTCTTTTGATGCAGTCCACGATATGGCTGGTCTTCTGGGCTGTGAACGCACATTGTCAGCTCATGTCCAGCTTTTCATCCACCAATATCCCCAAGTCTTTCTTGACAGGGCTTCTCTCAATCCCTTGATCCCCTAGCCTGTGTTGGTACTGGGGTTTGCCCTGAGCTAAGTGTAGGACCCTGCACTTAGCCCTGTTGAATCTCATGAGGTTCACACGGGCCCACTTCTTGAGCTTGTCAAGGTCACTCTGGATGGTATCCTGTCCCTCAGGTCTTCTCCATTTCATCCATTCATGTCCCTTTAGGATCACTTCTTTACTGCAGGTAATACTGTTGGATGGATCTGCTAATCTTTCTGAAAGTGGACTAGAGAGATCTTCAGACAAACTATTTGTTTTGGGCTGTTATTGTGATACACTGACAGAATTTGTTGAAATGGCGGCTGAAAAAAGGGTGATGGTAATTCTCCCTTAAAAGCAGAGTAACTCAGCAAAATTTAAAAACCACAAGTTTTTACAGGACGGGGAAAACATTTTCTTATCTCTTTTTTTCTTTTTGCCTATTTTTCAAAGGCCTGTTGGACCCATGTGGAGATGTAATAATTTTCTAAAGAAGAGATACAAGTTAGTGTAAAATGATAGAACTTCTAAAGCAGCCTAAAACGAGGGATCTTCCAGCCTAAAATACACATTAGACATATATATATACAGACCCTATGCAGGAAAGTATCTACTTGACATATCATGGACAAAACCATATCCTAATGACCTGTCAGTCCTGGGTATTAATATGTTCAGGATACATTAAGAAAGTTGCAGGAGGTGCTGATAACTCTATATATGTTGCTAAAATGTGCATATCATCAGATTTTATTAATATAAAACAAGGTATTTCATTTCAAATTGGTTATACAAAGTGAAATACACTTTTTGGTAAAGGTGGATCAAGTTTTAGTGTTACTCATTATCAAACACGCTTTTGAATTTCTTACTTTCCAGGTTTGTTTTCAGTTTGTGCTGCTTGTATGCATTTGAAGTAATGACTGCAAAGCATCTTCTGATTAACCTTTATTAACATGGAAACAAACAGTTTAACCTGTTCAGTATATTCAGAAAATATTTTAGATGTATAAATAATCACCCTGCTTTCAGAGAAAACATACTGCTTTCTCCAACTAAAAACTAGAAACCCTCTTTTTTTCAGCTTAAACACTGAAAAAATGTATTAACTGCAGTGCTAATATTGATTTTACAAGTAGGTTCTATAATATAGCCTTTCACTTAACACCTAAGAAATAAAGAATGACTATCCTTTTTAATATCCCTATAATCTGTCAAAATACAAAACTTCTTTTAATATAATGAAAAAGAAAAGCCCACTAATTCATCACAGCAAAATATGTTCCAATGATTAAATCTGTGTGTAACAGATTTTAACAATAACAAATATGGCTGCAATTTACAATAATTATTTTGCATATATGGAAGCAGACGCACGTATATATATACACACATATATATATTTATACACACATGCATTTATAAAATACATTTAATCTTAAAACTATGTTTCAGTTAACTTAAAAGTCAAGAGAATTTGAGGAGACTTTCTTTTTGACAGGTAAGTTCAGGCAGATACACATACCCTGAGGTATCTACATTGATTCTAGTATGCTGCGTGCTGGAACAGTGTAAAGTATATGCATCATTGAGTTTACACTGCAAAGGAGATAAAATTATTTTCTCATATTTTTAGATTTATCTTTTCTGAGGCAGATATATTTGTTTGCTTATTAGGCAAGATAGGACAAATTTTTCCTGTGGTTTGAAAATGCTTTCTCTGTTCTGTGGCCTGAAACAAACATATTTGTTCTAAACTTAGTTTATACTATCTAAATTGCATGGCACATTAATCAATATTGCCCAATATTTTTAAACAATGAAAAGTTTTTTAGTAGTTTGTGTCTTCAATTCGGACTGGTAAACGCTGAATCTGGCAGATGATGTGAAATCAGGAATTCTCACTGAATAAAAATTAGATTCAGATCTTGCATATCTTGAGGTTCATTGATTCAAACACTTTCAGTTGTGAACTGGACCCTGCTCTTTATTTTCTTCTAAAAGATATCAAACCAAACGTGGAAGGATAAAAAGAGTCTTTATTCAGGGTTAAGTTCAATTATCTTCACTGCAGCATTTCCAAAAGTTTTTGGAACAGTAAGAAAGTATAGGAGGTTACAGCTTTATGATTCTTCAAGAGTATTTAATGAATAATTCACACTTCCTATGCACATTCTTTAGTCGTGATTTTACACATTGATACGTAGCTTGAAGAGAAGGACTGTATTGCCTTAACTGTGTGCTTACGCTAAGTAATTCCATGTAGTTTAAATTCAGCAGTGAGCTACAGCACAGTTCTTTTAATTTGAGATATCAGGAAACACATGCTGAACTAAGAGTGCAAATTAAATGGCATAAAGTCAGTATAAGAGGACCTTTATTAGAAGCCATGTCAGGCCTCTAAGCATGTCTCCTGGGAAATCAATTAAGAAGTTTCTTGAGAACCAGTATACTTAGACAGCTAATAAAAGCATTTGTTTTTCTTACAGCAAACCTAGCTCCTGAGTGTATGCCATATATTAGATGTTTGAATTATGCAAGTTCTTAATCATAATAACATCAAATATATTCCCCCCCCCTTACTAATGTCCTCTCACTTGTAGCAGTGGTCAATCATGACCGTACATGAGGACCGGGTGCTGTAGCATTTCCTCCTGTAGGAAGCCCTGGCTAATAAACATGATGACTTAACTGTATTACTTATCACATACCAGTTGTAGAAAGATAACTAAAATATCTTACCTTCAAGACGTCTAAAAAAAAGCCTTGAGGTCAAAACAAAATCAAGACATTTACTAATTTAAGTAGGTGGAATGTCAGATGACTGAGATAGAGAACTTATTTCTGGTTGCTAAATATCAGATACTATCTCAAACATAAAGTTAATAACAGAACTGAGAGAGGTTTAGAAAACAAGTTGCATTCAGCTGCCATAGTGTGACGGTGTGCTTCCCCTCCCTCTCCAGGCGCCACGTAATCTTCATCTCCTGTAACCCTGCCCAAGCGATAACCACCCATGGTGGTCATAATGGGTGCTTGTAGTCGTGATGGCAGGCATCCAGGGCTCAGTGTGGTTTTGGGGAGACAGATAACAACACAATAGCCAAGGGCTAACTTGAGCAATACTGGTTCTGTGGTCAACATGTAAATATGACTACAGGTCAATCATCTTACCCTCATAAATAGTGAACAGCCCAAGAGCCCTTTGAGCTCTCCTGAACAGCAGCGAGCTGCACACCAGGATCTCCCCTTGAGTCGGGACGCTGCTCAAGGTTACTCCTCAAGGTTGAGAGATTCCTTGCCACAGCAGATCCTCGGTAAGTGACTAATAGCATGCTGAACTTTGAAATCTTAGCTAAGTGATACAAAGGATTGTGCACATATAATCCTTTAGATGTAAACCGTTGACCAAGTCTGGGAGTAGGATTGGATCCAGCCGCACCCAGACTTCTCTCTGAGAAGGAGTTTAGAAAGCAAGGGGGTCCTTTCTGAAACCGTGACTCAACGGGAGGGTCTCCCTGACAGTACTGTCTGACCCTGCCCTCTATGCAGTAAATAACCAAGTGTACCTTGCCATCTCAAATCTTGTTAAACTGTCACATCTATTATCAACTTTATTAAATTATTGTTTTTTATAACAATAAACATATTGCTGCTTCTCTCTTACAAGTGAGGTGCATCATTCTATCCGTGACACATAGTAGATGTATTCTTGCTTATGTGGATGATGCAGAATACGCTACCCAGCCTCCTGCCACAGACTCCTCAATCCTGCCACATCAGAATTATGCTGGTCTTTTCCAAGTCCTGTTTCATACCTGCATTTGTGCCATGCAGGTGCTCCAGATGAGCAAGGGCTTTAAAAATCTTATTCAGGTGCCTCATATTTACCTGTTTCTGCAACTGTCTACACAGTTGGATGTACAAAGACCTGTAAGTGGTGGAGTAACTCTCCTAGGACTCTTATATGCAGTCCTTGGAAGAAAGAGCTGAAGTCCCTCTCTTCTGAGTCAAGTGCTCTGTTCATTTGGGCTTATCAGTTATGGCCCTTTTAAAATTTTGTCTCCAGTCAGCGGTTCTTCACTTCCTGCTGCAAAATAGAAGCAGCTCAACTGCAGAATTAGAATGTGGCCCCTATGTTTTGAGAAGACTCATGATTGCTGACCTATATCAGGTGTGATCTCAGCATGCCTCCTGGAAATGCCAAGGATTTTGGTGGTAGAATGCTTACTCTGAGGATCCCTACCCCATATCTCATTTTCTTAGAATGAGATTGGTATAAAATTCTCACAGCCCTCTCAAAGCAAGGATTTAAGCATAATGGTCAAAATTCACATCAAATTTGACACAGTAAGCTGCCTTGTTGCCAGCTGTTTTTCTTTTTCCCAAGAAAATGTGATAGAAAAATCAGGGAGAAGCTGCTTTATAGTTCCAGCTTGTATTATATTGTTCTTCAAGTCTGTACTCTTTTGACTGACGGCTACCAATTTCTTCTCCTTCAGTCTCTAGACGTTCATGCTGTTGAAGACCAGGATAATACACTCTGGTTCTAATCCTGAACTTTGACTTTCACCTGCACATGTCAGGTTGCCTAGGAGGAGTTATCAGTGTCTGGTACATGGGCAATAACTGAGTTTAATCTAGTTACCACTTACAAAGAATATTGCAGAGGAAGGACAAATGTAGAAACCTGCCCCTGTTCCAGAAACGCTATCAAACAGAATTTATCTGCTTGCATGATTCAAATTGTTGGTGTTCTAGATCAACCTTAATTCATGGAACATATTTATGCTTGTATATAAGCCATACCTGTTCACAAAAGCACATGCATACACCATTATCTTTCAATACATGCAAGGTATTTTGCAGGGGAAAAAAAAAAAAAAAAGACTTTACTGAGAGAAGCAGTAATCCTGTATTCAAAGCCATTAGATCGGATGAATGTTGGTAAACTGGGAGGTATTAATCATGATTCTTTCCTCTGTCACTTCCTTAGGCTACTGTGTTTAAATACCTTCTAACCTCTTCCTCCATCTCTCTCGTTCCTTCCTCCTTTTCTTTCTGGTTTTCTTTCTATCTTTCTTTGAATGTTCAGATATATATTATCACTAAAGAAATGGTATCAGAAATGTGGCTTCTTTAAATGTAACCAATTATGAAAAAATGCATATTGTTACTATGAATTATTGCATTTAAAGGTAAATGACACCATATCACATAGATATGTCTATCCATGCATGCGTGTATGCGTGACAGTTGACTACAGAGTAGGTAATTCAGAGAAAAAGTAGTTTTATAAGATTTACTATTCATGTTTAATTTACATTGTTATCATTAATGATTAAATTCGAAAAATTCCAAAGAGAAAAAAAAATATATAAAAGAGGGACTGACATTTTATTGCTTTGCTTTTCAAATATGTAGACATTAGTTGAGTAGACGAAACTGTGCTGTGATGGAATTTCAAACCACAAGTTTGCTATTTCTGTGTAGCAAAAACTGTATAAAACTATTCTGCATAGAAATCTTTAAGAAAAAATGTTTTAACTGGTGGCTTTTAACTTTAACTTTAAGGTTAATCTGAAGAGTCTAAAGGGAAAGAGGCCTGTTTCCACTTTGAGAAGTTTAATAAAATTCAAAATTATGTCTGAGAAATACTGAAGTAAGCTGATAAAAATGTCCTGCTTTTGAAAAATGTTTCAAAAATTCAGAGAGGGAAACTAGACTTACCATCATGTTTGAAGGCCTCTGAAAAGTGGTAGAGGTTTGTTGGGGAGTGATAATGTGCAGCTCCTCTCCAGCCTGGTGAAGATACACTTCCTAATGAAGGACTGCTTAATCGTGGTCTAGTCTTTGAATTAAATGAGGTTAAAGATGAACTACCAGATTTGATTCTTAGGATAGCAGCATATGAAGTGGGGAGACCAGGAACAGCTTCTGAATATTCTGGAAAAAACCCAAGAAGTGAACACTGAATAAAGATAAAATTTATCGCATTTCAAAAGAATATTTAGTCATGCAGTAGAAAAGTAAAAAGGTTTTATCTGTAAAAGGAGCGTCAGAAACGCCCCAGACTCCACGAGGGACTCGGCTTCTAGACAGAGCTGGGTAGCAGCATAGAGCTCTAAGACAGAATATTCCCCTGCAGTTTCAACACAATATTAAATTTCTTACTTACTGTAATATGAGTTTTCAATATTTTTAATTCTATTTCTATGACCGTAAGTCACAGTAGAAAAGTGTCTGCCAAGTCACCGTCTTTCCTTCACAGTCTTACATTACTTTGTATACACAATGCAGAAATACTGGCTGAAGCTAAATATGCTCCTCATTTCAACACTACAAAAAGTTGGCTAGCTAAAAAGCCCAAAAGCCCATATGTGCACAAACATGTCTCCCAAAAATATGCACATGCTGAAGTCAGCTCCTTCTCTGTCTCTTCAACCTCCCTTTTTTTTCCTTTTCTGCCTACACGTAAAATTTCAGTGTCTACAAATAAAGAATAGTTCCCACATTTTTGGTCCCTGTATAATATCAAATATAAGAGAAATAAATAAACTATATTATGATATTAAAAATATCACTTGGAAGTTGCAGGAACAAAGTAGGCACAACTATTGAAATCAATAGTCCTTAACATGCAAAAGTCTTAAGGAGGTGAGAAGAACACTTAAAAATACATTGATATAAATGAGCAAAGGCAGTTAGACTGTATAGCAAGTGCCTATGAAGGAACTGATTTTTAGGGGGACAGTGGAAGTGGCTGGCAGAAAAAAAGATAACTTTTCTGTCATCTCCATTGAAGGTAAATATTTATAAATCAGACATTCTTCACATTGGCATAATATGAACAAAGAAAAACTGTAAGCGTTCAAAAGCTTTGAATAACAGCACACCTAACTGAAATAAAACCTCTTTAAAATATTTGGTCATGGCCTTGCTGGAGAGCTTTTAGAAAAATATCCTAAGCATAAATATAGTCTGGACTATTTTATGTTTCAAATGGTTTAAAATTAGAGAAATATCAATTTTTACTTTATGAAGATTGTGACAGTGAATGCTTAAGAGTCTTTCAGGTTTAGGAAAATGTCATTTCAGTACAGCACTTATTGTTTCTGATCAGGTGTTAAAAATGTACCTCTTCTACATTTTTGAAGAAGCTGGAATTTGACAAAAGCAGATGATCAGTATTTTAAAATTACCATTTTCATCTATGCAAACTTTAAATATACAGATCATTTGATAACGCTGTATCTCACTTAAAAGCTGGATTTAAATACAAGTTTTGGCAATCAGATGGGAAAGACACAAATAAGGAGAACTCTGCCTTAACTTGTTTTTCATCCTGGTCTCCCAAACCATCTGCTTTATAACGTGCATTGTAATGTTTTGTATATCATATACACAGTAACTTTCCTGACCCGCAAAGAGGGAGAAAATAGAATATCATCATGATAAACTAAAATGTTGTATGAAAATATATCTTATAGGACCTCTTGAAACATTATCAGTGGAATATAAATGTGATTACACAAAAAATATCTTTAATTGTCTTTCAATAGTCTTTCAACAGTGTATTTCAGTTCTTTTAAAGTAAAATTTTTCAATAGGGGGGAAGTAAAGTAAAATCAATTTCCAGAGGAATATTAAAAAAAAATCTTTAAAATTTCATGTTAAAAATCTATCCCCATTAAAATAACTTATTTTCATTTTGATTCCCCTGAGGTCAGAATCTCAAGGTCATTGAGGTTTCTTGAAGAAATTTTTGTATTTTTGACTTATTTTGGTCTCACCAAATGTTAATTTATCTTATGAACAAAAGTGGTTTTGGCCTTACAAATATAAATGATTTCAGATAAATGAGCTGCAGTAGAAATGTCCATGTTTAAACTTATCACATGAAATCTTTAATGCAGAATAGACAACTTCCTCGTGAGCAGAGAATGAAGATGTTCCCTGGGGAGTACGGACATAAATGAAGAGGCAAAACTCTCTCTAACACAGTCTACGTCAGAGGATAGAAACATTCAGTGGTGAATGTAGCGGTTCTGGTGGCAGGATAGCGAATTAGTTGAACTGTAAGTGGACACTGGACACTGTGGAGCTCCTCAGATCCTCACAGCTCAGATCCTCTGATATCCCTGCTGCTGATGACCTCCCTGGAAATGCTGCAGGAAACCTGGAAATGGGCAGATTGGGATGCAGTCATGTTTTTCTCACATGGAGCTGGGATGTGGCTAGATTGTATCTCATAACAAGGATGGTACCATGCAAAGGACTCTTTGAAAAAACACCACCACTCTCTGTCTTTTAAATACACACATATGCTTCTGCTTCTAATCCAAGGTCAACAAATGATCTGTAATCTGTGCGACATGGACAAGGAAGCAGAAAAAAAATGCTAAACTAAAAAGTATGATGTCACAGAACTATTCCTATATATATTGTTATACATAAGTAAATTATTACATAATTTTAACAGTGATGCATATTCTGGTTTACAGGATCCATTTCTACAGCTTTTCAAAAAAAAAAAAAAAGTGGAAACAGTGGTGATTACTGTTGGGAAGACATTTCACTAGTGTACACACAGACATTAAAGAAATACACACTGGAAGGAATTTTACTTTATAATAAAAAAAAATACAGATCTGTCTTTGGTCCAAACTTTACAACACAGCATAATAAACCTTAATAAGATTTCCAAAGGAAACATGATTACAATCACATCTATAATGAATGTACTGTTCCTTGAGTATTTTCTGCAGATACAGGCACTTTTCTATTTTCAGCATGTTATTTTAGCTCTATGCTATTTGCCCTATGGCAAAGGACATGGATTTGGGAAAACTTTATGTCAGTACTTTTTCAGCAAATAATACATGCTTTGTGTGACTGAAATAATGTGCTATTAGGCTGTTAAATGTACTATATGCCATATATACACCAGTAGTAAAACTCTATGTCTGAAGACCTTTTAAACTATGTAGTCCATTTGTTGACAACAGAAGATAGTTCCTTAGGTGATGTTCCTGAGTATATCAGCTATTCCAGTTCAAGAAGATTCAAATTATTCTTATGTCATTTCATTGGGAAAATTATGAACCAGTCTTCCTTCATAGGTAGACAGAAAGTCTTCCTGCGTGTTAGAGAGCATAAGTTGTATATTGCTTCTTTTGCAAAGAAATGGAGGTTAGCAACCAGAAATGACATACTAACACTAATAATCCTGATTCTTAGATAGACCATTTAATATAACTTCCATGTTCCTATTACCCTGTACTGTCATCTTGGAAAGTGAGTGGCGCAAGTGCACAACTGTAGGTTTCTACATAAACATACTGCTTTGTAATTCTTCCTTTTGTTTTCAATAGTAATTTTTTCAGTTCAATGACACACCGAGAACAAAACGCAGCCAGGTCCCTGCTCTTCTAGTGAGCCTGTGACTTAGCTCTCCTCCTTGCTGTGTCTCTCATTCTCTGCCATCTCCACCTGCTTCCATAAAAGTCTCTCAGATGATCTTGCTCACCTGAAAGAAACATCTTTCTACTAGGTTCTGCCAGATTCATCACCCAGCAAACAAGTTAAGACAGGTAAGTAGCCTTCCTCCCTGCTGCCCAGGCACACAAGAGAAACAAATAGTACGCGCACATATATAAAGTTATAAACAAGCCCATCAAAACTTGTATCCTCCATTACACTTAATTCGTTTACCACCAGGCCGAATTGCAGATTATACATGCATGGCAGAGCAAAATAACCGTTAATCCTTTGAAAATTGTGCTATGAAATACTTTTTCTTTTTACTCTTTTTAATCGGAAGGGCATGCCAGCTTATGAGATGAGGCATACTACAGTTCCTAGTAAGCTTGAGCTAACAAGTACTCCTGACCTAATTAGCTTGGGAACAGACTTTCTGTCATTAGGGTCAGTGCCTTGAACAGCTTCCAGACAGAGGAACACATCTGGAGGGGAAAGACGTTTGAGGAGATGCAGGAGCCAGACAAACGTGGAGGGCTAAGCGGTAAGTGGGACTCAGTAAAGGAGAAAGTACAATAGTGAGACTTGCTCCAGGCTGCCTAAGTTTTGCCAACATACCAACTTGCTAGACAAAAGTAAATAGAAGCCATACTGAAATCTCCAGTGGTATACAGCCTCCCTTTCTGCAGACGTTTGAATCAAAGTACAGTTTTTGCTAATGAAATATTTCTCATTTTTAGGCTATAACTCTCCTGTTTCTTTGCATACATAATGCGATAAGCTACTCCAGTAAATAAGAGTCAATGGCCCTGAGATAGTTTTGATAATTTCTTTTGGCTGGAATAGTATGTGTAGGAAGCTTGGTGAAATGACCTTATTCTGTGTTGCCTCAACAAGTCAAGACCATAATTCTTTTACCACTTAAAAAGAAAAAAAATATTTAAAAATCCTTTGTTATCTAGTTGAATAGGGAAAACTTGTTCCACAGTGGTAAATCCAGGGTTTGGAAGAACAAGAGAATCAACATGATCTCAGATGACATGAATGCAAAGTATCATGGGAAGAAAGAGAAAAAAGGATATAAAAGTCAGTCTACATGCTAAAAAGGTCCTGCAGTAATGGCAGTATTACGCAAGCTGGTTTCTGACCTTTCATGCTATAATTGTTTCATTTGGCTGGGATTAGTGATCAATGTGAAATTTCACCCAGACTCTGGTTGCTTTGCCACGCTTGTGGGGATGTTGTATCTGAGTAAAGCTTCTCTTGTAAGACATAACTGGAAATGGTTAATAAATTATACACAAGCAAATATTTCTTGTTTTGTTTACTGAAAGCCTGTAGCCTGTGATCATTACTGACAACTAGAGCAGAAATCACGCTTACCTGAAAAAAACCCCCACTTCCTAATCTGAACATTCGCCTCCAGAGATTTAGACTTCTGAACTGCCTAGTTGCAGTGGCTTAATTAGAATATATTTTTATTGGAGTACAATAAAATTATTCCTTTAATTTGGTTTAGATTAGACTTCTGAGACTTGGGAGAATAAATTTGTTTTCCATTATTTAAGTACATAGTTAAACTGCTGGAGAGTAGAAGTTGCTGTCTAATGTGTTTTTTAGCTTTACCAGTCTACACTTAAAATCCTTGATAAATTCCGTCAAATATCTATGGGTAGCTCTCAGAACTTTGCTGCACCTGAGCTTCACAATTAATTTATATTTTCTCTAACATCATTCTTTGAAATAACTTAAGTATTTGGGATGAAACATCCAAAGGCTTTTCAGCTGCAAGCAGACTCAGATAAGGAATATATAGGCCCAAATGGTAAAGATATTAGCAAATAGAAACCAGACACAATAAAATCAGCAGCTTGGATTAGCCTTCATAGTTCTTTGAACTAGAACTACCAGATTTATAGTCATCTTAACAACAGTATGACAGTTTTAAGATAGACTATATTTTTTTATTCCAAGTGCACATTTTCTTAAATGTGATTTCCAACAGCAAACTATGATTTGAATTAGTTTTGGTAACTTTTTAATGAATGTGTGTAAACTCATTAAATGATTGATGCATCTCTTATTATTTCCAGCATATGCTGCTGTTCAGCCTTTCTTTGCTCATGTTCAATCTAATGAGGAAAAACAATGTCACAGGTAATATAGAAACTGCCTTTTACTGATTACTGAGGTTTTTTTCCTTTAGAAAAAGCAAAAATATGAATTTCAAGATCATCTGAAAGAAGTTTTCTTCTATAATTTGTAATA
This sequence comes from Burhinus oedicnemus, assembly GCA_008921705.1. Taxonomy (NCBI): domain Eukaryota; kingdom Metazoa; phylum Chordata; class Aves; order Charadriiformes; family Burhinidae; genus Burhinus; species Burhinus oedicnemus. Next base: position 1,880,764 of record VFFE01008969.1, read on the forward strand.
GCTATGTCAGGTTAAATTCAACTTCATTTCACGTGTGCTACGAGAGAACCAAGCTGATTCTGAGAGAAAGGGAATCTTTTCCCACAGGATGGCACATGCTTATACATGTTCCTCAGGCACAGTCCATGGGTACGAATATAAACCACAAATAATATCCTGTTATATTTTATCTAACAAATCCGTTTCAAAAGGCACAACCTATGTCAACATAGCTCCAACAATGGTACTATGTAATTTGACCAAATTACATTCTTTCTTCAAACAGAGAAAAATGACAAGGCAAATTCACTGAATCCGTCCCCAAAACTTCTTTGAAAACTGCTTTTATAGTGTTTGAAATCTATGGAGAGTAAAGGATTCTGACTCTTGGGGTGATATTTTGTTTTCTCTCATTCCTTTTTTTTTTTTTTTTAAGTGACTCCTGGTCAGTTACTAACTCATTGACATTTCTCAACTATCTAATTAAAATGTAGTCTATCTTATAATACTTGCAAATGTGACCTTCATTTGTATATTTTTGCTAGCGAGCATGTTTAATCAAATGTCACTAAGACTGTTAACCCATTTTTTTTCATTGTAACTTTTAATTACATTGTTTCAGTGGAAGTGTTCAGTCTTCCAAGTTTATGAAAATACATGCCTTCGTTCTGTAAACTGGACTGTATCACTGTTGCTCCTCAATTTTTTAAACACAAATATATTTTCTGTCTTGTTCTGTGCATGCACATAGGTTTCCTTTCAGACTGCTCGATGATATATAGATTGGCTATAACCTGAGAGAGACACGCAAGAATAGTAATAAACTGTGTTGATAAGGTGTCCATCCAGGGCATCTCCTTATGAGAGCTAGGATTACTACTAAAACACAGCAAAAGTGTCAATAAATGATGTTTTCCTTATGAAATGACATTAATTGTAACAAAAAAAACCCCCAGAACAAAATAAACAAAAAAGTGGAAGACAGCAGATTTTCTTGAGAACTGCTTAATGCGTCTGATCCTCCTCTGCACACTTTCCACTGTATGTGGTTTAGTTTATGTGTCATTTTAAAGATGCTATTATAACCCAATTATTACTCAAAACAACAGGCAATGCAACAACATATGCAGATAGTCATCAAAACCAAACCAAACAAAAAGATTGAAACCTTCACCAAGAACCTCATTTTAAACATCTGGAATCTGATGTCTACATGTGAGCTAGTGAAGTTGGGTTCACTTTACAGGTAGCAAAGAGGAAGGGGAACATGGCATGTGACATGATGGGCATGCTCAGTAAGTGGCTACTTTTTGCCACAGACTTTAAAAGGAAAGTAAGGTGTCAACATTTCAACTTGTTCAGAAGTCCATTGCCTTTGTCCTCTCATCATAAATCAGTCAAGCTTCATTTGTGTCTTTCCTGCTCAAAATGTCCAGTTGTTCTGCATAGGAGTGAAGATCAAGAGATTTGAACTGTTTTCCAAAGCAGCAGTGGGGGATTATTTAGAAGCTGGAAGTTCTCAAGGAAAATATGTTGGTGGTCCTCATCAACCTTTTTTACCACAGATTTCATAGTATGGGAAAGGGAGAAAATTCATCTATTTAAGATGGTTTTTACTTGGGGAAAAAAATTATTTTTGCCAGGACTTTGGCCACAATAAGTAAACCTTCAATCCAAAAATTGTTCTGCTGAACTTTTTAGTAGTCCAGGGTCCAAGGAAAATACACAATAATTTAATATGAAAATCCAAAATAGCATCTTGCTTTATAGAATTTGCTTTTCTCTTAGAAATCTGGTCATACAAGGTGTCCTGGTTTGAGGTAAAACAGGACCAATTTTGTTCAGTAACTTTTCTTTTTAGCTAGGCCTCTTCTAACTGCTGAAATTAACAACATGTTTTGCAGAAAACTGTTCGCTCTCAGAGTGATAAGACCCATGTTTATAGCTGAGACCAAGGAACGGTATGCAGAGAGGCTCTTGCTTATACTTATTGCTATAACAACCAAGGCCAGCCAAATTTGTTACTTGCCCCGTTGGAGGGTCGGAAGCGGAAAAGCGTAGAGGGGTCACACCTGCGGGGAGGAGTGGACAGGACAGGTGACCCAAAACTGACCAACAAGGGTATTCCATCCCATCTGCCTCATGCTCAGTATAAAAGCTGAGGGATCAAAGGGTCAGCCCTCTTTCTTCAATGGCCGGCGTCCTGGGAGGACTCTGTCTCTGCGTCTGCCTTTGATCCCGATCCTGAATCCAGATCCGGAATCCAGTTCCCGTCCGTCACCGAGTCCAGTCTGGGACTTCCCCAGAACCTGCTGGTGACGTGATTGTCATCCTGGGAGCTTGATACGGTTTTGTATATATTTCATTATTTTTCTTTTTATTATTTTATTATCAATATTTCATTAAAGTAGTTTAGATCCTTCTAAACTCTTAAGTCTCTTTTTCTCTCTCTCTCTTGCCTCCCGAGCGGAGTAGGAGAGAGAGAGCATCTGTCGTTCCACCGGATTGGGCCAATCTGGCCCAAACCACGACACAAGGCAGCAAATTTGAGAACATAGAATACTATGGACAGATATGGAAAAAAAAATTAGGGATATTTTTTGTTTTCTTTTAAAATAACAAAAGGAAAGTGTTTTGAAGAGTTAAAACATTGACTGAAACATAGTAAAGAATATTTCCAGCGGCTATTAGCAAATGAATCAGCATCTTTGGAATATTATACTGTTAAAGCTAATTTAAATGTCATGAATTTTTATGAGGAATTATTTTGAATAATATAAAGATTCTTTTGTAGAGTTAGTCATTGTTTCCCTTCCTACTGAAAAAACAATCTATTTTCCATCTTACTTCCACTTCATACTCATAATGCAGCAAATAGATGACTCAATATACGCCCAATTATTCCCACTTTGCATCCAACATACAACGTCCACCAGATGAAGCAAAATATACTTTAAAATAGAACACTTTCAGCTACAGAATGCTTACAACTGCAGTAATAAAAATAATAAAAGTAATAATATATTCCAATTATGGAAAAACATTCATCCAAAGTAAAGTAATTTTAAACTGAGAAGCGCGCTCTGAGATTATTGTCATATTTTTTCTGTCAAAACACTTAATATTTTCTCTTTCAAAACATGCTAATATAATATACAGATTACAACTGGTTAGGGTATGTTTCTGCCATAGCATAGGCTTCAAACACAGCGATTATGTTCAGTAAGTGTTTTGCAGCTTGTTCAAATTCACTGAAGTCAGGTAATGAAAACTGCTTTTCAGATGTACAAAATACAAAACTTTTCTTTGAAAACTCTACTCACCAACTTATTGAAGGAAAATTTAACTCCATATATTAACAAAACTTTATAATTTAACATATTCTATCTAGCTCAATATTTATTACTTCTGTTTTGTGCACAGACCGAAAATGTGTCTGATGCTTTACCAATGTGTGGAATTTTTCTGTCTCTGTATCTAATAAAAAGAAGTTTTAGGACAGCTTTGTCTGAAAAATAACACTTAGAGCAGACAGCGTAGGTAGCTGAGTGCATCACTACTCTATGCCACCCAGGAAAGAGAATGTAGAAATTAGCTGCTTCTACATATCTTGTGATCTTTGGGCTGAAAGAGTAGTGTTACTTACTAGCTGTAATTTGTAGGCACATATGAATAAGTGCCCTAAGACTCCTAAGTGGTTTTTGTTTGGCAATTTTTAGATATACTTCATTGTGCTACTTCTTCAGGTACTTTTCATAAAATATTTTCATCTCAAACGTGACTTGTATTCTCTAGCAGGAAAGTATGGAGCGTTACTAATGTGAGATCCATAGATTAGCCTACACTGTTTGCTTTTAATTGAAATCTTAACTTATTTTCCCCGTGGCTGATGATCATCAGAGTGAGCTGTCAATTCTGAATGTGAAGGGAGAACCAAGTACCAAAGGTCAACTATTTCAGTACAAATCAATTAAAGTAATTAGATGGATAGAAATCCTCATTTATAGCCCTTGTTTCGTACAATAATATGCATATCAATGTTAGGTGGACAATAATAGATCAATCCACAGCAAAGGAGAAATTTGTAATTGACATTATTAATATAAAACACTTGATTAAATTATTAACACCATCATGAAAACTGAAGCAGTCAAAATCTTAATAATCAGTGTGCGAAGGAAACTTCCTGCTGAATTTCTTGGCAATAGAAATATGTTTACATTTGTAAAACCATGGTTTTTTAAGAGATCAGATAACTGCTTGGCCAGAAAAACATAATCTAGGATGTTGCTCACTTTTCAGAAAGGTTTTGAAACACATCTTGAACTAACTTGAAAATGCCAGTTTGTCTGCTGCTGCTTAAACACAAGCTCTGGTACTGCCTTAAAACTGCCAGATGTTGCTTTCAAAAGCTACATTTGTGCTTTCTCCTATGTCCTTCAAACAAGGAATTAGCTTCCCATAAACATCTTTATTGCTATCTTATCATATTCCCCCAAAACTACACCTGAAAACCTGCTTTTTTGGTGATGCCAGTGCATCCAGGCCAGCTGGATAGCTGGTGTGAGAGTTGTTATTTCTTCCTGTTTTCTCATGCTCATCAGACTTCTTCTTTGGTCTGTTTATGCATTAACCTGACTAGCGAGGACTATGTCTTTTTTCTTGTACTTTTACCTGTCAGTAAAACAGGACTCCCTGCAGCCATGGATCATATCCCAGCAGAAGCGGCACTGACTCCAGACTGGTGCCCTATGGTGTCACTGGGGCAGTGACTGGGCTGAAATGAGGCCCTGGGCCACGGGCATGGTAGGGGGAAGCCCTGGAGAGGCTGAGCAGGGTCACTCAAGGCTAGAAGAGCCCTCAGGGCCCTGATAGCAACCTCCATTCCCAGCAAGGTGTTCCTCAAACTCTGCCAAGGCCTGGGCTCAGCAGGGATCTGCTATGGAGTGGTTTAGTTGCTGTGGGAGAGCATAGGGCTATTTCAAGGGACACAAAGACAGGGCAGGGACAGGGACTGATACAGGGACATGGCACGGGAGGCTTGGGGCTGTGAGGTGGTGGATTCAGGCCTGACCTATGACTCTTGTGTTTTATGTGTTATAAACAGAAGCACACTATGACCTTTACCACTAAAATGCAGATTTACTAACAAAATACTGAAACCAAAAAAGGTTATTAGTGTATATGTACATGAGAGAAAACTGTGTTCTTTTGAAAAGAAATGGGACTACTGCTTCAGGCTCACATCACCAGGCAGAGCTTTCATCAAGGCATAGGCACACCTCACTATTCAAACAGCTTCCTTGTCTTCAAACCTACGTGGACAGAAGACACTGAAAGTTAAGAGAAATTAGCCACTTATATAAGAGAAGCTGCTCGGAATAATTTTAAGAGTGTATTATCACTTTTTATACTTCGTAACAAGTGTAGACATCTTTTCATCCTTGGATGAAAGAACCTGTGGCATTTTTCATCACAGTATGGAAGTACTGTGAACAATAAAGTCGTAAGGGTTTCCTGAAGTAATGAAAGACAAATATAGATTTCTGAGAAGAGATCATGTATTAATAAGACAGAAAAAGTAGAATTTGACAGGTTTATGTAATCTACAAATTAAGATTAGTTTGGAGAGGTAAGAGCTGTACAGTGTATGGCTTTAAAGAATTTTGCAAAATTTTCTTTTATTATAAGGGAATGTCCTCAGTTTGGAAGCTGTGCAAGTAAATAGATAAAATTAACATTCCATGCAAGGAGTAAAAGAGCAAGAAATTCTCGTAGTGTTTAATTAAAATAATAAAATAATCCACTAAAGTTTTGTCAATTAACATTTAGTTTTTGAGAAGGATCAATTTTACTTTGACATAGAAATTTGTGGACCAGCTTCTGATTAACACGGAGACATTTATAATTCACAGCTAAAGTAAAACTTCCTTTACATTGCAAAGTTAATTAGAGGTTACCTAGGATAATGTAAGTTTTTCTGTTCCCTGTGATACACATTCCTACATATTATCAAAATTATGTGTGTTTATGTGTCCAATGGAAGCAGACAGTCTTTCATCCCCTTCAAAATATCCGTCTCCTGGTTCAAAGTATTTATTTATTTTTGAGGCAGCTAATGTATTCTCCCCTACCCTTGGGTCCTTCTCTAGTTCTCTGTGGTTTGCTTTAGTGTTTGCTAGATATTTTCCAGTGCACTCTCACCTTGTCTTTCATCTTTGAGACCTTTATGTGGCTTAGTCTTTCCTTAGGAATCCTATAAATTAATCACTGGATGTATTGTCAGTGTAAACAGCTGTTGCTAGCAATTAAACAATCCTTACACACACAGAGTGAAATTCATTCTCGTGCTCTGGACAAATACACTGGCAAAGCACTTCTTAAGCATTTTTGAGTATTTAAAGTGGAACATAGGTCTACAGACTGTTAAGGGGGGTAAGATTTTTGTGTTACTTTGTTTTAAAAAAATAATAAAGCAAATTAAAAAATCCCACCTTGTTTTTATGGACATTATTCCACTGTCCTGCGTGGAAACAATAATTCCATGAAAAGGTACATGCCAAAGCTTGTCCCTTGTCTTCTTTGTCTGAGATGCACTAATAGAAGTGAATACAGAAGCCTTTCAAAACATCCAAAATTCTTTCAGTCTTTGCAATGAAATAAATTAATGTTGATTGTGCAGGGATTTGTATTTGCATAGGGTAAAACTATAACACAAACACAGCAGTACACTGTTTTCCTAAATTGAAATAACTTTGTTGTACTAAAGCCTTAATATTTCACGGTCTTTTCAGGTGGTTCTTAATTCTTCTCCTCTGTATTCATAGTGGTTGCTTTTAACCACAGGACCTGGTACCTGCTTGTGTGCATTTCCAACTATAAGCCTATTCTGGTGGTGAGCCTGGCACCCTCACTGAAATATTTGCAAATTCAAAGGAAAGCCATCAAAAGGATGCAGCCATTGAGACAGACTAGCAGCTCCTTGAAGGGCACAGACTTGAGCTGTTCATACAGTCCTTTATAATGGAAAAAAGAGGCTGTACAGCTGATCTACAGCAAAGTATGAATTATTTAAAATAATAACAAGAGTACTGAGATAATTCCCTAACACAACTGTTTTGTTACCCAGACAAAGCAAAAAGTGCAGTTTAATAAGGAGCTACCTAGTAGTTTGCTAAACTTTAGAAACATGATGGTTTTAATTTTCAAGTTCAGCAATAGATTTTATGTATCTGGGGCAAAAAAATCAAATTATCAAAGTTTACCTCACTTAGAACTTCAGCAAACCAGTCTTAAATAGTGCTTCCATCAAATATTTATAGAAGTTAGTCTGAAAAGACCTAACTTTTGCAAAATGATGCTATATAAAGGCGAAAAAAAAGACTTTTAAGTTATGACAAGGTGAAATATTAAGGCAATATTTATGGTTCTGTTTGCATACAGAGATAACTTTCAAAGTTTGATTAATTACTACAGGTAAGAAAGAGCAGAAAATTGACTATAAACTCAAAATAATACTTTAAAATATTTAATAAGATTTTTAAAGGAATATAGATGCCCAGGATTTAGTTTCATTTTCAAAAAATTATTTAAGCACAGAGTCTCATCTTAAAGTGCTGCTGTATATGGCGGGCTTGAGACTTGGAGGATTTCTCCATTCCAGTTCCCTGAAGCCAGGCTGCTGTTGTCCTGTGACACCAAGTCCAGGCACTAGCAAGGCTGAGCATTTATCTCCAGTATATCTCCAGTATATCTCCAGTATAGACAAACACACACATGCAAACTACACAGTCAATGCTGAACATCAGTGGATCAACACAAACAGGGCAGCGTCTTTATGAGCAGCACCTACACACCAGCAGAACAGACATTACCCTCACCTAGGAAAACAGTTTGGAATAGGGTTTAATAGGAAGGCAATATAGAATGAGACAAACAGGTGCAGGGCAAGGCAAGATGAGTGTACTGACCAGCAGCTTATCTGTACCCAGCCCCCCCTTTTTACCACAGAATCACAGAATGGTCAAGGTTGGAAGGGACCTCTGGAGGTCATCTGGTCCAACTCCTCTGCTAGAGCAGGGCCACCTAGACCCGGTTGCTCAGGGCCATGTCTGGATGGCTTTTCAATATCTCTAAGGAGGGAGACTCTGGGGAATCTGCACTTCATGACCGTTGTAGTAAAAAAGTATTTCCTGGTGTTCAGAGGGAACTTCCTGTGTTTCAGTTTGTGCCCATTGCCTCTGGCTCTGTCACTGGGCATCACTGAAAAGAGCCTGGTTCCGTCCTCTTTGCACCCTCCTTCTAGGTATTTACAGATATTGATAAGATACCCCTAAGCCTTCTCTTCTTCAGGCTGAACAGTCCGAGCTCTCTCAGCCTTTTGTCATAGGAGAGATGCTCCAGTCCCTTCATCATCTTTGTGGTCCTTCATAGGCCGTTTTCTCCAGTATGTCTGTGTCTCTTTTGGACTGGAGATCCCAGCACCAGACACAGTATTCCAGGTGTGGCCTCACCAGTGCTGAGGAGAGGGGAAGGGTTACCTCTTTCGACCTGCTGTCAATGCTTTGCCTAGTGTTGCCCAGGATACCATCAGCCTTCTTTGTGGTAAGGGTCTTTCGCTGGCTTATGTTCAACCTGGTATCCATCAGGACACCCAGCTCCTTTTCTTCCAAGCTGCTTTCCAGCTAGGTAGCCCCCAGCATATAGGGTAATGGTACCTTAATTGAAAGTCTACATTTCTCAGGTGTTCTGAGAATTGAGTAAGAACATGCAGATAGATATTAAAACTTAATCCTAGAGTAAACACATGCATACAGAATACTTTGCTGTCAAAGATCAAAAACATCAATGTTTTGTGTAATGGGATTTAACATAAGGCAGAAAGGAGTTTTCCAGGGCAGTAGAAATATTAATTAACATTAAAAACTTAATTAGCTGCTTAATTAATATTAGCTGCTTTCCAGCTGGGTAGCCCTCAACATATACTGGTGTCTGGGGTTGTTCCTCCTCAGGTTCAGGACTTTTCATTTCCCTTTGTTGAGGTTCCTGTCAGCCCATTTCTCCAGCCTGTCCGGGTCCCTCTGAGTGGCAGCATGACCCTCTGGCATTTTCAGCCACTCCTCCTGGTCTTGTGTTATCTGTAAACTTGCTGAGCGTACACTCTGTCCCATCATCCAGATCATTAATGAAGATGTAAACCAGGATTGGACCCAGTCCTGATCCCTGGGGTACACCACTAGTTACTGGTCTCCAAATAGACTTCGCACTGCTGATCACCACTCTCTGGGCCTGGTCATTCAGCCTATTTTCTACCCACCTCACTGTCTGCTCACCCAGACTGTACATCAACAGCTTCTCTAAGAGGGTATTATGAGGTTTCCTGAAGTCCACATAGACAAGATCCACTGCTCTCTCCTCATCTAGCAGCCCTGATCCCTGGCATTATCTCCTGTCCTCTCTGTGTTCCCAGGTTTGTTCCTCCCTGACCTACCTCTATCCCTTCCTTTCTCCGCATTTGGCTCTTCTCAGAAATATCTTGTGACAGCTATACCTCCAATCTCCCTCAAACATCTCATAGGTTTGCCCTTTCCCATGAGACCCATGATGATCTTGTTTTGCTCCTTATCAGTTACAGTGTTCTGGCTGAGCCTCTCCATGGATACATCTGAGAGATTCCTTTAGTTGCCCATCATTCAGTGACTTGAGACCTTGGGTCTTTGACACTGCTTCTGTTATCTCCTCTTCATTATGATCAGTGTATCTAGGTGTTTAATTTTGTATTTTTCCTGCCTCTTGTCCCAGTGTTTTAAGGATAGACCAGATGATGGCCTTACATTCCATGTAACATTACAGCTCATGTAAGTGCATTGCATTTCTCTGGAAAGCACCTGAGAGTAATAACCCAACCATTGGTTTCCTGATTTCTTTTTTGGGTGGTTTTCTCTTCTTCATTCACCATAGTGGAGCCTAGGGAGGTTAGGCTTCCTCAGTGTTGCCTTTGGGAATATTACCTTCATTCTCCGTGAATGTAGGTATGTGGGTACCTCAATCAGGTTGAGAAGTTGGGCTTAGATCAGCCTCAGGTTACCTATAATCATTTTACCTTTCCAATAACTTTCAGAAAACTGAAAGATCCACTTTACAGGTGTCATAAATATCAATAGCGCATAAGTGCCTTATGTATTTATGACAATTTATCACTATTATTGTTATGAAAAATATATATAATGGCAGTATAGATTTCCAGTGACTGAGAATAATAGTTAACAGATGAGAAGGCAAATATTAAATAAATTACACAAAAAAGTTGGCAGATTACAACTACTTTACATACTATACATACATCTAAAAGATCTCAGCGTTACAAAGCGACGTCACAATTTTGTCCTACAGGGTGTGGAAGGAGGATGGAGGTCTGAAGTCTCAAATAGAGACTCACAGTCAAAATGATTTGACAATTAATATCATAATGCAGCCCAATAAAATGCCCTGTAACATCATCCCATCCAGCAGTGGGCAGTCATATGCCTCTTTGTAGACCAGTCAATGACTTCCTACATCCCCAAACAAATTACCCCGAGTGCTTTGCCTAATCTTTTCATAAAATCTTTGGGAAGAATTCCTATTAGGAATTAACACGAAGAAATACATGACATGATAATTATAAAGATAGAACCAAAGCATTTTTTCTTATAACTAACAGCAACAGCAAGTCTAAAGAGAAAATTATACCAGCAAGAAACATTATTATAAATTTACACACAGGATTATAATAAAATGTATAAATGCATTAGAGCCATTTATGTGGGAAACAAATAATCTGCAAGCATTGGCACTGTAACAGATGTAATGGGATTACAGTTGGAACCAGCACTGAAACACCATGACAGGCAAACTTAGTCCCCATATGTACATCGATAATGAGCAATGAAAACATAAAATACAGCAGAGAAAAATCAGCACAATTGATTTTAGAAGTCACCACAAAGGACTTTTCTAAGGCAATCAGAAACATCTATTACATTTCAAAGTAGCATTAGTTTGCCAAGCACTTAGGGGAGTACACATGGGCAACAATAAGAAAAAACTTGTCATGTCGTGAATTGTTTTGGCTTTATTGCTGATTTCCATTTCAAAAAAGTAGTTGCCATTTTTATAGACATGGAACACAGCAGGAATTTTTAAGTAAGGAAGATTTTTTAATCAATCAGGGCTGTCTAAAATGTAGATACTTTTCCAGGAGAATTTATAATAGTTCTTTTTGCTACTATGTAATTTAGTGCTGTCATAAAAGTAAATTTTTAAGTATGAATAGCACAAAACAGAAAGATTTATTCTAAGTCATCTAGTTGGTATATAGAACTTTACTGTAAACACAGTTAGTGTGACTGTTTTGAAGCCTGAGGTTATAGCTTTCATTTCAAAAAACCTCTCTATAAAGAAAAGATATTGAATCAATAAGCCTTGTCATTTCAAGGGAATTTGCATTCCGTGGGTTTTATGTTCCCATCTATGGTTTTGCATTACTAAATGACAATGAATGTCAATCATGATAATAGAAAAAATATCTTTACTTACCTGGAATTTCCCTTACTTTGAAATAATAAAGTCCATAGAACTGTTATTCTGGGAGCTTTCAGTCGGTGTAGCACACAGCCAGACAAGACCTATGAGTCACCAGTAGGAAGGACATATTTTGGGATGCACTTCCAGGCACATGGCTTCCAGACCCAAAATATTTCTACTCAGTTTTGATGGAAAATAGCTTGAGGGGAAAAAGGCTACGGTATCTACTAATGAGCATATGGGAAATTCCACTTTGCAATAACATACCAAAATCTTTTTATGTCAATGCCCATCTCTATTTGTTTCCAAAGCAGGTTGGATTTGTGGACCTCATTAGACAAGAAAGTCAGCGTCATGTAATTCTATTTTATTTGCCTTCAGACTGGAGTCCACAGACTGACAACGGAGCCTCCACCATACTGCACACACTGGTCACATAAGGCACCGTTCTGACACTTTGGCCTCCTAATTTTAGCAAGAAAAACCTGTGTTTCTATTAGATATTTCTTGTGTATGTGTAGTTTAAATTGGTTTTGTCATCTAAACAGACAGAGATTTCTGTTTTGAGACCTTTGAACATTTACACAGCCCACAGATAAATTTCAGACTTGTCACCATTGCTTTGTGTATTCAGATTTCAAAATTTTACAAACTCCTCTAGAGTAAGGTTTTAACTCGAAGGCCAAGCAATGTTTTAAATGACTAAGTTGGCTTGCATCAGGCATACAGAGAATTCCTAGGCATACTTTAAAAATTTTATTCTTGTCTGAAGGAAGTTTGCATTTTTGACAGTTACTATTTTAGTATCTGATCCTTAACCTCTGTTTGAGCTGTCGGCCCTCCTGTCCTACAGGGAAATACCATAAAGACACATCTGCAACGATTAGAGTATATTTTTGGCCTGGTGTCTTTTGTATTAATTTCACATCCCTTCTGTATAAATGAACAGAGCTAGGTCCTAAGGATTATCCCCCTACAATCTTCCATGAAGATGAACAACAAAATCATTGAAATTTTATTATTCATTTGTTTACACTTCTATAATCTACTCCAGAGGGAGTGAACCTGATTGGAGAAATGGCTCTAAAAATATTTTAGAGTACGCAGCCCTCTCATTGTTCCCAAAGCTGAACTTCTTTGTGTCTCTTCTTCCAATTTAGCACCAATAGGCTTTCTCAAAGGAAGGGGCTTCCCAAAATCTCTGATCCTTGTTGCTGTATGGGATCCATGTGGATCAGATGTTTCTATGCTTCTGCTTTTAGCTGTCAGTCTGGAATACAAATTGAGTTTCTGAAAGCTATAGCAAGTGATAGCAGGAAAGGGCTGTTTTTTTCAAAAGTTTTTTGACAACAACTGATGCTGGATTTGTCCATTCTTTGTCTTCTGTCAGTGAATTTCTGGGAAGCAGAAAGTTAGTGAGAATAAACTTTGTGGGTTGGTGTTATGGGCAGCAGAATCAAGGAGGCTCATCCATTTCATGTGCTGTTTAATTAGATTTACATTTACCCAGTTTTTGCAATCTCCATTACTTCTTCAAAGGAAAAAGCAAGAAGGCCCTCTGAATTTGAAAATTGTTCTTGATTCTGCCTAAGCTCTGAGGTTTGAAAACTCAAGTTTTAAAAATTAGTTTCTTACATTTATGCTCATTATTAGCCAGCAGAACCACATTTTAAGGCAAATCCTCTGCAGAAAGTGTGAAATTTTAAAATCCAGTATTACTTTAATTTTTTCCATCCGCATATGTTCCCCATAGATGACTGACACTGAACAGCATTGGAACCAAAGAAAGAAAGAGAATAAATAAACACAGGAGAGAAACTGTCAAATTTCAGATTATAGAAGATATATAGACTTAAGAAGAAAATGAAAGATAGTTGTGTCTCTTCCCTGTGCTCTTCACGATCACTTTATTCCTGGCAATGAGGTAGAACAGAAGAGAATATTGCAGGTGCAAAGAGAATCAGAAAGTCTGATATAGTGAAACCAGAGAAGTTAAAAGAATCACAGTATATTGCTGATAGTAGTAATAAGGATTAAAATCTGTCTGGTTCCGTTTGTAATTTTGCTGTCGCTGGTAACAACAGAATCAGGAAAAAAATACAGTCACCAGCATAATATTCCTGGAGCTAGTAAAGGGTAATATAGACAAGATTGCACCCAGACCAAAAATAAAGGTGAGATGAAGAATTCTAAAAAGGATCAAAACTCTACACCAGCAGGTACACTGCATGGTACTTGGCCAAAACACCTGGGTTTTTTTAGAATCAGAACTGCCCATTATGTTATTGATGAGCACTCACTAACACTGCAAAAGCAAATATCAGCCGCTGCTATTACTTTAACCTCTAAAAAGAGATGGTTCAGACTAAAAAAATAGCACCAACTCTCTTGTGCTTAGTCATTTAAAACATTGCTTGACCTTTGAGTGAAAACCTTGCTCTAGAAGAGTTTGCAAAATTTTGAAATCTGAATACACAGAGCGATGGTGACAATTCTGAAATTTACCTATGTGCTGAGTAAATGTTCAAAGGTCTCAAAACAGAAATCTCTGTCTGTTTAGAAGACACCACCAATCCTTCAGTATAGAGATTGCAAAGGAAAAGAAAGGTCTCTTACTTATGTACTCTGCTATGTTTGTAGTAGGATTTTCCATCACTTTCTGAGGCAATCTTCTTTGCAAAGGTTTCTGTACGAGGTTACTTAGACAGTTACACTGAGATAGCCGCAATTATGGCCACCGCATGGCTACTGAGTTGATTGAGAAGACAAATGACCAACGATGACCTTTACCATCTCTGGGAACTTAGTTCTGTAGAGTCTATAGAATAAAACTCTGTTCATCTCTTCACTTCTGGCCCAGCTATCTCCTTTCTCCACACCTAATCACTATCTGTGAAACCTAGTGGCAGGCAAGTTGGAACTAGATGATCTTTAAAGGTCCCTCCCAACCCAAACCATTTCATGATTCTAGAAGCAGAAAATGGTTAAAGAAGATTCAAGGATTTCTGATCAGATGGGCAGATCCCAAAGAAGAATCACACATGACATTATTGACTGTCTCAGATTTCCAGAAGAACCAATAACCAGTGCTAATTTTGCTGGAGATTTTGGCATATATACTAGTGTCTTCTAGAGACTACACTGATCCTAGGCAAAAACTGAGGGCCAGGATGACGTGGAGGAACTCTATAGAAAGCCATTCCAGTTTTAACAGAAGTTACTTGAAGGTATCATTAATTGTTCTGAAATAACAAGCTTTTGAGTTCATTAATACCAGTTGATAGCTCTTCAAGCTTGCATGGGGTATGGGAAAAACTTAAAGGCTTAAAGGACAGCATAACTAAAATCTTTACACTGCCAGTGTCAGTTTATTCTATCTCCATTTTCCACAGCTATAGGAAAAGAGGGTTTTTTTTTTTACTGTTCAAATGCAATCAGAGATTGTCTTCTACAATTACACTGTAGCTCTTCAGTTCTATCCGGATTGGGCATGGTTTAGCACTTTATGTGTTTGTCAGTAGTACCAATGTTCATGAAGAGTAACAGCCCAATAGATCGCAGGACATGGTTTTTCATTCTCTCTGTACTGTTCCTGCAAGTCAGGTTTTAGATGCTGTGAAGAGAATGTTAAGAACTTGCTGTGGCAATAAAGGTTCAAGCTGGGAAAGATAAAATTAAAAAAAACCAGTTTGAAGTAAACAAATCTTAAAACTTTCCCTTTCAAGGTATGAATTGCAGCAGGTAGGGCTGTCATCATGTAAGGAGCTGTTCATAAAAAACTGAGGTTAATGTTTCTGTAGAAAATGTTCCTAAGAAAGGATATAACAGATTCCATCTAGAAGAAAAAGGTTTCCTTTTCCATCGTATTAGTCAGCTTTCCACTAAACGTTCACCTGTTTTTACTGTCTTTTTTTTGTTTTCTTTAAAAATATTGTTCTATCAGAAAATATCTATTTATCAAAGTGAAAAAAAAATTTGCAAGAACATATCAATTTGGACAGATGTTTTATTGAAATAACTTCTTAAATACTGATATAATCAGAGAGTGAAAAGTTTCCTAGAAAACCCAGAAGCATAGATATATGGGGCATTCACATAGGATGTGGGAGACACATATTCATGCTCCTGTTCTTTTCAATTTTCAGATACATATTTACTAAGCACAAAAGAAAGACTGATTCTAGAAGCCAACAGTGAGAGCATTCCCTCGCACTGTAAAAGTCACTGGTTAAAGGTGCTGATCCAACCTGTATTTTGTTATTTACAGAGGTGGAAGAAGTAATGGGAACATCAAGACTGCTGAGAGTCCACTTGTAAACTACCCTGGTGTTTAGAAAGCTCATCTGTGGTTGGGAAGATCGGGGATCAGACTCTGAGAAAGCATAAACTGAATCTAAGCAACATGTCCTCAATATGCATTTTAAACACTAAGTTACTGAATATTAGCAGGGTGGACTTGCCACTTAGGTTTGTTCTTAGATTGCTTTTCATAGACACAGTCAGGCAGTACATGTCCTCACCTTAATACTAAAATGTCTAAGAAATGCTTAATTCTATTCTTTCTAAAATAAGGACCTCTAAAGGTATTTATTCCACTCGGATACATACTTTAAGATGAAAATAATTATCAAACAACTACTGTACATGTTAACATAAAAATCCTGCAGTACACCCCCTGAGTACTAACCTAATGTTTGTCCAAACTGTACCTTCCTTTTGGAGAAGAGAATTCCACCCTGTGGGACTGATGTGTGCAGGCTGTGAACCCCTGAACCTCTTCAGAGCTTTCTGAATATAGTCATTTTTTCCTGCCTGAAGCTCATGTAATAGGCTGCTGGGTTATGACACCGCTCCGGAAGGGGCTGATTCATTCCAACATGTTTCTGACTCTCATGGGTTGGTAAGGTTCACTGCAGGGCAAAGAGGAATGTCCAGCCACCACGGATCAAAAGCAGCCACCAAGGACCAGAAATTTTTCTCAGCTGTAAAGATAAGCTGAAGGCATTTGAAACATGCTGTCTTAAAGGAACATTTTGAAAACTCTAGTCAGGTATTAAAGGTATTTTATTTAAGCAGCATAGATAAATGAAAATATCAGGTAAATAAGCAAACATTCATCTCATAAAGAGTACTACTGATTATATCTTTCTGAATTTTGATCTTATACACATTTGTAAATACCTTAAACGTACGGTTTTGTGAGATAACAACAATGTAAGAGCATGTTACAACAGGGATAATAGCATCTAACTGGTAAACAAATACAACCACCAAACCATCCTTTTCTGGTCCTGTATTAAGTGCAAAAATGTACAGTTTATGCCTTTTTTTTTTGCACTTTTTCTTGTTTGGTGTCTCAAATAATGCTTATTTCCCAATTAAACAAATCTTATTATTCCATATGCCCACATAACATAATTTTCACATCACAGTTGCACTTCAGTCTCTAATGATTTTGAATGAGTTTGAAAATAACCAATACCTATAATTGACTTCAAAACAAAAAAAGTAAAATAAAGAGTATGTCTATGTATTTTTGTATGTAAGGTTTTTACAGTGTTTGGAAAAAAGAGAGGAAGTAATTTATTTCTCTTAGCTTCCAAAATCAGAGCCAGAGGCACCTTATGACTCATTCACTTCTGCAGTATAAAGTATAACAAATGGTACTGAAGTCATTGCAGGCTATTTTAACCATCACAAGTGGACAAACTACACAGAAAGAACTTTCTGAGAGATTTCTTGCATAGCAGGCCTGTTTCCCTACTGCAATTATAAGAGCTTGATGTCATACACAGAATTAATAGAAACTACTTTTCTTTTCCTGGATGTATAACAGTTTTGAGGGTTTAACGTGTCATTCATTTGATAAAATATTAGATGTCATGATACTACTGAAACAATTAAATACATGCACTTTTTCCAAATGGATTTTGTTTCAAGAGGACAGAAATTGACCTTTCACTAGCCAGCAGTAATCCCAGTGTGTAAACTGAAAACAGGCTTTATAATTAGAAGGCCAAGTAATAGTGTTTGCTGATGCAAATGCAAATCCTTTTTAAAGTCAGGGAAACAAAGCCTGATTGTCCCTGAACAATCTCTGCTACAGCTCTTCGGGGCGAGTCTACCCTTTGTTATGCAAAGGGAAGCAGTCTTAATTCAGTTTAGTGCCTCATGATCTTGTAGCATCTTTGTGTCTGTTGCAGAGCTCTTCCAGCCACACGGCCCTTTTCTGCCCTACTAGGGATCTTCCTACGCTGAAACGGTCCTTCTAACATCAGCTGAACTAACATTATAACAAAGTGCTCCTCCTAACTCTAACCTTATACTAGGCACTCCAGAGTTGGTCCAGAATAAGATTTGGTAATATGCTTCATTTTAAAGAAACACTTATACTTAAAGTTAAGTTTAATAGAAAAGAATATCCTAGAAGGCTCATTATTTTATAGATACAAATCATAAGGAGCTACATTAAATAATAAATGGATGATGGGTTGAATTTTTTAACAGTATAAATAGATAGTAATCCATTGCACTCAACAACATTTATTTACACCAAGGGAAAATACATTTCTTCTAGCTTTTAGGAATATCAATTATTTAATTTAGTAAACTTTTTCTCTGTTTTAGCTGTATTGTTATTAGTAATTTACATTAGAAAAACCTGTACTCCAAGTTTAGCTCAAGCTTAAACCACACTCCAGTGTGCCTATATAAATACTTAATGAGGAAAATTCACTAAAACACCAGGCAAAAACTCTATGAATTACTTTTTTCCCTCCTCACAGAAGATCTGTAAAACTACTTGGAAAGATTGGTGTTTATTTATAAGAAGCACACATAAACGAAAATAAGTGAGTGAATAGAAATTTGAGCTGACTCTTCAGACTCCAGTGTTTTACTTGTAAATGCTCTCTTTTGTGGGTACCACAGTAAAAAGCACAATACAAATACCCAGAGACAGAAAATGGATGATATATCTACATTAACCAGGAAAATAGATCTGGGATAATAAGCCGTGTGAAAGTACAGTGGTTCTATGTATAATAATGTATTGTTATAATGTAATTCCTTCTTCTGGTAACTTGTACATTGCAAATCTTGTGTTTGCAGCTGGACAGGCTGCTGAAGAGCACAACTGTACGGCCTGCTGGTGAGTGCCTTGTGAAAGATATTTCTGGTTTATTCCACATTCAAAATTTTGAAAATAATAACCAAGATTAAAGCTGTCAATGAGATTTTTAAAGGCTTGTAGGACATGGCATGCTACTGCTATTTACATATTTGCAGACCTCCCCCCCATCCCATATATTATCAAAATATCTGCGTATGATTTAATATAGTACACATTTTATAAACGTTAAGACCAAGAGAAATCTCGGTCACACTCTGGCTTGACTTCCTATACAATTTCCACCAAAGACCTTCATTGAATGAGTCCTACTTGAGCTCCTGAACATCATACAAAACAAATCCAAAACACTCAAAAGTTTTCATTGTTTTCATCTCACTGTTCAACTTTTATATATTTCTACAGTTTCAGCTCCCAACAAGTAATCCTCATTATGGATATATCTAGTAAACTAAAGTGAGCATCTACTACTGGAAAATGTTCAAATGTACCTGCATACAGATAATATTTAACCATTTTTTATACTTTACTTTAAAACAAAGATTTTTTCTTTGGGTTTTTTTAAATTTTATTTTATTGTTCTCAAATAAGAATGTTGTGCAGACAAAAGGTTTTTTATAAACATTTTATTTGATTACACAATCTTCCCTTAACTATTTTTTTCATATTCATATTTCAAAAGCATTTTTAATTGAAAAGATATCGCAAGAATGCATAGGGTACTAATTTAAAACCCTTATACGGGTGAGAAAGCAGGACAGACCTACAATCTCTTCCAATTTGGAGTTTGTTATGAGTTTGTGATTATGTCCAGTGCAGAAGGCCCACATAGTAATTTGTTCACTGTCAAAGACCCAAACCATTCTTTTATCTTTTATTCCACTTTTTGCAATAAGTGGTGAATTTAAGATTACTGATAGTGGATGTTTATTTAAAAATATACATGAGGAGTCCTGAAGGGAGTGCTTCAGGCTAATCGAGAGAAGGTATTGAGGTAGAGCAAGGTGTGAAAACTAAACCACAGAACCTTTAGAAAAAGTATGGTGCAGCTGCTGCCTTGCTGAAGTAGCAGAAGACAAGATAATAATGGTCTGAACAAGATTTTGAAGTAGAAAGATTGTTTGGATTTGCGTTTTTTAATATATCTTTTTTGACTCAGTGAGGCTATCAGAGTGTATTTACAGTGTTCTTAACGTATGTGCAAGTTACTCCTCTGTGTGTTCATAGTATAGAAGACAGGGCAGCAATTGAAGACAATGCTAGAGGCAAGAACCTGAAGGACTGGTTAATGCCTCGACTTTGGTTAAGCACCGTGTTTTGTACAGCAAAAGGATATGCTCTCTGTGGAGAGACAACAGTCAACAGCAGGGAATGATATCCCCAGAGAGAACGCTGAGAGGCAAACTAGAACAAGAACAACATGCATTTCCCTTGCCTCCGTCCTCCTCTGAGTTTCCCCCTGCACCTGTCATGACCGACTGGCCTAGCAGTCACTCACATTCGCTGCTCCAGGTAATGGGCTGCAGGCTCCCCAAACTCCCCAGAAATGCCTGACCTCTGCTGGTTTACACAGGCAAAGAATTTTTTTTTTTTTTTCTCTTGTTGCCCTGCTCATTAAGCTAGGAACTTCATAAGTCTTATGGATATCAAATTTTTACAACAGCAAGATCAATGCAAAATGAAGCAATGGGAAAAGGTAATCACAGTCAACCACTTTTAAAACATAGAAGCCTCCTTTTTTGCCATTTTTTTTTCCAGGTGAAGGATCTCACACACACAGACACCTCCTCCGCACACTTCTTCCACACAGAGACAAACGGGCCATCATCAAACAAATCCCTTCTTTCTGCAGGCTGGAAAGTCCATTATTATTCTTTCTAATTTTGACTATTTCATAAGTGTCCACATAATGTGCATACTGGAAGTTTCTGAAAGAACTTAGAATGCCACAAAAACCTGGTCTAATAAAGTCTAATATACCAGCATGGGTTCTCTGTTACCCATTCTATTTCTGTGTCTCAGAATTCATACTTATACAATGATTTATGTTTTTTTCTGGACACAAAATGATACACTGCCCTCAGCCCGTGCAGCCTAACCTCTTTGTTAAGGGAGTATGATACTTCCAACAGTAACGGCTCTCGTGTTGATTCATTACCATGATATAAACTAACGGAAAGCCAAATGCAGTGACCCAGGCTGAACACTGGTTCAACTGAACCAGCTCTTCTATCCACATTAAAATGTGAATTTCTGTGTTGTATTTCTTCCTCAAGGAGGAAGAGAAGGAGGGAAGATAACTCCTGGCTCTGTGTGCCACCTTGCAGTACAGTTTATCGGTGGGTTTATGTCATGCTTGGTTTTCAGGTCTTGATTCAGGTCTTCTGTCTCCATGGTAGAAATTATTTCTCTTTTATAACCATATCCTTCATATTAGAAGATCCTATAACATTTCTGACAAATGCAATGGAAAGCCTTGTTTCAAAAGTGCTGAACCGAGATTGTCTCTGAAGTGGAATGTGATGACAGCTGAACAGCATAAACCAGGACTAATGTCAAAATGTTAGGGCAGGAAGAAAAAGACACATTGGTACTTTGCCTAAGCATAGTCTTCTGTGTTGGAAACTTTGCACAGAGATGGGCAACCTTCCAGAGACTGGTTTTTCATCCCCAAAAGAAAATTCCTCATGTAAATTTGACAAAAGGCTGGCATTTCAGAGAAGAATCTTTCCATAAAAAATCATTTTTCATAACTATTTTCAGAGCACTTGTTTATGCCAAAAAGAATATCTTGGCTAGACAGGCAAGTAAAGAGATGTGGAAGTTTTAAATATGATGATTTTAAAATTATTACAGCTGTTCATCAGGTGATAGCCAGTTTGCTAACTGACAGTTTAAAATTGCCACTGGTTACTTTAAAAAGAAAAATAAATCTGCTAGGAATCTATCAAGAAACATTTTGAGCACTTGCATTTTGCTTGCAATTCTGTTTTATGTGAAAAAGTTTTCATACATTTTACAGTGAATAAAAATGCAAAACCAGATAAATTTAGGTATAGAGACTACTTGAAACCTACTCACAAGACTAACACTGATGTCTTTTTGTGACACTGTGTAAATACCTTGATGTATTGCTGCCTCAATCTACAAAACAAAATAATGATTCTTTAGGATCTTTGCCTATGTGCTTACACTGAAAATATCAAAAGGGGTTTAGTCAGAGGATTAAGTAAATAAATCTTACTAATTTCCAAGGTCAACTGGCAACTACACTTCTTTGGATGCCAATAAACACTCACCACACTATTTCTATTTAACAAACTCTTGATAAATTGCATACAAGCAGACTGGATATTCAACACTGCAGAGCTTTGTTTCTCTTTCAAGGCAAGTTCTCATATTTTATGCATACAGAGGGGCAAAAATATAACATACTTCAAAGAAAGATATGTTATTCCTTAATAACTCCTGTAGTGTCTTCTTATTGTGCGACTAGCTTGTGTTCAAACACTTACTGTATTTTTTGACTTAGAATCTGTAAAATAAGTGTTCCATAAGTGTGAAATATTGCATATATTTGTGGACTCTTCATGGATTACTACTGCTGCACTAGGCTTGCAAGATTTTCCAGCAGGTAAAACGGAGAAAGTTGATTGGTCTTCATGAAATCTGTTTGCACTTGATGACATATTTGACATCTAAAATTACAGGTCGGTATAGAAATATGTCCTAGGTCACTACTAAACTCAATTTAGTGAGATCAGAGAAATTCTACTTGAAGACCAGATAACAGATATAGGACATTACCAGCAGAAGAAACAAAACTTGAGTCATCCAGGTCAGTCCTAAAGTGCACGGGCTAAAGGAAAAAAGTGTTTCAGAAGTTTTTTGTCTGAACTCTGATGTGCTGTAAGGGCATTAACAGTCTGCCATATCGTACATATTAAAAGCAGACTTGTGATTAGAATAAGACTATGTTTTCATTCTTCAAGCTTCTATTTTTTTATTATTTTATCTTCATTTAGAATATGTTATTTTTAAAACAGATTTTATAAACTTTTAAATCTTTTTCATATAAACTTGCACTGAGGTCATTGTAAGTATTTTATAATCCTGTTCCACTGAAAACAGGAGACCCGCCAGAAATTCCTGGTTATTAAATGAAGGAGTGGCATCAGTTGTTCATTTAGTGGCCAGCCCAGCCCAAACCACGACAACCATACATCATCTGTAGTTAGTCCCCAGCAAATAGTTTATTTGAACAATGCAACTTCTCTTTTTGGCTCTGAAAACCTTTGCAAGCAAATATTGATTTCCTTATGTTTATTTTTCAAGTTTTGTATATTATGGATACGATTAAGGGAAGACTATTTTTTACATTAGATCTCAGGGGCTGGAAAGGTCAGTGAGATACTTCAGCTGGGACTGATCAGATGAGTCATGCATCCATGTTTCTTTTCCCTGGCTAGATTCAGAAACAGATGATTTCGGAAGTTTGACAGTGCAGCATGGAGCTAAAATTCTGCTTTCTGTACTGTTCAGCATGTAGCATTTTGAATTTTCCTGGGGACAAATTTCTAGGCTTGTGACAGTCAAACACTTAACTATTCACCAGATGGGCACAGCAAAAGACAGTGTTACTGCAGCTTGTAAATCTCCACCTTTTGGAAATTATTTTTTTCATTAAGAACATATTCAATAATAAGCCAATGGACTAACAGGAATTGATATGATTCCTTCTTGTGTACTGATTGTATTATCTGACAAAAGTTATGACAAAAGCACAGAGGAGAAAATAAGGAGCTTTATGAGAAGAACTAATTAATTCTCATTTCTTATAGATTTGTATCTTATGTTTGATTGGTTCTGTCATGTAAACTCTGAGCGCCTGTTTGTGCAGGCATGGCTTCTACTCTCTCGTAAGTGTGACCTCAGATCCCAACACCTTTTTTTTCTGTCAGTACATGTTTGCAGCCCTTCTTGAACTTCTGCCTGGACATCTACCGCCACAGAGCTTGGAGGAACTCAGTGGTCTTTGAGACTTCTCTTTCTCTGTCCAACCTGGCAGAAATCAGTCAACTGACAAATGTGCTATTATGGAACAAGGTAAAAAGATGATAAAATAAATCACCAAGTAATAGAAAAAAGAAATAATGACCAAATAATTTCTCTGCTTTGTTTCTTAAAGTGCCATGCCTTAAATCCACACACCATTTTACTTCCAACAGGGGACGCTAGATTTTCACAACACCTGACTCTAGAAGAGGTAACTATACTTTTAAAAAAGAAGGAAAAAAAGACTATGATTATGAACTTTCTAAAGCTGGTTTTTTAAAATTTTTAAAATCTGTCGTAACATCTGCTTTAAAGAGACTCTTTCCCCGGTGTACATCACTGAAATTTTTTGCATTACTTTGTCATGACATCTATGACGTGAGTGAAAAGCTTATCATTAGACAGTCTGAACAATCCAAGTGCAAAACAATTTGCATAAATTGAACAATTTCAAAATTGACAGCAAGCAGATAAAATGAAAAATGATAGATTCTTGTGAAGGTCATATGCTCAGTAATAACGCATAGAAATTTAGGCATCTTTATTAAATTGCCTACTATAAATTACAGAAACAAGACAGAATAAAGATCAGAGAGGCCTCAAGAGATCTTATCATCCAATCATATGCTTGATATGTTTGTATTACCTACCACTTATATAACATGAGTTACAGTACAACATTTTTGTAAGTTAAAATGAGCAATTTGGAATAAAAGCTTTAACCTTAGAGCTATTTAAATAAAACAATACAGACATGAAGATCTGTCTTGCCTTTCCACTCTCCTTACAGAGCAAGAGCTCCACTCTGTAAAATTATGCCAGAAATACAGCAAATTTTCAATATAAATTTCCTTAATTGACCTCTCTAATCACCCTCCTGAAGAAGAGTAGCTCCATGTGTCTAACAAAGTGACATCCACTTCATCACACTGATATGACAGTTCTTTTTTTTTTTTTTTCTGGGAAAGTTAATTAAAATTATATTTATTAAAACATGATCCATGTCTTGGAAGGAACTTGTAATACAATGGAAGGTTCATACCTTAATATGGGATGATCTGTGGAAAGAACAGAGGAGTAGAAAGAATTTCTGTGATGTTATAGTGCTTGGACTTCAGAAAATGAGTATTACTTATACATCAGCAGGGATAAAGGTAACTTCTAATACCACACATAACCCCCCCATGGAAATGAATAAAAAGGAGTACATCTCCATTTAAAAAGGACTAAATATCCCTTGTGTGGGACATCTGAATGAAGGCATCTTGGAGAAGGTAAAAGGGAAGAGAAGACATCGATAGCACAGATGTCTCACCTGTGAAAACACAAAAATTGTCCCTACTAGTATTCACAAGCTCCCTGAACCTCTTATTTGTGAGAAAAATTTCTGATGGACTTCAATTTCAGGCAGAAAGGTGCAATGAATCCACTTTCTTTCAGTGATGGCTGTGTTAGATTGTGGTGGGCAGAGGAAAGGAGGAGGGCGTTGTCATCCTCGCTGCTCAAATGCAGACCTCAAGACAATGTGAGTGTTTATGCTGCACATTTTATACAGTAGAGAAGTAATATTTTCAAGTTGAACACATATTCTTCCCTGTGTTTAGGACAGGTGGAATGAAGAGTATAAGAAGAATGAGTTTTTCAAGACTACTTAGAGCAGGGTGTTCAAGGAATCCAGGATGACATCCCAGTATTTCATTTAGATAATAAGTTAAGGTTTCGCCAAGTTCAAGTATTATGCATTGAATTCTGTCATATTTTAAAAAACAAAAGGGTCTTTTGAA
>VFFE01008969.1:1906295-1936487 GCA_008921705.1 Burhinus oedicnemus
GGGCTTCAATTCCAGAACAAAAGAATCCATTACAGAATCTCAGCCACCATCTACTTGATCGTCATCACTGTCCCACAAAAGCTCCATTGTAAAAATTCTTACAGCTAATTAAAATTATCCTCTCCTTCCCAGATCTTTGTTTTTCTCATACCTGGGAGTCCTGGTGGACAACAGGCTGACCATGAGGCAGAAATGTGCCCTTGTGGCCAAGAAGGCCAATGGCATCCTGGGGTGCATCAAGAACAGTGTGTGGCAAGCAGGTCGCGGGAGGTTCTCCTCCCCCTCTACTCTGCCCTGGTGAGGCCACACCTGGAGTCCTGTGTCCAGTTCTGGGCTCCCCAGTTCAGGAAGGACAGGGAACTGCTGGAGAGGGTACGGCAGAGGGCTACAAAGATGATTAGGGGGCTGGAACACCTTTCTTCTGAGGAAAGGCTGAGGGACTTGGGTCTTTTTAGTCTGGAGAAGAGAAGGCTCAGAGGGGATCTCATCAATGCCTATAAATACTTAAAGGGAGGGTGCCGGGAGGATGGCACCAGTCTTTTTGCAGTGGTGCCCAGTGATAGGACAAGAGGTGATGGGCACAAATCTGAACATAGGAAGTTTCATTTAAACATGAGGAGGAACTTCTTTCCTTTGAGGGTGGCAGAGCACTGGCACAGGCTGCCCAGAGAGGTGGTGGAGTCTCCGACTCTGGAGATATTCAAAACCCTCCTGGAGGCCATTCTGTGCAACCTGCTGTAGGTGTCCCTGCTTTTGCAGGGGGGTTGGACTAGATGATCTGCAGAGGTCCCTTCCAACCCCTGTGATTCTGTGATACCCTCAGACTACTGCGGTAATAATCATATAATTATTCTGTAAATCACTGATCTGAAACCCCTCCAAAGCATTATTTCCTGACATGACTGACAGCACTGTTGATAAGGGAGAACCATCACTAACCACACACCCACCTGTTAGTCCTTTTGCCTCTGTGACTGAGAATGTCTGCATGGGTATCTCTGTCTGACAGAAGACCGTCCCCCCCAAAAATCTTACATTGTCTTGGCTCTAAAGTAAGTAAGGATTTTATGATAGTGACACAAATAAGCTTAAGAGAAGTAGAACTGAAGGTGAGTAGCCCAGAAGTGGAAACCTAAAGATAAATAAAATAAATGCCGCATATTATATCTGGTTCTGAAATCAGAAGCAAAATATGAGGTTTGTCTTTTTTTTTTTTAACATGGATTGTGCTTAAAAATGGTATCTAAGCTCAGATTGTGTTTATCATGATTAAAATATTTTCAGTTCTTCATTCTTCATAAACTAGCATCAGATTAGGTTTAATCTAATAAAGGGATTCTTGCCGGTGACAAGTCTGTGGAGTTCTAATTGTATGTTTTTAGCCAACTGGCAAACAGTTCTGAAGTTGCCTCTCCATCAGATTCAAAAATGCTTCATTAGTATCCATCAGACCATACCATTACAGAGAAAAATCTGTTCACACTTTTTTGATATTTCCAGAGAATATAGCATTAGGATGGTAATATAAACCAGTAAGAACTGACATAATGCTTATAACAATAGAAAAATTTAAAAATAGTGTTGGGATAACTTGTTAAAATACTCTTGGTAAGCTTTGTATTCTTTTAAAAAACAAAAGGAGAGCTTAGTGTGTAATGCAAATTTCATTAAAGCTAATGGAACAGCAAGACTAATATACTACTACATCATTTTGACGGGTCTTGAAAGACCAAGAAAAATATAAATAGAAAAATATTTAAAGATGGTCTTTGGGGGTTCAGAAATGTCTATAGTGTAACACTTTCACAATTTAATTCCTTGAAGCACACAGCAGATCTTATTTCCTCATCAGTACCAAATACATAAGCCATGTTACTTCATACTACTCTGGTTAATGTATATGTAATATACATAAAGCCAAACAATGCATTTAATGTGCATAGCAAAATACAGAATGTAAAGGTACATGGAAGTTGAGAACATCTGTTTCATTAAGGTCATCCAATCAAGTACCTTTGCAATGCAGAAGGGGATAATATGTAATGGGGGAAGCAATGAACAAGAGCAGTCAGAGACACAAACCTGATAGATGCAGGATAACAGACATGATGCCAAAGACCAAAGCCTCCAGTCAGTAACTGATAGGCCAGTAAGAAGCTCCAGCTACAGCTTTGGAGAGAGTCACCTAGACTTTGTAGCTGATAAGATGCAGTAAACAAGAGGAACATGAGGACTTGTTTAGTAGCAAGCCCCAAGCTGGGCTAGCAGGTGAGGAGGAGACCCGCCCAAGGTGGCAGGTGAGAGGGCTCAGGGTACAGGCAGAGGTACTGGACAGACGGAAGGGCCATGTTAGTACTTGGGGATCTGCAAAAGTGTGTATGTTTGTGAATCTACAGTGTTGCGCATGTGCTTTTGTCAGTGAACTTCAATCCTGACCCGCTGAAGAGGAGGAAGGGTGCTTGGCTGGTTGTGCTTACATCTCCTGAGAGTCCTGGTAGCGTTGCACAAGGGTGCAGTTCAGGGCAGTGCCTTCTGCATGGCAGCCTGTGTAACCAGCCATATCAGCATCCTCTGTGTGTCCTCTGTGTTTGTGTGTGTGTCTGTGACACACATTCCGCCTTGCTGCTGGTTGAACCCCCAAAGGGGGAAGCAGCAGCCGTGTCCATTGGCTGGGGACAGAGACCCCTTGGTCCCCGGGTGCACCAGCCTGGGCTCCAGTGCCAGGCAGGGGGAATCCCCCCAAGCTCTAGAGCTGCCAGAGACCATGACCACTTGTAACACCTCTTAACACAGAGGATCACGGTACTGTATGATCAATATTTTTTAGCAATCTGTCTAAAAAAAAAAGTACCTTAAAAAAACCCCAATATGCCAGAAAAACAAGTGAATCTATTTCTAAAATATATAATGCTGCCAGTGCAGACAACATCTGTCCTTTAGTTAAGTGAAACTGCAATCCCTCCTAAGTATAGCCTTTGACAAAACAGCTATTGTACACTCAGACACAGAGAAGGTTTTAGTGTCCTGAGAGGTTCCGCTGAATCACAGGTCACTTGTATCCTATTGACGTACCTTTCTGGAGTGGCTTATTTTTCAAATGTACAAAATTCAAAGACCAATTTAAAGAACAATATAGTTCTGAGTGCCAACACAGAGAGAGAAAAGATGCTGAGTTTGTTTCACTTAGCAGGAACGATAGAAGCCTGTGAAGCTGGAGTGCGGCAAGGATGACATGGAGCGGCACAGAGATGGATGACATCTCTATGCATAAACTTCTGTTAAAGCTTGCTGAATTTAATTTATTATTCCTGCATATGTGTAACACATTTAGGTCATATTGGGCTAAATGCACACACACCTTTACATGCCTTAACAATCAGGTATTAAATTGAGTCATGTAATTCTGTGCCTGCAGGCTCTCTTGTTCTGTTAGTGTGCGTAGCTGCAACACTAACATTTAAGTTTAATAATGGTAGAAGAATGGTCTGAGGTTAGAGCTGCTTCAGAAACAGCAAGATCACATATTTCTTTTATCATAATCGTTAAAAAAATGGATTGCATTTTTTGCCTTTTTTAATTAGGACTGTCCTATTAGTCTATTATTTGAACTTGTATGCCTTTATCTCCTTCAAGTGAAGATGAAAAATAGTCAGGTTTTGTGTTAATTTTGGTTACAAAAGCTGCTGCTGCAGACCTACTGACTGGGGAGCAGCTCCGCAGTAAAAGCCCTCAGGTAACCATGAACCAGCTCTGTGACCTGGCAGTAAAGCGTCCAAAAGGACCATGGGCTGTAGGAATAGGGGCAGAGCCAGGAGACCCATGGAAGTGATTTTCCCCCTCTACTTGGCACTTGTAAGAACTCATCTAGATAACTGTGTCCAGTTTTGGACCCTCCAGTACAAGAAAGGCAGTGACCAACTGGAGGGATATCAGGAGAGGTCACTGAGATGGTGGGAGCTGGAGCACTTGCCCAGTGAGGAGGGGCTGGGGGAAGCTAGGCTTGTTCAGCCTGGAGCAGTGGTGGCTTTAGGGGGGACCTTACAGCAGCCCTCAGTGCCTATGGAAGGTCCTTGAGGAGATGGAGATGGGCTTTTCACAGTGCTGCTGGGTGGGAGAGTGAGAGACAATGGACATAAATTAGTAAGACAGAAGTTCAGACTGGATACAGGGAGAAACTTTTTCCCAATGAAGAAGGTCCAGCAGTGACACAGGTTGCCCAAAAATGCGGTGCAGTCTCTGTCCTTGGAGGTTGTCGATTCCTGAGTGGACAAAATATCTTGAGTAACCTGGTTTGTCCCTATAGCTGAACCTGCTGTGAGCAGGTTGAACTGGAGACCTCCTGAGATACCTTTCAGCCGGAATGATTTTGTGGTTCTGTGATGCTATTTAACTCCCTGTTATTTGCAGCATCAGTCGTGCTTTTAGCCAGATAAGTACCACACCTGCTTAATGTTCACATTCATTTACAGCCACTGATTAAATTACACACGGACATTGCATAAACAGTTATTCTAACCTTTTTTTCAAATCATCAAGGTGATTAGGGGTGTGGGACAAAATAATTATTCTCCTTTGCACAGGGATTTTTTTGGATTTTCTTTTTTTTTTTCCAAATAATTTTTTTAAAAATATAGTCTGTTATTTCTGCTGGCATGTCCAAAGTTGACCCTCACTGAATTCAGTTGGTAATCCTTTCATGATCTGAAAGAGTAGGATCAAGTATAAAATTGTTTATGATACAACAATAACTTGTAAAAACAGCTGTCTGGATTCACTGTCTGATTATTCAGTTTTTTCTCCTCAACTAAAGCGTAATATTTAAAGCTGTATGTAGCACACAGTACTTTCACTAATGGTGGCCACATGGGTTTTGATACTGCAGGGAGAAAAGACAGCAGAGTAGCAGGACAAGCAGGTGGAGTGAACAGAAATACAGGTGCATGCTTTGTCACCTCAGCTTTTATTAAAATAACATAGCACTGGATATTTTATTCCCAGGACGGGAGAGCAACTGGCACAGTAGATCAACAGCAAGAATGATGCAGGTGTGTGTTTTGTAGACTCAGCTTTTGGAACAGTGTTAGCGGTTAGCAGGCTGACAAGGAAAGGACAACAGATAACATAGAGAAAATACTGCATTACCCTTTATTATGAGAGGGCGTAAAGACAAGCACAGAGCTGGTGGCATGCTATAATAAACACTATCGGGCAGGCAGTATTTTGGGGTTGAAGAGAAACCAAAGCTACCCGTGAATATGATGTATATTTTCAAATTTCCTGGCTTTCTGGTTCAGATTTAAGTCTGGAGATTGATCCTCCTATTTGGCAGGACAGTCCAAACATGAGGCCCATATTGTTCTTGGAACTGCTTCCCTCAGGTTTTCTGGTCAAATCTTCTCTAGCTAATTAATTGAGAATTCTTCGGGCAGAGGAGACAATATAAGAGAGCTTCATGATAATGGCATTAATGTGGAAATGCAGGAGTTTAGATTCTTTTCAATACCTGGTTAAATGAAAAGGTTTTGTAATGTAGGTCAGTTTTTCACTTATTCAAGGAATTCTGAAATTATTTGTGTTTTCTCACATTCACATAATGTTCTTCATAGAATATGAGCAAAATTTAGCACTCCTTTATTCTCTCAGCAAGCTCCCTGATGATGGACAGTCTACAGGCTATTTTTCTGTACAGATCTGAGTGGTGGTTTCTGAGCACGCTGTAGGTGGTTTTGGTGTCTAAACATACAGTTCTTTCTGCTTGCTTGTTGCAAACCTTCAGGATCCTTTAGTACACCAAATCCTCTTTCCTCTATCTCCAGCTAAAGCCTTATGATCTGTATTTTGAAAGTCCAAGGTAAAACTCTTTCCTGAAAGTGGTTTATAAGGCATTAGGAAGATACTGTGGGTAAAAACATTTTGCTGCTGAAGAAACAGTCTTTGAATTGATTCCTTTCATTCCAAAGATTTTCCACAGGCAATAGTATCCCCTATTATGTGTGACTCTGCTTGCTTGACAATTAAATAGTATATATTTAGAATTCTAATTGTTCTGCAGATTGCTTAGTTTGTTTAAGCTGCCTTATATATAATTTGAAGCAAATGGATGCAATAAATTGAAGCAAGTGCTAGAAGTCTTCACATTTTTCATGCAAATTAAGGCAGTCAATGTAGGAAAAGACCTTTAATAATTAAAACTCTTAAAATTTAAGACTTTAAAGCAGTTTTTTTCCCCTGCTTCCAACAGTGGTTAACACTGATTTGATACTAATAACATAATTTATCATGTTCTGCAGGTAGACTGATGTCAAACCAGGGGAAGGATTTCCATGGTCAGCTCTCAGTAACCAAACAGCCAAAAGATATTAGAGAAGAAAACAAAATCACTTTTATGTGCAATTAAACACTGTCATTAAAGACAGTTAAGATTAAGAATGTGTTTAGTCACAGTATCAGTCTAGCTCTTTATGCAAATATCACCACATGCCCCTAACTAGTTGGAGGTGGGCAGTTACTTTGCTGTGATCTATTAAGTCTGAAACCTAAGACCTGACAGCTCTTAACATCACCATGGATTATTTCAGTTTTTAAATACCCAAAAGTAATTAAATAATAATTTGATGGATATAGTATGGATAAATGGGGGAGGCTGGCTAGCTGGCTGGGAGGGACACAAAATCTGTATTTCATAGTAATTTGTATAAAAATTGTAAAGTTGTGGTTTCACTCACCTATGACCAGATCTGAAGACCCTGTGTAGTTATCATTCTCTATTACATTAGGCAGTTGGTCTGCTCTTCTGCTGACTATGGATTTTTGGGTGATAAATTCCTTACAGGAGTTATTTGCTCTGAATGTTTAAAATGCCCAGCACAACAAGCTCCTAGGCACTGCTATATTATTGACAAACAAACACAGTTTTATACCCCTCCGGTACTTAATGTCAGTGAATGCATAGGGTTGGATGGCTTTTGCTGTTTTTTGTTTTCCTTACTTCTATTGCCTAAGAGAAATTAAACTCTCATAGCAGCACTTCTCTAGGGGATTAATGTACTTCTTAGGTAAAGCATTTGACCTCAGGACTTAGAGTATATTTCTTATTCTCGTTTGTGTGTCTCTGGAGGGTGTTCAGCAGTTACGCAGCTGTATGGTGTCTGATTTGTCTTGATGCATTTTGCCTCTTTCTGTGATATACTTTGAAACATTAGCAGCAATTTGTGACTGATAATGGGATATATTTCATGTGAAGGTTTGCAGAAGATAAGCAACAATAAATCCAAACAACTCCCTCAGATTGTGATGGACTTGTAATGTAAAATAAAATAGTGTTTAGGAAAATTTAAAAATGGACCACTACTGTTACACAAAATTCAGTGTACCAGGGACCATACGTTATGAAATGCAACTTGAAAATTGTGTCAGTCACGTTTGCAATATATGGCACAATCAGCTGCTTTTTTTGACTAGGGCATATGTAATGCATAAGCAAGTGTCATTTCTCAACAGATTTTTCTTTATGTCCACCATTTCCATATATTTAAACTGTGCTCTTGAGATTATGCTGCTGAATATATGCATAATCATCAACTGGCACTAAATTTTTAAACATGCATTTGTTTTTCTGCTCTCTTGCAATAATCTCATTCTTATCCCTATAATTTTAAACCCTTAAACCAAATTTATTTTAACATAATTATTGAGTAAATGATAGACCTGAATGACAATTGGAAGCTCTGAAAGCAGAAACATTCTGACTACATTTTCTGTCAGTCTACATATGCATTTGAATAAGAGAAAGATTTTTAAAGGAAAATTGTGCATAAATATGATGGTTTGAAGAGTCTATTTATACAGCCTATATTTTTTATGTAAAGTTATGAATTCACTATATGGTCCTTAACAAAACTCCAGATTGCGCTTGGAGCATCTAAACTCTCTCCCTTTTCGCCGCCTCCCTACCTCCTTCGAGCATCGAAATTCCAAGAAGCACACACCAACACTAAAAGGTCAACAAAGATGCCACTGAAATGTAGCTGCTCTAAAACACAGGTTTTGCTCATTAGAAAGGATTGAGCAATCAGGCTGTAAGTCACCAGAACAGCAGTTTTATCTGTCAAGAATCTGTGAGCAGTGAACAGGAGCTTTGCAGGCATTCACCCGACAGAGAGCCTGGAAAGTTGTGAAAGGGCAGGGACTGTGCCCATCAATCCCACCAGTCAGCCGGAGCTGCCTCCACCAGCCGGCTATGAGACAAATGTTGCTTGTCTGAATGCAGATAGACCCTGACGCACTCCCATGGGAATGAGGAGTTAGATTAAAGAGCACTGCATTAGGAAAATAATAAGCATGCTAATTTCTTGTATTTCCTTTAAGTAAAGCATCATCACATTTAGCAATTCTGTGCAAAGCCTGTTTTCTTGCAGCTGGACACCTTTAGCTCTTTAGATGGCCCGTTAAATCAAAGACATCTTTTAAGTGAGGTTCTGAGAAAAAAGCCTGCTTGGTCTTTACTGCAAATCCCAGGCATTAACATAGCAATTGTATTGAGGGCTTCAGGGAGTTAAACAGAAATTCTGCCTTTTAAAAGTATAGGGCATGAAGTGTGGCATCAGTTGCCTTTATAGACTCAAGAGACTTGAAACTCCGGGATTCAGTGTCTGGATCTCCTGCTAATAGTCTACTGATCGGATGGAAAGTGTTTTATCTTAGGAGGTAATTAGTAAAATGACAATGCTAAGGCAATTTCTAGGCCAACTGAGCTTACTGGAGTTACTCCAGATTTAAAAAGTTTCACTGTAAAATGGAATTTAGCCCTTAATGTATGACTAATGGTATGAACCTAAATTAATGCAGGTTTTCTCACTTAAGCTTTTACTTGAAATGATAAAAAATGAATAAAGTTAATATAATCATATTCTTCTATCAATCCTTCCAGAATATATCATTTACCACGTTCTGTCTTCATTACATTCTGTGCTCCATAGATTTTCAGGTATATCAGAACAAAGAAAAGGACCCAAGAAAAAATCACTTGTCCATAAAAAAGAAATGTAAACTAGTTTTGAATGCACATCATGCTTTTTCATCTTTGGCAGCAGCAGTATTTCAGAAGATACCAGATATGAGGTATTTATGGCAGGTGCATTACTACTTAGAAACTAATCTCACACACATGGCTGTTAACATGAAATATGGATTTTAATAATCCAGCTTGGTGAGATATGTGAGCCTGCCTGGTGGGGATATGATTAGCCACAGTCCGCAAGATTAATTGAGATACACAGCACAAGATTACATTTAGTGAACTCCAAGCCAGTCTGATTATGCAAGAGACCACTTAGTTAAGGCTGTATCTTTACGGATATAAAAACAGATAAATCACAAATTCTACTGTGACAGGAGAGTCAGAATGGAGACTGTTTAAGTCAGTGAGCCCAGTGAAGAGATCGTCAAAGTAAAATACCCAGATATTTTGTAAGCAGGAAAAATAAACCACCAAGAACAAAAAAAAAAAATCTCATGTAGTTCAAACAGAGCAAAAGACATATAAGAAATGAGATTTAAAATGTCTGCCACCATTATTTTAAATTGATGGTATGAAATTTACTTTTTGCTTGAACATGGTGATATTCAGGAGAGTACTGTTTTTAAATATTAATTTTCTTTTTAGTTTACAGCATAGTTTGAAATTGCATCAAGTTCGGAGCTACACAAGATACCATCTTGAAGGATTAGATAACTTCAGAATGGCACTATCAGGAAAACTTTAAGTAGTTTTAATCCAGTACCATTATTTTTTTCATAATAAGTGTATCTTCCAACCCACTGTGTTACTGAAAACACCAATTTTTAATGCAGAAGCAAAAAGTACAGGGCGGTACTTGCAGAAACTAGTGCAGCCTGAGTTCAATGTCTTTTTCCACAGGCTATCAGTAATTTGGATAATTTACCTACTCACTCCTTGCCTCAGTTTTCATGTCTGTGAACACATCAGTAGCTGACAGAGATACTGAAGGGTATTCCGATACTATGGTTTTACTTTTAAAGCCATATGAGTACCAAACACGGAGAGTGCTTTCAGAGAAAATTCGTTGTTACACTTGGGAGTAAGTTCAGAGGACCAAAGTCCTGGACAGAGCACTTACAATCATTCATGTAAAATCATAGATTTCCTTTACATGCCGTTAATTCTTCTAATCAGTCCATGGGCCACTAACTGCAAAACCAGTAATTCTGGAGTCACCTAACACATTTTTGCTCATGCTCTCAAGTCTCAGCGAGCCTAGCACAGATTAGTCAGTCTTCTGAATTAGAGATGAAGTAAACACACACAATAAGAAATGCCAGAATAAGGCGTTGTGAATTATACTTCATTTGTTTACTTTGACAGGTATGGCTTAGCTTAAATTATTCATGGGAATACTTTGCACTTACTAGTAAATGTAAAAATACTCAGCTTTTAGTAATGTGAACATCGGTCAATAGCTTTGCTACTAAAGGTTTTTCTGAATAAGAAAAAATTTGCATGTGTGTATGTACATGTCCCAAGGAACCACTACAGCAGTAACATGCAGAGTCAACAGGCACTGAACTCACTTTTACTCCAGTTCACCAACCACATCATACCGGCCTGGGATTTAACAATCCTCTACAGTATGACAGTCTGATATTCAGTGCTACAGCACAGGTTCCAGTACCTCTTTAT
This sequence comes from Burhinus oedicnemus, assembly GCA_008921705.1. Lineage (NCBI taxonomy): Eukaryota > Metazoa > Chordata > Aves > Charadriiformes > Burhinidae > Burhinus > Burhinus oedicnemus. The sequence goes on from VFFE01008969.1 coordinate 1,916,995, forward strand.
TGTTTTTGCCTTCCTCAGACTCTGTCCCCTGAAGGTCTTCAGGATACTTTCTCCTCACTTGAGTGCTTTAGGACACTAAGTAAGCTAGTATAAGCAAAACAGAAGCGATAGCCACAGATAACACTGGGGAAAAGATGAAGAAGAATGATCAAATTTCAGACCTTGTCATTTGATTTCCAGCTGATGACTGGCCACCAGGAGGAAAAAGCAGAACCCTGAAACACCCAGGGACAGTTATACTCAACGCAGTGCGGAAGGGGACTAGACTATGCCAGTTTTGGTAAGATTTTAATGTTCACAATATATTAAGTCATAGAATCATAGAATGTCTCAAGTTGGAAGGGACTTATAGGGATCATCAAGTTCAACTCCAAGTCCTTCAGGGATTCTGTTACTGCCATAGATTATTCAGCAAAAACATTTATTAATTTGTGTGATGTACAGGAAGTTGCACTTTTCAGACAAAAAGCAGCTTGACAATCTATTAGAAAGGGATATTATCTTTGGGTTTTGATGTAATTGAGAAAAAAACTGTGTACAGTAGAATCAAGTTACAAACTTTAGCGGTACTACCAAGGTGAAAAACTTAATTGCCCTGTGTTAAATCCCATTACACAAAACATTGATGCTTTTGATCTTTGACAGCAGAGTATTAAGTATACATTTATTTACTCTAGGACTGAGGTTTAATATCTATCTGCATGTTCTTACTCAATTCTCAGAAGACCTGAGAAATGTGGACTTTCAGTTAAGGTACCATTGCCTTATATGCTGAGGGGCACCCAGCTGGAAAGCAGCTTGGAAGAAAAGGAGCTGGGTGTCCTGGTGGACACCAGGTTGAATATAAGCCAGCAAAAGACCCTTATCGCAAAGGAGGCCAATGGTATCCTGGGTTGCATTAGGCAAACTATTGCCAGCAGATCGAAAGAGGTAATTCTTCCCCTCTCCTCAGCACTGGTGAGGCCACACCTGGAATACTGTGTACAGTATTGTGCTCTCCAGTATGAGAGACATGAACATACTGGAGAGAGTTCTTCAAAGTGCCACAAAGGTCATAGAACCATAGAATCATAGAATCATTTAGGTTGGAAAAGACCTTTAAAATCACCAAGTCCAACTGTAAACCTAACACTGTCAAGTCCACTACTAAACCATGTCCCTCAGCACCATGTCTAGCTGTCTTTTAAACACCTCCAGGGATGGTGATTCAACCAATTCCCTGGGCAGCCTCTTCCAATGTTTGATAACCCTATCAGTGAAGAAATTTTTCCTTATGTCCAATCTAAACCTCCCCTGGCAACTTGAGGCCATTTCTTCTTGTCCTATCGCTTATTACTTGGGGAAAGAGACTGACACCCATCTTGCCACAACCTCCTTTCAAGTAGTTGTAGAGAGCGATAAGGTCTCCCCTCAGCCTCCTTTTCTCCAGGCTAAACCACCCCAGTTCCCTCAGCCACTCCTCATAAGACTTGTGCCCTAGACTCCTCACCAGCTTCATTGCCCTTCTCTGGACACGCTCAGCTCTTCAATGTCTTGTAGTGAGGGGTCCAAAACTCAACACAGTATTCGAGCGGGGGGCCTCAGTAGTGCCAAGTACAGGGGGACAATTACCTCCCTAGTCCTGCTTACCACACTATTCCTGCTACAAGCCAGGATGCTGTTGGCCTTCTTGGACACCTGGGCACACTGCCAGCTCACGTTCAGCCAACTGTCGACCAACACTTCCAGTTTGTTTTCTGCCAGGCAGCTTTCCAGCCACTCTTCCCCAAGCCTGTAACGCTGCATGGGGTTGTTGTGATCCAAGTGCAGGACCTGGCACTTGGCCTTGTTGAACTTCATACCATTGGCCTCAGCCCATTGATCCAGCCTGTCCAGATCCCGCTGTAGGGCCATCCTGCCCTCAAGCTGATCAACACTCCCACCCAACATGTCTGGGGCATCTCCTGTGACGAAAGGTTGAGAGAGCTCGGACTGTTCAGCCTGGAGAAGAGTACGCTCAGGGCAGATCCCAGCAATGCCAATAAATACCTGAAGAGAAGGAGGGTGCAAAGAGGATGGAGTGAGGTTCTTTTTAGTGGTGCCCAGTGACAGGACCAGAGGCAATGGGCACAAACTGAAACACAGGAGGTTCCCTCTGAACATCAGGAAACACTTTTTTCTGTGAGGGTGACAGCACTGGCACAGGTTGCCCAGAGACATTGTGGAGTCTCCAACCTTGAAGATACTCAAAAGCTATCTGGACATGGTCCTGGGCAATGAGCTCTAGATAGCCCTGTCGTAGCAGGGGAGTTGGACCAGACGACCTCCAGAGGTCTCTTCTAACCTTAAATCTTCTGTGATTCTGTGAAAGTCTTATTATTACTTGAAGAAAGTCACAGTATGAGTATGAATCTTTTAATTAAAGTAATAGCTGCTGTAGTGATGAGGTAGATTCTAACATTCTATGCAGTGTTTGCTTTTGGCTTCTATTAAAAAGGCCAGCCAAAGTAATTTGGTCAAATACATCTTGGCTTTACATTAAAGGACAGGATTCTCAGAAGCAGCTCAGTAACTTAAGATTAAAAGTTTCATGGACAGATAATTAATTTTTTTTTTCATAAGTCACCACAATTTTTTAAAGCTGGATATTTAAAATTAAAACCAAATAGTTCACGCTTCAACAAATCATATGCAGACACTTAAAATACCTCCTACTTTTAGTGAAGTTTTGCTAGCTACTTAGAAAAATCAGTCAAGTTTGAAAATATTATGTGAGAAATAAGAAAAATGTAGGCTGTAACACTACTGTGCCATAAAACTTCAGTCAATGAAACAAATCTTACAGTTCACAAGCATTCTATTCACATTACTACATATCAGAGAGAAATAATTTGGTTTGCATTTCATCCCTTAAAAGTATTACTCAAATATTTGACCAATGTTAACATAGGCTTTAGGTTTGCAAGACTAAATGAGTTATCCTTCACTTCCATTTATATTTCCTGTATTATGTCTAGAAAGTCTGTAGAACATCATTATATAATATTCAGTGCTTTATACTTTGAGTCAAACTGAATTTAAATTGTGCCTGGCTTTTGCAGCTTTTTGCTGTAGAAGAAAGAGGTTATATCAGAAATTAATTTACATAAATAGAAATGGTATGAATTATATGTTCTGGATAGCCTACTTTAGAATCTTATTTTCTGTGAATACAGACATTGATCTAAAGAAACATTAGAACCTTCTCAGTAGTTCCTAGGTACGTTTGCAGTGCTTAGTATATGAGAAAAGGTGCCAGATATCTTCCATAAGAAATACATTTCTTAACAGTAAATAATAAAATATTTTTCCCTTAGTAATGTTTTTTGAGATTTCTTCTTTCCATGCAGATAAAACAGAAGCAGATATCTGCACAAATTTTCAAAGGAAATTCAGAAATATTCTGAAGTATGACAGCCTTCCTATGAGTATTTTTCTTATTTGTATTTTTCCATGTATATCAAATCTAAATCTTGTGCTTTTAGTGATACCTATAACAAAACCACTGTCTGATATTATCTGAATGCAGAACCAGTTTACAAAGTAAAAATAAGCCTATGCAAATACAATGACTATGTGATTTGAATAATGAAGGTGATATGTTGCCCATGAAGTAATATCCTTAGGCATATGGTGGGGGGTCCTTCCCAATTATGGCTTTTGATACTGAGACATAAGAACTTTGCATAAAATAATGCAAAAATAATGATGAAACAGTGGGAAAGTGTCCGGTTTATTTCCCTCTTATGTTTAAATCAAACCTTTTCTCCCATTCATTCCTTTTAAAGTGGTATAAGACTACAAGTTCTAGTCTGTGTTTTCTTCAGGATGAAAGTGATATTTAATGACAGGAAAAAAAAAGATCCTTTCAACTATAAAATATACAAAAGTCTATGTTCACAAGAACATACATGTAAATAAAATAAAGATGATATTTCAGGTTTTAGTATGCTTTGAAAAAATAGTGTTTTATTTATTGAATGCTTTGAGATATCTTTATTTCGATATCCTAGGCATTCTTTATAGTACATTGACAGTAACTATGAGCAAGGTACACAGAGTTCATAATGCAATTACCACTAAGTTATGTTTTCTCTTATGTGTAATTACAATTTAATTTATAGAGCCAAATGCTTAATTACATGACAAAGACGAATTACAATATGTATTAAATATAGTAGATCTGGTTTCTGAACAATAAACTGTGAAATTAGGAAAGGAAGAAGTTATTCTATTAATAATGAAAGGGGAAGAACAAGTAAGACTTGTTCTTTATTAACTTTGTTTTGTTTTATGGCTAAAACGTGTTTATTTTGATTTCATTATGTATGGAGAAACTTTCTGTGTCTGCTAGACCATTTGATTTTTTACAGTATTCTTAAAAATACCATGAAAGGAGAATATCATTACTTTCTCTTTCATTTAGCAAAGGTGAAAAATCACATCCATTTGACCCATCCCTTTAGATTTGATTTGATTTTTGGACTTGAGAATTAACTACATTTAATGTTTGAGAAATCACATCATTCTGTTTTCCTCTTTAACAGGTCATTAAATTGTACTGCTTTTTTCCCCTCATAGAATCATAAAATTGTCTAGGTTGGAAGGGAACTTTAAGATCACTGAGTCCAACCATCAACCTAACACTGCCAAAAGCACCACTAAACCATGTCCCTCAGCACCACGTCTACACATCTTTTAATTACCTCCAGAGATGGCAATTCCACCACTTCCCTGGGCAGCCTGTTCCGGTGCTTGATAACCCTTTCGGTGAAGAATTTTTTCCTAATATCCAATCTAAGCCTCCCCTAGTGCAACTTGAGTCTGTTTCTCCTTGTCTTATCACTTGTTACTTGGGAGAAGAGATCAACCCTGCCTCACCAGCTTCATTGCCCTTCTCTGGACACGCTCAAGCTCCTCAATGTCTTGTAGTGCGGAGCCCAAAACTGAACACAGTATTTGAGGGGGGGCCTCACTAGTGCCAAGTACAAGGGGACAATCACCTCCCTAGTCCTGTTTACCACACTATTCCTGATACAAGCCCACCTGGGCACACTGCTGGCTCATATTCAGACTGTCAACCAACACCCCCAGGTCCTTTTCTGCCAGGCAGCTTTCCAGCCACTCCTCTCCAAACCCGTAGCACTGCATGGGGTTGTTGTGACCCAAGTGCAGGACCTGGCACTTGGCCTTGTTGAACTTCATACCATTCACCTTGGCCCGTCGATCTAGATGGTCCAGATCCTGCTGTAGGTCCATCCTACCGTCAAGCAGGTCGACACTCCCACCCAACTTGGTGTTATCTGCAAAGCTACTGAGGGTGCATTCGATCCCCTCGTCCAGGTCATTGATAAAGATATTAAACAGAACCGTCCCCAATACTGAGCCCTGGGGAACACCACTTGTGATCGGCTGCCAACTGGATTGAACTCCATTCACCACCACTCTTTGGGCCTGGCCTTCCAGCCAGTTTTTTGCCCAGTAAAGAGCACACCCGTCCAAGCCATGAGCAGCCAGTTTCTCCAGGAGAATGCTGTGGGAAACAGTGTCAAAGGCTTTGCTAAAGTCCAGGTAAACAACAGCCAAAGCCTTTCTCTCATCCACTCAGCGGATCACCTTGTCATAGAGGGAGATAAGGTTTGTCAAGCAAGAACAGAAGACAAAAAAGTTAGAACTCTAACTGCAATATTAATCACAGAAGAATAGCATTTCTACTAAGCACTTTTTAATGTACATTTTAATGTCTATGTACATATTCTTGCAAAACAATAAAACCATATCAAATAATATTAAAATACACCACATGTGGAGTGGAATCATTCTTAAAGATTTTTTAAAACAGCCCTGTTTCTTGCACCTTTTACTAGCAATAAGTACACTGAAACTATAAAAGAGTTAGCACTCTTCAAATGTTATTTAGACAGCTATGTAAAGAATTAACGCACAACTGGTCAGGGCTAGATTTCTGTGAGTGCTGACATATATAGAAATAGTAATAGATTGTATCATAACTTCATTTGATCGAAGTAGTTTGTTGCTTGTATTTTTTCTTGTCAGAGAATTACATAAAATGAACTGATACTATCTGTATATAATTTCTGTAGTAAGGGCTTGTCAGCATACATATGCTGTACTTTATACTATACAGGTAGACAGACAATTTTTGTACAGCCTCCTTTACATTGTAAAGGAGTTACATCATAAAGGAGTTACATCAACGGAAAACAGTTAGAAAATCAGAAAAAAAAGGCTAGAAGGGACCTCTCTGATCGATCTAGGCTAGTCCCCCGCCCCTGCACCAAGATCAACTGCATCTAACCATTCCTGAGAGTGTTTTGGAATAATATATATTCCACAATATTCCACAGCAATTTTCCTGATGTTTAAGTATCCATATCAAATTAAAAAAAATTCCTTAATGGCTATCCTAAATCTCTTCTGTTGCAATTTATTCCTCCTATTTCTTATGTTGTTCTCAGTTGACATTTTATTTGATTTCCTCTTTGCAATTACCCTTTATTTACGTACAGAGAAAAACCAGCCAAACCCAACTGCTGTATCCTTCCTCCTTAAAGTTTTATCTGCTTTAGAATAAGCAATCCAAATAAGCAATCTTTCTATCATTCTCCATATGCTTGCTTGCTTATTTGTTTTTGCTGTTGTGATTTTCTGGTCTCTTTTCAGCTGAACGTCTCGTAACACTCCAGGCTGAGCCCTTACATTGGAAGCAAAGGTTTAGTTCCCACCTAGCAAACAGTGTTAGTGTTCACACATGGCCATGTAAGGTCCATCTGGTTCCACATGTACGACAGCAGCTAACTCTGTTTGGCTTTTGATCCTTCTAGTTCTTTCTGAAGGACTACTGCACCTACAGGTGTATCTACTTTACTAGAGGAATGGCCACACTGGGACGGGACAAAGACCCATTTAACCCAGTAACTCGAACAGTGGCCATAAATGGATGCCTAGGGATAAGTAAATTTGAGGCAAGCATCCATGTTGCTTCCCACTCTGATTATTCCCACTCCCAACCTCTGATTATTTTCAGATTTTGGAACCTCTTTAATTGATTTGATTATGTTTTTTCTTGACATATTGCAATCTTCTTGTTACCTTTCAGGTACTTTCTAACCTATTTTTTTCCTTATTCCTTTCACTTATTCCCTGTTATTCTTATCTTGTCACTAGTGTTAGTTACTTACCATCTCCTGAAAACTTTTTTTTTTCATTTAGATGATAAAAGATATTAAATATTTAAGATTTTACTGAGCAATTTGTTGTTGTTTTTCCTGTCTGTTGAATTGCAGACTACTGTTTTCTTTGTTCCTTCTTTTAATGCTTATATACATAGGGAATTACTTCTTGTTACACTTGCTATTCCTTGCTAGTTGTTTCTGATTTTATGCCATATTCTTACTGATTCTGCCCATATATACATTTTTATACTTATTCTAATGTACTATGCCCATTTCCATATTCAGCACACTTTCTTTTTGTGTTTAAGGTCAATAAAGAAAAGCTTATGGACCAGCAAGTTGTTTTTTACTGCACATCCCATTATTCTTCTGCATAAGAATAATTCTGGTTTTGTGGATTTGCGTCACTACTTTAGACCTTCAGACTTTCTTCTGGTAAGACCTGGACTCTGGATTTATGGACATCACAGTGAAGTTCAGTGTCATTATTTTGTTGCTCTTCCCCCTCTTTTCCATAATAATCATGAACTTACTTAATTCCTGATCACCTTACCCAAGCTGCCTTCTACCCTCACACTCTCCACAAATTCCTCTCTGTGATTACAAAGTCTAGAAGCCCTTGCCCTCTGACTGCCTTCTTCACAACAAAATTCAGGTAGTGGCTGTAAAGATTTCACAGGTTTAAAAGAATTTAATTTTTATAACACAGGTTTCTCATCAGATGTTTCCCATTGCTACTAAGTCTCTTGCTTCTAACAGCCCTACGAACTAGTCATAAAAAATTATCATTGTTTCCTGCTAGATATCTCTAATAAAAGTCTATCATGACTAAATGTTGGTTATATCTATTTTATTATTGATAGACTCTTTCAAACGATATATTTTCCTGTGCACTTTATAAACCTGAGAACATCAACACGCATCCTTCAAACGTAGGGCAACACTTTCTCTCTTTTCTCTCTATGCATCTCTACTTACAAAAATAAAAAATAAATCTGTATCAATATTACTGCCATGAGAATTACCAGAAGTCTCTGTCATGCCAATAAAGTTACAAGTTAAGTTTGTAAAATTATTATGGTAAGATTCTCAGCTTCTGTTTATTCTCCATATTTACATCAGATGCACACACATGCGCACAGACAGCTTCTTCCAAAACTGCTGCTGCCTTGTCACACGTGTGTGTCCACTGGCTGAAATTTCCTTGAAATAATAGGAATTTTGGAACTTTCTGGGTTAGGTCAAAAGAGGGGAAAGGATTTGAATTAAAAGTAACAAGCTATAGAAAATTATGACACTGCAGGTATTTCATTTGAAATATGCCTGGCTCCTGAGGATTCAATGAATTTATAATGCTTGCTTCAGGTGCTTCTTATAGCACAAAATAATAAGGGAGGAAAGGAAGTGTGGTCTTACATACCAGTGAAAATTTAAAGATTAATAAAAAACCCTACATAAATTCAGTGCAGGTTTGGATGAAAAACAGAGAGAGTAACAGCTTGATAAGGATGTTCTGCACACAACTGGAACAGACAAGACAGAAATGAAATAGTTTAAACTCACGTGCCTATGTTAAGTTTGTGAAACAAATCTACAAAAGGCAAAAATCAAAGTTACTGCACATACAATATGTGGTCTCTGGCTAATGCAACTTTAATAAGGAAGCTAAACTAAATTTCAAAAAGAAAGAAAAATATACAGGTCACTTCACTAGAGTGATTTCCTGCTGGTTACTGATATAGGTTGTAATTTCAGTAATCAAAACACCTGTCACTGTATTCTGTCAGAACTATCACATTTTTTATGGAAAAAAAAAAGGTGGGAGGAACTTTTGATTCAGATGTCCCAGGTGTGCTGCAGTCCTGCAACCATCAGCTCAGTCAGCTGTGGCTCCAGTCCAGCAGCAGCGCCTGCTAAATACAGCAGTACCCGCTCGGTGCTGACTCCTGCTAAAGGCAGAGCCATATACTGCTGCGATGAAGTGGTTTCATTCTGCTGGGTATTGCTTATCTAAACTTTAGAGTTAATGACCCGATGGACTAGCGTGCAACAGAAAGGGCAGATTCTGCACGTGCTGGGCTAAGGGTGTTCTCAGGGACGTGCACTACAAGGAGCCCTGAGTGCCTTTACAGTCAGCAGATCTCACTTCAGCTTCACAAAAAAATTAATAGGTCTGGCTGGGACCAAAGAAGAAAAGAAGGACAACTGACTTTCCCTCAAGAGAAAGAAATTTTAGGGACTCCACAAATGATGAACTTTGAGGTGCCAAGAGGAGATACAAGAGACAAAAGCTGGAAGTCTTCATTCAGGGAACAGATCTGGGGATTTCTATGGATATGTTTCTACTTCCTCAAAGAGAGGAGCTTCATGAGAACTAAAGTATTATAATATTAAGTCTACTTTATATGCTTTTTAAATAGGCTACATTAACTCAATTTAAAGAAAGACTAATGCACAGCTAAGAGGTACCCTACTTATTACAAATGAGATAATTTGGGAGATAATTGTTTGCCTGGCATGCTTGACAGCAACCTGTTGAAATGGTTTCATGACGGTAGTATTTTCCATTAAATATGTCTGTTTTCCATGGATAATTTTCACACTAAAAAAAGGGGGTGTGTTTGTGTTTTGTGTTTGGGTTTGGGTTTTTTATTAAGAAGAAAAAAAAGGGAAAGAACAAGGTTCAAGCCAAAAGTAATTTTTATTATTCACTGAATCAATGAGTTTCTGAAAAGTATGCAAGTTCATCTACAAAACAAGGTGATTCTCTTGTGGTTTAATTATAAATAAGGTTTATAAGTAGCTGCAGTACCTTCTGTTGAGATTTTGAGCATCATGCAATGTACGCTCTTATCTGTAATACAACCATTTTTTCATTCACAGTTTGAGTGAACATGTGGATTTTATCAGGATATTGGAAATTCATGTGTTGTAAAAAATCTGATATAAATGTAGGTGATGACATGAGAAACTACACAGGTAAAAGTCACAAGGGCTAAAGCACACTGCTTCAGTTGCAAAATACAAAGACACCTAAATTAAAGGAAAGAAAAAAAAAAAGTGGCCTTCAACTTTGAGGAACAAAACTGGTAAAAGTGCCTGAAATTCTGGGCAGCAAATCATCAGCAGTAGGACAGAGTGGCCCAGGTAGGACAAAGGGTAACGGTTTTAAACTGAAAGTGGACAGATTCAGACTAGGTATAAGGAAGAAATTTTTTACAATGAAGGTGGTGAAACACCGGAACAGGTTGCCCAGAGAGGTGGGAGATGCCCCATCCCTGGAAACATTCCAGGTCAGGTTGCACGGAGCTCTGAGCAGCCTGATCTAGTTGAAGATGTCCCTGCTCCTTGCAGGGGGGTTGGACTAGATGGCCTTTAAAGGTCCCTTCCAACCCAAACTATTCTATGATTCTATGTTCTCAGACAAATTCTCCAAATATTTAAATGTGTGAAAACATATACGTAGAAGACTTTCAGTAGTATCATATTTACATGGTTCTAGTAATTATATATCTTATTAGTTAATTGAAATTACCACTGAGCAAGTTTGAATACCTGTTCTGTGTTTAAATCATTCACCAAGTATTTGATCTTAGTGTTTCTTTTTAGAAAATAAGACAATTATTTATCTATTTATTTCTTACATTGATGAGTTACACACATAGATCACAACATCTTGTAAAGTAAATTTTCCATTCATCCAGTTTCTTAGATAATTCCAGTACACAAAGATGAAGAGAGACAGTGTGTACCTGCACACATATACTGTGAACAATCATTTACTCTATGGCCCCTAACCCAAATGGCAGATCTTATAAACAGTGTAGCCTGTCCCAATATAAATTGCTGCAGCACCAAAGGCTAGCGTGAAAGTATTTTTATAATTTAAACAAACAGAATTCATTGCTAGCCTGTGAAATATCATTTATGAAATTTTTTCTTTTGGTACAGAAACAGTAAGTCCATTTTATTTCTTCTTTACTTTGAAAAAGGATAAAAAAAACCCTGTATCTGAAGAAAGACAATGTTGCAGACATGAAATACAGTTTTAAGTAAAAATGTAACTTGAAGAAATTTGTGAAGATTATGTGATTAATGTATATCATAGTTGTCATAGTCTGTGAGGGCTGTGAACTTCTCAGGATTTGTCTAAACTTGTCTTGGCCTGGCTAAAGCTTTGTTTTGTTTTGGTTAAGTGAGCTGCAAGAGGTAAAGGAAGGAGGAATTTTTACTTAATTTGTTTTGCTTATCTTTAATGAAGCATGTGATATAACCATAATTTTTACACAGATAGCAAAAAGTAGTTGCCCTGTGTAGAATTAAATATTTATGACTCTAGCATAATGGTGTAGTACAGAGGAGTACAGACACCGTATGGTAGCAGAGGCCTCAAAAGTGGGCATAGAGGATGCAATGCAGAGCAATGCTGGCATGGGGTGATAAGAAAAGGGACACAAGGATGACATCGATGACCCTAGAGCTGTAAACAATTGATCTGTACTCAGTTAAAGAAATGCAGGCCTGAGAAATGGAAAGTTTTAGGTGTAAAAAAGACAGCAAAGAGCAAGTATCCAGCATAGTGAGACATTCCATATTTAAAAATGTAGAGATAACCTGCAGTTGAAGATCAACAAAGAGCAAGGCCTAAAAGCAGGGCAGAAAACATTAAAAAAGAAAAATAAAAAGATTAGTCTCAAGTGGACCTTAGAGCTGGAGAAAGAGGCTATCTGTGTCACACTCCTGGGCAAGACACTGGTGACTCGCTGTCAGACGCCACTCAGAGTGACACCAGGAACCGCAGGACTCGGAGGGGCCAGGGAAGGCTGAACACAACAGCAGAGAATGGGGTAAATAGTAGGAACTCTTGTATAATCTTTTCTACTGTGTCACTGTTAAGACCTTTTCTGCAACAACATTCTTTACTGTATTTTTTTTCTCTCTTTTTCCACAACTAAGAGACCTAGACTAATATTTTTTTTTATTAGATTGTTCAAATTTCTGTTATATTAACAATAAATTCTTGACTTTACATTTAAGTTATGTTTCCTTTTGCCTTCCAGATTTTGAGTGCCACACTAGATTTTAATAGATGAAATACTGTAGTGGGATATCAGTAAAGTTCTTTGAGTACTGTGATTAGCACATGGCAGGGTGTCCTGGCTAAAGATTTCTGTGTGCTTTAGTAAGAGATGCATTGTTTATGATAACTTGTATTTAATAATTTCCAGTAGCTACTTAGCTGGGCGGTATTTCTATGCAGTGTGAACGTGAACAACCCACAATGCTTTAAGCAATTCTTTCTTGGTGGTGGTGTGCAATATGTTTAAAATAATCTCTGCTTTCATAAAATAATAGTAATTTAAAAAAGGAACAATGTAATATTACCAAAAAGAAACACATATTCAAATTCTTCATTGTATGACATTTTATAGAGGCTTTTGTAATACAATTGTACATCACAGGCACACTGACTGTGGAGGCATAGAAAGATCTGTCACAGGGATGTGTGATTCTTCTTAGACAAACAGTAGAGTCTGAATATAGCTATATAGCTGGAGAATGTAACTGCATTCATACTATTAATTTTCCATATATGTATGAATTCATTGGTTTTATCTAGTACCTAATCTTGTCTAGTGTCTTCAAGCTTTTTTTCTCACTTTTTCAATATTATTTCCCTTGCATATCAACTTTCTCCCTACAGGCAGTATTTTTGTCTGTTACATCAGAATATTGGACCATCACATTAACCATTATACACATTACCCGGCCTACTTCAACCTTGAAAACCAGAAGCAAATATTTGTATTAAATCCCAAATTTTGAATTCTTTTGGACAAAGTTCAGGAAAAGATATAGTATTGTAAATTACAGAGACATCAAACTTAAGAGTGGAAAAGGTGGGGAAAAGATGCATCCTTCATTAATCAAACATCGTTTTGTACTGAAAATATACTGGAGTTCTTAATAACGTTAGAGAGAGAGGAAGAGTAATATACAAAACCAAAACTGATATAGATATATATAGATAGATATATAGATAAATAGATATATAGATATATAGATATATAGATATATAGATATATAGATATATAGATATATAGATATATAGATATATAGATATATAGATATATAGATATATAGATATGAGCAGAGATTTCTTAATATAGAGGACTGGCTAGGTAAATAAGATATATGTGCAAACATTAATTAATGAGCTATATGTCCTTAGTGAACACTTTCTGCAAAACAACTGAAAACATTGTGCTGTCAATTAATTCTAGTTTAGACTGATGAGAAATTTAAGTGTTAAATACTTATTCAATACTATATATGAAAGAGAATCTAAAAAGCATTTAATAGTCCTAATGACACATGATTCAGGAGTTTGTTTTTATTACCATTTTCAGTTAATTACTTACAGCAATTACAGTCTACAGCTTTGTTACAAAAATACGGACATCCTTAACCACTTTCATTTTAGGTCTAATTTTTTCCATATCACCAAAACATTCTTTTTGACATTAAGCATACTGTATTTAGCTAGATCTTTCAAAAGTGACAGAAATAGCACCATCTGAATAATAAGAGGAATATGTACCATAATTACATACTGTAATTATATATCTAGAAATACCTTTAAGAAGTAATGGATACACTCAGACTGAGTTCATTGTCAAGTGACACATTTTTTCAGTAGCCTGCCATGAACACCAATCCGCTGCATCCTCATTCTCCACTTTTTACAAGCTTTATACTGAAATGGTTTTCCCAGTGAGATTCATATCTATCCGAGTGCTATTCATACTGTTAGTCACTGTAAATATCTCCAGCAGCCCTATTAACTTTAATGCATTAGCTCTTCTTCTATTTATTGCAACTTAATGAATGCATAATAATTTTAGTTTAGGACACCATTAGCAGGATAGATTTTCTGAGCTCCTGTAGCTCAGCAGATGTACTATCATAAATTACCACAAAGCTACATGCTTTTTTTATGACGGTCATAAGACAAAATTATTAGAAAACCATTTTTCTATTCTCCTGCAGACTTGGCATTCAGAAAAGCTACAGGTTTAGTAAAAGCATCATGTCTGTGTGTTATAATCAGCATATGTTCCACAAGAAACCAGGATTTAAGCAGAAATGAGGATATAAAACCAGGCCCTACAGCATTCTTTGAAGTAGGGCAAGGAGACAAGAATCCAGAGGTTATACCATCAAAAACCAGAGAGCTGTGCGTGTCTGACAATTTGGACTATTAATTTACATTGTATTCATAACAGGGTTTTTTTCCCTTACCTGTTGTTTAGAACAACATTGAATAAAAATGAACCATATCTTCCAGGGCTTGTTGAGGGCTTACATGGCCAAATGAAATATATTTGTGTCATTCACTTCACATCTATAAAGATAAAACAATGAAACAGGGATGGCTGAGTGGATTTCAGGGGAATTTTGATGTATAAAATGTTTTCCGAATCCCTCCCACACTTGAAAGCAATGCTTGAACCCCTGGAGAGCAGTTTAAGTAGCTGTAATATGCACTTGGGTAATTCACGGAAATCCTACATATAAAGTGTTAGTATGACAAACAAATCAGCTTGCTTTGATCTAATTTTAGACTATTAAAAATACTAACCCAGCTGCAAGATCCAGATTATAAATCCTACAGACATCAAAATAAGTTAAAATAAATAGAGATACCCAAGAAAGAGCGTCACTTCCTGGTGCGAAACGTATGGTGAGCATTGGATGACTATTTATGGCTTAACAACTTGTGCTATATTTGGAAGTACCAATATAAATTAAATGAAAAAATAGTATTTTTTACATATTCATCAAAGTAAAAATAGCTATCTGGAGCTGAAGCTCAGTTACACCCAAGAAATATTTCTGGAGTTGCATACTGACCGGCTGAAGAAGTAAGATATCTTTACAGACCAGAGAGAAAAATGCAACGTTCTCCACAATAAAGTTGAATTCTGTTAGTAAAATGACCAATCTTATCTAATCTTTCAGAGTGTTTTGGCTCTTTCATTGACCCTGTTTGAAACACAATACAGGACAGAGCCAAATCCAAAGTCTTCAAGTTTCCACATTTTTCAGTGTTTCCTTTTTCTTTATGTGGCCAATAAGAAATGTTTCTTAGAATTCCCTGTTACAGCTCAATGTATGCACACAACATTTGTGATCTGGAATGCTTGCCTTAGACGTGGTTCTTGAACGTGCCTGTAAAACCTTGCAATGTCTGAAATAAGCTCAATTATTTAAAGTTTTTGTAGCCATCATTATATCAAAATATCCTGAAAATGTTCATTTACACCCTTTTTTTCTAAACTGCTGGTGCAGGACTGAAATATGCAAACTTCTCTGGAAATCCTGGGACACGTGAGCTTGATGTGCTACAGGTGACAGAGCAGACAGCCTGTCCACCATCGAACAGATGTTCCTTTGCATTACTGTTTCTTGCAATAAACTGTGATTGATAGAACAAGCATGCAACTGTGAGAAGTCTCACATTTACTTAAGATTGTTATATTTTGTCTTAGGATAAATGTATACATTTAATATACTCTTACAACCTGTTCCAAAAATTGTCCTTCATAAGCAAATCAAAGTTTAGTTTCTTTCCTGTTAGCTGGATGAAGGTTTTCTGGATCAGGAATTCCTCACCCCCATGGGACCATGAACTAACAGTTCAATACCACATGTATTTCTCTAGGAATCACAGGGAGAGACATGAGGACATATCACAGAAATCAGAAATCCTATGGAAATCACCACATTCAGTTCTGACTAAAATTCGACATGTGAGCAGTTACTTTAAATCTCTTTGACCTGCATTTCACATTGAACACAGCGTGTTAGCAGCTGGAAACGCTTGCACATGACTCATATAAATGAGACATACATATTCCATGCTAAATTTACTGAAATATGCCAAACTGTATGGAGTAAATTTCCAAGAACCATCCTTCAGGGCTGATAGCTTTGCACTGCATGTCATTGTCTCTTCTTTGTACGGCATACAATGATGGTAATGACATCATCACAGATGTGCTAAATCAGGGCTGAGGCATCTTGGAAGTGTTTTTTTTTAAATAACATTTTGTCAAGGGAACAGTACCTTCCAAACATGTCAAACGAGTTAATCTGTTTTCTACTTTGTAATAAAGGTAAAGTTAAGCATTGCAACATTTATAATTCTTTGTAATTTGCTAGCCAAGGACTTTCCCTTGGTTAATACATCTAGCTTTCTCTGTGTTTATGTATATATGTATGCATTCTCATGTACATGTGCACATTGTGTGGGATGTGTGGAACCTCAGCAATTACACTATTTAATCAACCTCTTTCTGGTAATTAAGGAAAGATTAGAGAAACCTTTATTTCTGTTTATTTAGTTAATTCCACTGGATTTGAAAACATAATGGGATAATTTTTCAATTTAGTTCAGTATGTTTTCTGCATAAACTTTAAATCAAATTATTCTTATTTGCACCTTAAAAATAATATTCTGCATGAACTAACAACATAAAATTTATTGTTTTTTAATTTGTCGTCTTCTGCAAGAAATTGCTTTCCCTAAATAAGTTGTAACCTTTCTTTCAAGCAAGAATTTCTAGAGTTACATGAGACCTTGCTGTATTACTGCCTTTTCATAGTATGCATTATGCAGACATTTTGCTGTGTACATTAGTACTGTTGTATCTGCTCGAGTAACAGTTACACGCAAGTCAAATCATTAGTCCTGAATTCGCACCTCTAATTAAGTTAATGTTGAAAAGTTCATTCCAGGTTTAGAATTACTTCAGTTTTCCTGGTTTTAGTGTTAGTGTATAGGTCAGCATGCAACCTTAGCTAGACATACGTGTACTCTGGATCTGGAAGGATCACTAGCACAACCAGCGCAAAGTCACTGCTGAACCCATAGGAATGACCTTGAGCATTTGCAGAGGGTCCAGGTCTCAAAATGGTAAGCTGACATCCTGTGCTTTCCAGCACCACACCATAACTGAGAATATTGGAGGAGGAGCAAGAAAGGAAAGAGGATGAGTATTCCTCAGCTAGCACTGAGCAGCAAAATGAGTGAGATTTCATGTAAACATGTTCTCTGGAACAGGTTGCCCCGAGAAGTTGTGGATGTCCCATCTCTGGAAGTGTTCAAGGCCAGGTTGGACGGGGCTTTGAGCAACCTGATCTAGTGGGAGGTGTCCCTGCCCATGGCAGGAAGGTTGGAACTAGATGACCTTTAAGGTCCCTTCCAACTGTAACCATTCTATGATTCTATGATTCTGTGTGATGGCCAGGCTCTTGCCTGGAAAAGTAAAGCTGAGTGTGGGAAAAGGCTAAGAGAGAAGGTAACTAACTAATTCAGATGAATACAGTGTCACAGAAAACACAATTTCTGAAGCTGATCAAATAATAATAATAATTAAAAACCAAAAACCAACAGAGAGCAACTTAACTCTTCCTGTCAGTTCTTCTGTCACCTTTTTTTTTTATTCAACAAATGCTGAAAATATAAGTTGTTGTATAATCAATTACACATTTTTAAGCAGGAATGATCAGTATAAATAACAAGAGAAAAGTATGCAAAGATTAGAGTTAGTGGATTAATGTTTTCTTGATAGGAAATTAAGGAATACACATAACCATTTCCTTTTTACAAAGACTGGGATTAGTATGGCAAAGCTAATAAAGGTAATTTTATGGGTCAGCACTTGACTTGGACTCAAAACATCTGGATGGGATCCGAGGTGTTATTCATAATACTATCACAGATGTAATTCTAGATTTAGCGTGTCTTCTCTCATTACTCTTGGTTTCCTTTGTAGACAATAGAGAGAGGCAGGCATCCTTGTGTAGGAATCCTACTTCTACATAATATTTCCTCTGAAGTCTCCTTTAGGAACGTAGATGTGTTAACTACAAAGATTCACCAGAATTCACTGTCTCTGTATACTAAATACATACTAACCTGCACAAATGAAACACTAGGCTATGACTGCATGTAGGAGAACATCAGAGTTTGTAAATGAACTTAAGTCCCCAAGATAAGTCCATTTCCTGAAGAAGCCTCTGTTATTGAATAAATACTCATTTCTCTAAAGGTATTTGAGACTGGTGTCCAACTTGATGGTGACCTAGCAAACTGCACATGACTGCTTCCCTCCAGGGAAGGTGTTCTGCTGAAAGAGGCGGAATAACTCAGGCAACAGAAGTGCAGAAGCAACTGAAGAACAAGGTGCTTAGAATCAAATGCTGCATTGGGGCCCAAAGTAGCCTGACATAAACCTTGACTAATGATTTAATTCAGCCCTTCAGCATGCAGGTGTATCTGTTGTATCATCTAGAGGACATGCAAATCACTAACACATGCAAAGAAGGAGCTGATGTTACAAGATAATGGTAATGTGCACCTGTGATTTAGAAGGCAAATCAAGGCCTTAGAACAGTAGGCTACATAAATTATTATAAAACCCATTTGACTCTAGGAATCAAGAGGCTTGCTGTGCATAACACAATAGTTCAACATATATTTTGGTATATTACCAAAGATTTAAATCTAACTACAAACAAAAATCCCCACACTAAAGTTTATAAACAATCACAGATATTCATAATTTATGACTGGTTTATGCACAATTGTCAAAATAATTTTGCTGGAGCAGAGAAATGGGGTGATGTCAACAGACAGTGGCTGACTGCTTGCCTTCTCTTTCTTTGAGTTAGCATTTCAGATTTGGAAATGTCTAACCCACTTAAAGCAAAGTAAATTACTGATAGTACTTCATGTTTTCATCCTTTCACTCTAAGATTAATTACTTTGCAGCCACTTTACAGAATTTTGAGTTGCCTTTCTTTGTATGAGAGCGTATATATACACATATAAAGAGGAATGAGGGATTGAGACTAGGAAATTGCTTTCATTTTCCTCCTGTCACTAAATAATCTGTCTTCTCAATATCAGGCTAAAAGGTCAATATCTAATATAGGATCCTGTTTCTATAATGCTTGATATGAGTAACTCTTGACTTCAGGTGAGATGGTCTTGTGATTTAATGCTTTTTTAACGTGAGAAAATGCTGAGAAGTTTGGCCCATGTTTAAAAGCAGTCATTGAAAAATGCAGTGCAGATTTTTTTTAAATTATCTCTTTTCTTTTCTTTTCTTTTCTTTTCTTTTCTTTTCTTTTCTTTTCTTTTCTTTTCTTTTCTTTTCTTTTCTTTTCTTTTCTTTTCTTTTCTTTTCTTTTCTTTTCTTTTCTTTTCTT
>VFFE01008969.1:1936507-2068608 GCA_008921705.1 Burhinus oedicnemus
GTACAATTTCTTAGGCAACTCAAAGAAAATGCTTACATCACTCATAAACTGTGACATGCCTCCTTTTTCACTAGCAAATGCTTCCTAGGCAAGGAGTACTATTTGTGTTGCTGTTCCAGTCATGTGACCTCACCAAATTTCTGTTATGCCAACTAAGTCGTATATGCGATCATAATCATAATATAAGATGCTATTGTTTACATTTCTTGCATTAATAAATATTCATATAAGATGTTAATCAATTTGATTTACTACTCACTTTCTTCTCCCTCCTTTCGTTATGAGCAATCCTCCCATCTTTGGTTCACAGACCCTCTGCCAGATTGATTAAAAAGGTAATAATGCCATGACCTAATTTAGAGTTCTCAGTTAGCAAGTTAGTATGGAAAGGGTGTTTAGTTTTATTCTTCTTCATGAAGCAGCTATCACTCGTCAAGCTTATGGAACTTCATCTTGTGGAAGCCACTATATGGAAATACTACCAACATGGCTAGGCCTTAATGTCCAGGATATCCCTGTCCCTTCCAGAGCCTTGACTCTCAGCTAGGAAAACTGGCAATAATGCTACCTGTGCCTTGAGGATCCAACTCTAGCAGTATCTGTAGTACCTCTGTAAATAAAAATCATGGAGTAGTGGCCTGTGTGAAAGATAGGCCACAGCATACTTACAGTAACAACTTGAATTTGGTCTCCCTATACTTGCTGTGCCTAACAGACTAGCAACCAGAGCAACCTGGCATCCCTGGAGATCACTACTATTGCTCCTTGAAAGATCTGGACATCCTGAGGAGCCTGGTCATGAGATAAAGAGTCTATATCTAGGGCAGTATTGATATGGGAAAGTATGCCGTGGACTTACAAAAGTGTATCCTGACAAAAGAAACCACGACAGCAAGATATTCCTCTCACCTTCTTTCAGTAGTCCAAACCATAATCAAGAGACTTAGGATTTTTATTAAATCTTTAACAGACCTAAGAAAGTCTGTAAAACAGAAGGACAAGTGCAAGACCATCTAAATTATGCTAATATGGTAAACCCCAAAACAAGCCAAATTTATGCTGGAGATATGAAGCATTTCAGCATTTCTGATGTATTGAAGACAGGTTGCTTTCCTCCTCACATTTATAGAGCGTTAATGCATGAAACCTCCAGAGTCTGCAAGGGGACAACAGAGCTCAATCCTATCTACAGTCCATTTAACATTTGCCTGTAGTCACACACCGAATATTCGGAAGGTGCGCTCTCAAGTGAAGCAACATAGAAAAGGGAACATACGTACTCACTATATGTGATCATAATACCAGTACCACGACAGATAGGATGTGGAAAATAATTTTGACTTGTAGAGAACATCTACTACAGAGATTCATGTATTGCAACATGTTCTCTCTCAAAAATAAATATGGTTCATATTTTTATAATAATTATAAATGGCCATTTGTGCAGTGGGTGAAAACAATATTCTAATCAGTCAGTGGAAATAAAAGTGTAACATGTGTTGTGCTTCATCCCTGAAGTCTTACTAGATCATTCCCAGCAAGAAACCCTACAGTGAGTCATAGATATAGATTATATAAATCTTTTTCTTTCTTCCTATAGCATGGTTCTTTGAATATTAAAGAGTTGAAAATCTTTCACCTGATGCTAGCAAAAAGCTTGCCAAATGTTAACATCAAAAATCTTTTTGAAGATAGAACAAAAACAGCGAACTACGCAATCTATTTTCTATACAGAGTTTATATTTTTCGAAATAGAATGGTGTTTATTGAATCTAGCTGTTTTACTAACGTAACCACAGGAAGAATGGTCTCAACCCACTGCACAGAACAAAGGGACTATTATAGAGAGAAATACTGTGGACCTTTGCAAAAAAGTGTGTTCCTATCATTTTGCTGTCCTCTTCTGCTAAATATTCATTCATGCATCTCATCCTGGTGAGAGAAAACAAGAGGGAAGCAATGTGAAATACGCTCATCCATCTCCTGCATAATCTTTTCCTTGTTCTCTGCACACAAACGGTATTAAATTCTACCTGAACAAGGATCCACAGAGAAACAACTTAAGGTATAGATATAACACAGTGCTCACCTGTGTTTGGAAATGCCTCAGTCAAAAAGTGGCAGCATAGCTGCTCACAAATTTTTTGCTGATAGATGTTATGTCACTGGCATCCTAAAGAGGGATATTTTGATAAGCACGCCCGAGCTGAACTAGACATCTCTTTGTGTGCATAACCTTCTAAATGGGAAGCGATGTAGTACGTCCTTTCTCCCCATTTGCTCTATAATGGTCATCAACTCCCGATAATTTCACTTTACCTTTCAGCATTGTAAGACAAAAGTTAATTCTATACTTTTCTAGTTTGAGGTTTTTTTCCCCAAAAATCTTATTTTTTTCAGCAGAATATTTGTATGAAACAATACTCCAAAGCAACAAGACAATAAGTCTAAGAGGTGGGCAAATTTTATGGTTTTCTTCTTCTTCGTCACGACGTTTCTCTTAACCTGATAATGTTAACTGTCAGCAGCAGGTGCTGTTTGAATCAGTGCTGGACAGTTAGACTAATGCTTTACCATTTAGGCATGGTTTTTGAAAATTCTGCTGAACAGTGTTTGCCTGTCTAAACTAATGAAAGTTATGGCTATTTACCATCATCATCAATACAGTTAATGTTAAGAATTAATGCTGACAGTTTATAGGTTTCCAGTTACTTTTCCTCTGGGGGAAAACTCCAATCAAAATAGTGTTGAAAACACTGGCGGCAAGCCTGCTACGCAGCACCTCTCGCAGTATTGCCCTCACTGTTGTAACTGATGGGCAACATTTATTCTTTATATATTCAAAAGCCTGTAGCTGTAAGAGACTCTGTTGGCTCCATGCACCTGCTACTGATAGTCACTGATAGTCATCATGACTTTCATTGGTTAGGCTTTCATTAGAGCAGTTGACAAATCAGAACTGAAATGCTGCACAGCAACTTACCATTTTTGAAGAACATACTCCTGGGAAGGTCTTTCAAATCCAATTTTTTTTCTTTTTTTTTCTTTTTTTTTTTTTTTCTCTAAGATGAAACAGAGACAGACATGGCTGTTGCTACAAGCAGGGTGCTACTGCACCAGGGCAGACCTTGTGTCAGTTCTCTGATCCATTTTGTTTAGAGAAAGATTGTGCGCAAAAGTACCTCATCTTCAGGGAAGCACCACAGCTGCTAGACTACAGGATAAATATCTTAGGGTTGATATCCCACAGTTTCTCCTGATGAAGGTTTTATATTTTGGCTAAACCTGATTACACTGGGGCATGAGATGGAGATATTCCAGAATGAATACTACTGTGTAGATTACTTGCCAAGTTTTGTGAAACTTGAAATCAAATGTACTAAATTTGTCTCCCTCAGATCATTCAATGCTTTAACAGTGTTTCACTTGTGATTTTGTTATTCTCTGGCTTGTACATTTTAAATTTAGTTTTCATTCTGATCTATATTTTTCATTGCAAAACCTTGTAATTGTGTATGAACTGAAATTGTCGTTTCCTTTCCCAATAAATCTGGTTGCTAAGAAGGAAACCTTAATCTCTTCGGAATAGGCTTTTGTGCTGTCAAGCACAATAGAATAATAAAATATAGTTGTAATCATTTATTTAGATTACATGGCACTAAAGATTTTCCAGAAATTTCTGTACAAACTGCAAGGAAACTAGCTTTTAAGCTGATGCCCTGAACTTTATGAATAGAATGCGGAGATACTTCTCTAAAAAAAGGAGCTATAAAAGCCAGCTGACAGAGAGTAAAACCATTTATCATAAGAAATAAGAAATTCCAGAGAGAGGAATGGCCCTTATTCTCAGTGTAAGAGGTTCACTGGTGCATCCGGATACAGGTATCTGGCTCTGGTTCGAGATGGAGTCATAAACTGTCCTCTGCAGAGCAGTACTGAATCAGCTCTCTCTTGTGAAATGGGACAATGAGCAAGAAATAGATTCCTGTCTTTCATTCATTAGAAAAGATTCAAACTGCTTTTTGTACTTTGAGGGCACAAGAACTCCTGTCACCTCTGACAGGGTTGCTCTAAACAGTGTGGCAAAAACATTTAGGATGAAGCTATCTCCATCTCTGCTGCTAAAGATGCTCCAACTACCACTTGCTCAGTCACTGGGGATCACACTGGGGAGAAGACCAGGGAAAAGTTAAGTTCTAGTCTACCTTATTAATTACTACAGCTTTCATTTTCCTGCTTCATGTCAGGCTGGCATTGTATCTACCTGGGAGGCAAGTCCTGAACTCTTCCAGCTCAGGCTCCACAGGCAAGGGAATATGTCACTGGGGAGTCCTTACAGGGCTGTGATGTGAGCAAGTTGTTTTCCTGCTCCATTTCACAATATGGATCGCTGAGTGCACATCTGCTGGCACAAACATAGGCACTAGGGCAACATCTAATAGAAAGTATATGCACCCAGAGTCTAAGTATTCAGAAGTTTAGGCAAAGACTGACAGGGGATTTCAAAGGTTAATTTTTTTTTATTGGGTATCCACAAATTATTATGAAATGAACCCTGAAATACTTCACTTTCCTTCCTCTGTTTTAAAAAACCTCACAGATTTTAATTGTATGAAGATATGCACTGTCCACACTGGAATAATCAAAACAAAGCAAAGCAACTGCTTTTAGCTGCAAAAATTCCAACTCCTTGCAATGTATTGCCCAGATCGAAAATCAATACTGAAAAATGGACTCAGCAAAAACAAATTAACTATGCAAGTGACTTGGACTTGCTCTGCAAACTTCTATTCTGCTGTTTTTAACCCTTTAAGATATCGGATGACTGCTACCTAAGGGAAGAGGTGCAGTTTTATGATTTGCTTGTTTATGATGCTTTAGCACAATTTCTTAGCACAGCTGTCAAGGTGAGTCTCAGCATAAAGTTTTCCAGGTACATTCCATTTACTATGATAAAAGTTGCTTTTTATTCAAAGGTGGATTTAAGAATACATGGCACTTGTAGGACTTGTTTTAAATATCAACAAAGGAAAATCACATTTGACCACTCAGGCATGACTTTATATTCCTTACTGGTATATACATATGAAATTTACATTTTTTACATCTACTCTTTCTTCTTTTTTTTTTTTTCATGAAGTATTTTAGATGCTTTTGTTCTGCAGTTTACTAAAAGATGGCTGCATTCCAAACAGATTTAGGAAAGTGATCAAACCAATATATCATAATACCATTTTCTAAGACTGACTGATTCAAATAGGCTGCTGACTAAGACTGTCAGAAAAGAATGAATGTTCAGGATTACTCAGAATGTTAATGTGAATTTTGCTTTCTGTCCCCTTACCATTAATTAAAATTAGAACAGACTCTTTCATCCTCTTTATCATTACAGCTTAAACAACTTCTGACTGACATCTCAGCTGACTTATTTTCCTTCCTAACTTTTACACATATGCCAGCCTGGCCACAAATCTAGATGGCAATTTTTCCTTAACATTATTTGCAAGTCTAAGCCAGTGTTGATGGATAGAAGGAATCGAGAATTCCTTCTGCTTCCAAGGACAACTTTTTTCTTCATTCCTTTATACACTGGAGAACTTAGACCTTTGTGAAAAGTGAACAGTAGATGTATATGTCACCAAAATGGTTCTAGAAGTATGGGCAACTGAGGATAAAAGTAAAAGTAGTAGTTTTGATGTTAAAAGCTTATTGTAAATTGATAATACCATTAACTAGGTAGCATTAAGTGCCCTCTGTTACTTCAAGATATATTTAGAAGTATACAAACATTATATTCTATAATGTATTTCCTTTCCAAAATCTGCTCCTCAGCAGAATCACTTCTATGATGGAATTCAGCCAATATGCAACATGCTAGAAAGACTCCATATGCCATTTAATTCCCAGTTAATGACTAGAAATACAGCTGAGAGGGAGGTTACCAATCAGGCATTTGCCTTTGATTCTGAGGACTTTTCTAGACCAGTCCCAGTGAAGACTGCAGCTTCCAGGACTTTTTAAATAAATGTTATTGAACTACATCCTTTACAGTGATTTCAGTAATGAACTTTCATAGTGCAATACACTATGAAAATATGCCATCTAATTCCAAATATTTTCTCAGTGTCTTCTTTTTCTTTAAGAGAGAACAAACCAGGAGTTTTAAGAACATGTCTTTAGTTCTTATGTTCCTTTTCTCTCTCCTGTCTGCTCTCTCATACCTTCTCCCCAAATACCAGGACAGCTCTTAAAGTGAATCCAGTAAATTGCCTGTTCTTTGATACAGCTTTATAACAAAAACTAAGGCGTTAATACTTTTGGAAACATAGTAAAAGCTGTACTTAGGACAAGCCATTCATTCATTTTGCATTGGCCATTGGAAAGTAAAAAGTAATTTGCTCATTAGATAGGCTGGGAGCAAAGCGCTGGTCACAATGTGAATTAATAAATGCTAAGGTATACGGCTCCAGAAAAGCTCGTTTATATCACAAGAATAACATGGCAAGATCTTTGTAGATCTTCCTCTCTTTCTGTTGTGCTGTGGGATGATTAATGGATTAGGTGTGTTTGTGTGTTTGTTTTCTCCCACACCTGGGATTGCCAACATAGACAAATGTCTCCCTGCTTCAGTATCACCACAACATTTATTCATTTTCTAAAAGTAGAAACAAGTAGAAAGAGCAAAAATAACTTTTAATTTAAATTCTTCATCCTTTCTTAAGAATATTTTTCCCTTTTCACATTGCCTAGTAAAACGAAAGTTATTTCTGTAAAATAAAACAAAACACACAAAAAAGAGAAAGCTTGTTTTGGGTTGTCATTTGAGATTTTTTTTTATCTGTAGCTTTTGTACTTCTAAAGCCTCAGTACAGATGACTGCAGTTAAGTGAAGTCTTCAAGCCCCCAAGTAACAGCTTGAGAGAAACAGCAAAACTGGCGTTCGCAGAAGTTAGGCACATATTCTTTCAATTAGCAGAGAGATACTTATCCTTATCAGGGACATTGTCATTTGTAGAGCTTCCCTGCCTCCTCATCTGTTCTCACAGCTACACTGAATACATTTGAAACTGAAGAATGATCAAAATCTAAACAGCTGTCAGTTCGCAGAGTCTCCAGCCTCTGCATATGTGCTGCCACTCTGCCAAGGCTGTGCCTAAATGCCAGTTATAACAAGGAGGACATGCATATTGTGTTATATTAGCTGCTGCTAATTTTCCCAATTATTGTGGCTAGCACTATTGATTCTTCCATCAAAATGGACAAATTGGACAGGACAAAATACTGGAAAAATCTCTATCTAATTACAAACACCCTTTAAACAACACCTCCATCAGGAATAAGCATGCCCTTATCATCATTGCCACATATTCAAAATCCCAACTGAGGGAAAAAACCTCATTATCTTTTCCTTGCAATTAGTGCTTTATTGTCTCCTTGCTCACACCAATTTTAAGCTCTGCAAAGTCTGGGATGTTTTTTTATCTCTCAGTGTTTAGAACCTGAGTTTGAAATTGGCAATCTCTATATGTACAAATCCTTCCCAGAAATTTTCGAGAATAAGAACAGCTAGGGCCCAAAAGTCACAGAAAAAAAATCCAGAAAATATATATCCATGTTATTCGTATGACTGTGCTACCCAGTATACAGCTAGGAGTTGTCTTCTCAATTGTTTCTTTTTGCAGTGTATTGCTCCTAGACTGTAAGGTACTTCTGTAACATACCACTCCTTCGCGTAGTTACCTCTGGCACTGCAATTTACAGCTCAGGCATGGGAGCTGCATCTAAAGCTTCCCATTACTCTTTCTTGATCATATTTGCCCTTTTCCCCCCAGTCTTTCTAGACATTCTGATCACCTGCCAATGTCTTCCAAACTGATAGCATTTTAATAATAGCTAGCTGTTTGGAAATGCATGCAACAGAAATGAAGGTTGTACAGCTAGAAGAAAGGAACAACAGATCCAGAGATAGAACCAAGGTAGAGGGATGTACATCTGTTGTATTAAAGTGGAAAAAAACCCCAAAACACAGAGGGAAAGAAAATGGTGAAATATTCAGTTGAAACCCATGTAGTCCTCGGGTCTCTTTGTGTTATACAATGATTCTTGATTTTTGAAGTTAAAAGCCACAGTAATCATGACGTGGACAGGAATTAAAATACTGATTATATAAATATATCAAAAAGAGAAATTGGACATCTGGAGTGACTAGGACAGTTGCAGGGATATATTTTGCTGGCTTGTGTATCACCATCCACTGAAAAGATGAAATTCATGATAGTTCTTAACTCTTAAAGAGACAAAGATAAACACAGAGAGTTCCTTTCAAGTATTTTATTGCATGTATAAATCTATGTTACTAGTAGTTTTAATTAAATGTAATTGCTCTCTCTGTCTACATCACTTCCAGGACTGAGGTTAAGGAGAGAATTGTTATCACTTCATAGAAATATAGGTAATATCATTAGTTTCCTGAAACAAACAAAATGGCCCATGTGTATTTACTTTCTGCCTAAATCCCTCCAAAGCAATTTCAAGTAGTGATATTCAATGCTGTACTGCTGCAATTGCTATTTATCCATACTGGTATTTACACATAGACTACAGGATTTTAGCCTACCTTCCGGTAGGAGGCTGTTATCAATTAACATCTACTGAAATTGCTGCCTGGAGACCAAAAGAAACCTGACCAGGCAGGATTTGATTCCATACTCTTTTTACAATATTTTGTCACAAAACAGATTTTCAAACAGTTTAGTGAGTAAGGTTAAACTACCTTGTTAAATGAGCTAAGACTAAAAGAATAAGTAGAATTCCACTCTTCTTATAATATATTTTCATAAATTTTGTGGAGGATGCTGTAATCTGAAGGTAGGAGCATTAGAAACACTTAGATAGATACTGAAATTCAATGTACACGTGAAGAGCTGCTACATTTCAGGAGGGAATTAATTTAGCTCTGAGTACTTTTCATACAGGCATGCTGAGTCTCTAAGCACATTTAGCCATCATGAAATGCACTATATAAATGTAAATTTATACTAATATCTAGACAGAATCAAAGTATTCCATAAATTACAGTATTCCATAAACTGTAAAGTGGCATGTGAGTAGAGTAAGAAATTAATCATTCTGTATCACAGACAAAGCTACTTGCATGCAAGTAGTTTATGACGAATATTTTACATAGTATGCTTCATTCAAGAAAGAAAGAGTCAAATTGTATACACAAGCACAGACACATATTTGCACATACTGCAGTGACAATGAAACACAGGTATATTGGAAATAACTGACTGAAGAAATAATCTATCTACCAGCCCCATTTCATTTGTAGATGAAATGCATTATTAATTTAATACGAGGTAAGAGACATAAGACTATGGAATAGCCTAGCCTTGTTTTATAAGTCTCCAGTTGATTTTCAAGCAGTTAATTTTGGGGGCAGTAAAGGGCAGCAAAACCAACAGAAACACTGTTTTTTTGATTTGTGCGTGCCGAGAGAATTTTTCAAATGGACTTTCTGGAACCAACCTTGCTTTGCTCTCAAGTCTGATCCTGCCATCCAGATTCACGCCACCTGACTTCAATCACTTGACACACTTTAGAAATGTAATAACTAGAGTTTCTGTCTCAAGTCGGGGCAAGAAGAAAACACTCTAGAGAGTAGCGTTACTTACGGAGGCCTATCCAAGGCAATCAAACCTGATCCTTCATATCAAAATCTTCTCGTGGCTACACTCACAGGATTTGTACTACATTTTTCAGGGGGAGGCAAGAAAGGAAGGTGATGCCCTGTTGATGCACAGTTGTAAAAGTGTGATGACAACTCACCATCCCATTTCAGCAAGGAACTGGATTGGGCATGTCAAGACATGACCCATAACATGGATCAAGAGCTTTCCTAGCTGATTTCCTCCCCAATCTGTGCATTTAAGCTATTGGCACAATACAATTCCCATGTGGTAGACCAAGCAGAGGACACATAAAATCGTGCTTGCTATTAGCCACGTGCAGCCCAACAGTCAGTTTTGTCCAGCTGCAACCTGGCTTTCAGAGAGACAAATAAGCCTGTAAATGCTAAACAACCTAACAAATTGTAATAGTTCACCTCATCTTTTATCTATAGGCTTTAGAAAAGGCAACTGCTGTATTAAAATGTCAAGATGTTTGTTGTTATTAACAAGACCAAAAATAGATCTTTTAAGAATCTGAAAAATAACGGCAGCAGAATTTAGTAGGATCTCTGATGACCTGAAAAAAGCCCATTTACAGTTCTTTTGTACTAGAACAAGCCAAATAAAGCTAATTTATCCTCAAAATAGCAAATTGCTTTTTAGTAAAAGGCCCACGAGGGGGCAATAAAAACATTAGAGAATCTTTGATATGGTAAATAATTAAGAGACTGGTCAAAACCTTGATAGAAATTCCCCACTGCCGGCAAATTACAAGACCTCAAGGGTATTCCTGCAGAAAAGGAAATGTACGGTAACACAGGAAATGACTCAAGTGCCAAGTCCAACACAATAACATTAAATATTAAATATTAAGTAACAGCAAGCCCCAACGGAAGGGTACTTTACATCATGATCTAATTTATGTCCTGCATCATGAGGACTTATACATGTTAATTGTTCAAGTGATAAATTCAAGTAAAAAAACCAACAGTGTAATAGTCTAAAAAATGAAGTACATTAATAGGTCATGTATATGGTAATAACCTCTTAAATTGTCCAATTAAGTCATAAAAGACAAAATTATGCACCATAATTAGGTATTCTATAAGCCATTGTCTAACAAATACTCAACATTTTCCTTTCATGTGATGAAATTTTAAAGACCGTAGACCCATACTAAAATATTTTTATTTCATTGAGCTACAGTAACTCCTGAGCAAGAGCAATTCAGATTCCCAAGGCACTATGATGGTGTTCACCAAAACCACCATTGCATTTGATAATCTAAGACCTGTGCTGCTCTAAATTGGTCAAATAATATCTCCCTCCCAACTACAACAGCAAAGTCAAGTACCCAGCCCTCTATATAAAATGCCAATACTGTTACCCTGAGCTCTACTTATTTTTATTGGGGATTAACTAGATTTGAAATTAATAATAAACACAAAACCAATTAAATTCATGTCATAAAAAATAAGGTAATATACATTAAGTGAGAACAGAAACAGATATTCAGAATGTCAGTCACCCTCCATTGTAAATGCAAAATAATGTTTTGAGTTATTCCAAAAATCAAATAGATATAACAGAGTAAAATTAGCTCTACTAGGTTAGCCTACATCAAAATGGAATCTTGAAATAATCTTATTATTGCACCTGTTCCAGCCAAAGATCTTTTCCTTTTTTCTTATTTCCTCAATGATTACACTCATGTTACAGCTCTTCACACCTACCAACAGCTTAAAGGTAAATTATGAATAAAGGCATTAATTAACAAACATTACACTAACTTTGTATCTTGAGACATCACAACATATTTACACCTACAGAAGGCAGACAAGGGCTGAAAAGTATTCATACATTTATATCTTCTGGTATGTTGCAACCCTTCTAATATTTAAGGCTTGAGCAGCTGCTAAAAGTCCACTTTATACTAAAGTGTATGGCGATATTCTTGTGTGAACAAGTATTGCTCTGCGACTAATTTAAAGCTAGAGACTCTTTGACCACTTGTAACTAAGCTATGTTTGAACATTGGTCACAAATTGTGAAAAACTATTATTCTTAGCAGGCCTTGGCTTATTAAAGAGGTAGAGATGAGCATAATTCTGTGTTGTACAAATTCTTTTCAGATGGTGATTGTGTGCTTAGCACTATACAAAACTTAGAGCTGAGAAGGACCCTGTTAAGAGGCATATAAAATCCAGATATGGAGGGGCATCCCTTACAGATGCTGGCTAATCTTATCACAAATTCAGGGTGAAGTTTGATGAACAAACATTATGATTTTAGGGGAATAGCAAGGTCCTATGTTAGAGAAATCAATAAGGTAACAATGCCCCTTCAGCAAATTGGAATTGATGAACTTGACAGAAACATTTAGCAGGAGCACTTTGACATAGGAACCAAAGCAACAGAACAGGAAAACAGTTTAAAGCACAGGAAAAATGATGATGAATATGAAAAGAGGAGAAGAAAGCAATAACGTTGTCTGTTATGCACAGTGCTTGAAGAAAGTAAACCAGGAACTTCATTTTTCCTAAGTAGGTCCAAAAACAACAAAATCACCTGAAAACCTAAATCACACTTTCAAACTAATTTACGACAATAAACTCATGACTTTCAGAGCAAAAAAGAACTTATGAACAAGTGCAAGAATATCCCTCTGATCCTCTAAATTTCTCCCTGCTGTTGCAGGACTTTCTAATTAAAATGTTATACAGTACTCACAAAGCAACATCGTTTACAGACTGCAAATTTGAATCTATTTGTGCAAGGGAGATGGGATCTATCTGTATCACAGAATCACAGGAGTTGGAAGGGACCTCTGGAGATGGGACTCTTAAGTCTCTCTTTTTCTCTCTCTCTCTCCTCCCTTTGGGAGTGGAGCAAGAGAGAGAGAGCATCTGTCGTTCCACTGGATTGGGCCAATTTGGCCCAAACCATGACATCTAGTCTAACCCTCCTGCCAGAGCAGGGACACCTAGAGCAGGTTGCACAGGATGGCGTCCAGGCTGGTTTTGAATGGCTCCAGAGTCGGAGACTCCACCACCTCTCTGGGCAGCCTGTTCCAGTGCTTTGCCACCCTCAAAGGAAAGAAGTTCCTCTTTATGTATGTGTTTGCACATCTGTATGTGACACAGTGAGGCTTCTAAGTTACCTATGTCATATAGTCTTGCATCCTTGCATCTGGTATGGAACAACCCCAGGCACCAGGACAGGCTGGGGTCAGCTGGTTGGAAAGCAACTAGACTGAAAAGGACCTTGAAGTCCTGATGGTAGACAAGTTGACCATGAGGCAGCAATGTGCCCTCATGGCAAAGAACACCAACAACTTCCTGGGCTGCATCAGACAGAGCATTGCCAACAGGTCAAGGGAGGTGACCCTGCTCCTGTGCTCAGCACTGGTGAGACACATCTGGAGTACTGTGTCCTGTGCTGGTCTCCTCAGTACAAGAGAGACATGGACAGGCAGGAGAAAGTCCAGAGATGGGTCATGAAGATGATGAAGATAATGAAGAGACTGGAGCATCTCTCTGATGAGGAGAGGCTCAGACAGCTGGGACTGCTCAGCCTGGAGAAGAGAAGCTGAAAAGGAAACCTCATTGCTATCCACAGCTACCTGATGGAGCCAGACTTCTCACAGGTGCACAGTGATAGGAGGAGAGGCAACAGACACAAGTAGAAACGTAAGAAATTTGTATAGGATACAAAGAAAAAAAAATCACAGGAGTGTGGCCACATACTGGAACATATTTCCCAGGGAGGCTGTGGGATCTCTATTTTTGGAAGTATTCAAGACTCAAATGGATGTCACCCTGACTAGGCAACTGGATATCATTACCCCTGCTTTGATCAGGCGGGTGGACTAGATTACCTCTGGAGGTCCCTTCCAATCTGAATTGCTCTATAATTCTACTGCTTTCTTGTGTACTTTTCACTAGGAATTCTTTTTAAAAAAATTAAAAGAAAACAACAAACCAGAAAAAATCGCATAAGCTGTTGTCCTGGTTTGAGGTAAAAGAGTATCAATTTTGTTCAGTAACTTTACTTTTTAGCTAGGCCTCTTCTAACTGCTGAAATTACCAGCATGTTGTGCAGAAATTGTTCACTCTCAGAGTGACCAGACCCAGGTTTATAGTTGATGCCAAGGAATGGGATGCAGAGCGGCTCTTGCTTATCCTTATTGTTATACCAACCAAAGTCAGCCAACTTTTTTATTTGCCCCGTTGGAGGGTCAGAAGCAGAAAAACGTAGAGGGGTCGCACCTGCAGGGAGGAGCGGACAGGACAGGTGACCCAAAACTGACCAACAGGGCATTCCATCCCATCTGCCTCATGCTCAGTATAAAAGCTGAAGGATCAAAGGGTCAGTCTCTTTCTTCAATGGCCGGTGTCTGAGGAGGACTCTGTCTGTTTGTCTGCCTTTGATCCTGATCCTGAATCCAGATCTGGAATCCAGTTCCCGTCCATCACTGAGTCCAGTCTGGGACTTCCCCAGTGCCTGCTGGTGATGTGACTGTCATCCTGGGAGCTTGATACGGTTTTGTATATATTTCATTAATTTATTTTTATTACTTTATTATTAATATTTCATTAAAGTAGTTTCGTTTCTTCTAAACTCTTAAGCCTCTCTTTTTTGTCTCTCTCTTCTGCCTCCCTTCGAAGCGGAGTCGGAGAGAGAGAGCATCTGTTGTTCTTCCTGATTGGCCAATCTGGCCCAGACCACGACAGCTGTAATATGAAAAAAAATCCCAAACAATCCAACTTTATGGCAAAATAACTAGACGTCTTAGGCACATTTGGTAGCAATGTCTGTATTCAAATAATTTAACCACAGTAAAATGTATAGCACATAGGAGCCATACTTGGAAAACGGCCCTTCTTTGTGTTGGCAGTTTTCCAGGTAATCACAGCTTTTTGTGTACAGACATGCATTGAGCAACCACCCGTCATGATCACCTAATGAGGGGAATTCATTTCTGCAAAATTGTGTCTTGGAGATGATGAAAAATAGAAGAGGAAACCTGGTTAGAACAGATCTGAATTTTGACTCCAAAGCCCACTCTATACTTTTTTCTAAGAAATCGTGCAATGTCAAGGAGATAATAAAGAATTTTTTCAGTCAGTGTCATTTACAATTGACCAGCATTTAGTAACACAAGCTTCTTTGTGCTCTCTGATTATGTCCAGTGGGTTTATATTGAGATTTAAACAATCGTATTTTCTTATCCTGGGGAAATTCCTTTGGCAATAGATCTAGAAAACACCAGGGTCTGTAAGATGAAGCTTCACATGGTCTTATTCTATTGTGTCAAAATACGGGAAACCTTTGAATATTTAATATAAATCAGTACAGCACTGATATAACAGTTATGACAGTGCTTTATGTAGATTTTAGTATACCGTAAGAGAAAAGAACACTGCTAGCAGAAGTGGAAATCAACGCAAACATTATTTATTTATCTAGGTTCCTGAGAAAAAATTATTTGCACCATCAAGCACATTCATTTTAGCAGAACTTTTATAGTCTACTGAGGCCATTACAGTCCATCACCTGACTACAGTCCAGAATATATTATTCTTTTCGTATAAGCACTGTCAGAGAAAGCTTTTAAACCTACTGTTGTGGGTTTTTTTTCCAAAGGACAACCAGGAATTATCAAGTAGACAGGGGCTGAATTAAAAATCCAAGATGTCCCTATGACTAATAATAATGTATTAATTAAAAGCCAAACCACCTGCATTTCTTCTGCAGCAAGAGTTTATTATATCAAGGTGTTATGACACTGTATAACAATGTCACAATATTGACACTTTTATCTCTTTTTGATGGGTGATCACGTCATTACAAAGGATGTGAATCACAACATCACACTAAATCAGCCGTATAAGTCTATGTGACTGCTGATAACTTTGGGACACCATTTGTGCTGCAAAAGCTGTCTTGCTGAAGGTACAATGGGTCCATTACAAGGGAGAAAATTCAATTTTTATTTTCATGTATTTAAAATTCTTGAATATCTGTGAAACACGGAGATAAAATATTTTTATTTGAAACATCCCAAAATTAGAAAACATATACAAAATACACCACGATACTCCCAAGAAAAACAAAATCATATGCACACAAATACACATATATACACATAGAAATTCTAGCTAAAAATGATTAATGAAAAGTATACCTAAAAGTTACAGAAGAAACAGAAACATTTTTTTCAGTCTGCAGAAAAAAAAAAGGCTAAATGATAAATATTTGTATTCTATGAGTAATATGGTTAACCTACAGATACAGTATTTATTTCCCTTCCTGTTCCCCTTGCTAAAAAAGGTCCTAAGCATCAACCTGCACTTTTATTGTCTCTTCAGAAAAAGTCCAAGAACAATGTAAATACCTGTGTAAATTGAATTTTTTTCTTCTTTCTGAACTCTGCTGAGCAAGTAGAAAATAAATGTAAATGAAGAAGGAAAGCAGCCAGGGTTCCTCTGGGTTCCACTGGGAATGTAAAGAACATGCTGCTGGTGGTATTTCTGCTGTTACATTTAGTGCCAACAAATCTCCAAAGAATTTTTGTTTCACAACAGCAAACTGTTGAAAACCTGTTAATGCACTCCACATAATAGTACTTCTGAATTCATACAAGGTTCCTCTCTGCTTTCTCAAGCTAAACACCTGGAGACCCCAAAGCAAGATAGGGAAAAATAACCACTGCATACATTAGAAAATACATAACTACAAAGCCTTAGTCTGTAGAATTACTAACCTTTTTAGTATTCTACTTTACTGTCAGTACAAGGCATTTTACAAGCATTGAAGCCAACAAGTCAAACGGGTAGACTAATGTAATGGCCAATACAGCAGTATTAGGAAGCATGTTTTGTCTAATAATGAGGTAGCAAGAAAATGTATGGAAAAAGAAGACAGGAGAGAAGAAGTGAGAAAGAGAGAAGGAAATGGTAAAAAGTTGCTACACCTAATCTATCACATATGTAAAGGTCAACTAACAAAAAGAAAAAAAGTTTTCTCACTTTGCTTGGCAGAAGTAATGCCTCTATAACTAGAAAATGGAATGCCCAACATCTGTTGACTTCTCTGAGAGTAGAGAAAGGCCCAGAGAAAGAAATTAATACGCACAGAAGAAGAAGACATGAGGCATAAGGAAGGTTAAACCATAGGAAAATGGGTCTATTGCATGCATCCTTCTGTCAAGGCAAACAACTTTGGCATACGCTTGCTGCTTCTTGGCAAACTCATTGGTGCCTACACTGATTTTTTGAAGCCCTGGACTGTCTTAACCTGCTCCAGTATGGTGAACTAATTCACAGAATGGCTGAGGTTGGAAGGGATCTCCAGAGATCATTAGGTTCAAGCCCCATACTACAGCAGGGTCACCTAGAGCTGGTTGCACAGCTTTTGAATATCTCCAAGGAAGGAGACTCCACAGCCTTGCTGGGCAACCTGTGCCACTGTTCGGTCACCTGCAAACTAAAAAAGTGTTTCCTGATGTTCAGAGGGAACTTGCTGTGTTTTAGTTTGTACCCATTGCCTCTTCTCCTGTCACTGGGCACCACTAAAAAGAGCCTGGTTCCGTCCTCTTTGGACCCTCCCTGCAGGTATTTACAGACATTGATAAGATCTCCCTGAGCCTTCTCTTCTCCATGCTGAACAATCCCAGCTCTCTCAGCCTTTCATCACAGGAGAGAGACTCCACTTCACGGCCCTTCATTGGACTCCCTTCAGCATGTCCATATCTCTCTTGTACTGAGGAGTCCAGAACCGGACACGGCACTCCAGGTGTGGCCTTATCAGTGCTGGCAATGCCTTGCCTAGTGCAGAACAGAATACCATTGTCATTCTTTGCTGCAAGGGCCCCTTGCTGGCTTACGTTCAACCTTATGTCCACCAGGACCCTCAGGTCCTTTTCTGACAAGCTAGTTTCCAGGTGAGTAGCCCCCAGCACATGTTGGTGCATGGTGGTGTTCCTCCGCATGTGCAGAACTTTGCACCTCTTCGTGAGATTCCTTTCAGCACATTTCTCCAGTTTGTCCAGGTCCCTCTAGATGGCAGCATGACACTCTCAGCTACTCCTCCTGCTTTTGTGTCAACAGTAAACTTGCTAAGGGTACAGTCTATCCCATCATCCAAACCATTAGTGAAGATATAAACAGGATTGGCCCCAGTCTTGACTCCTGAGGTACACCAGTAGCTACTGGCCTCCAACTAGACCTTGTGTTGCTGATCACCACCCTCTGGGCCTAGCCATTCAGCCAGTTTTCAGTCCATCTCATTGTCTGCTCCTCCAGTCCATACATCAACATCTTGCCTATGAGGATCTTAGGGGGATAGTGTGGAAAGCCTCACTGAAGTCAAGGTAAACAATATCTGCTCCTTTCCCCTCATCTACCAAACCAGTAGAAAGCTCCTAAGATTCATCACTGAAGGTTATCAGGTTGTTCAAGCATGGATTCCCTTTGGTGGATCCATGCTGACTATTCCTGATCACTTTCGTGTCCTTCATGCGCCTGGAAATGGTTTCCAGGATTAGTTGTTCTATCCCCTACTCAGGGATCAATGTGAGACTGATTGGCCTGTAAATTCCCTGGGTCCTTCTTCTCCTTTTTGAAGATGGGAGTGACATTTGCTTCCCTCCAGACCCTAGGCACCTTTCTCAATCACCATGATCAAAAGTGGCCTCACAATGGCATCAGCCAGCTCCCCTGGTGCTCGTGGGTGCATCCTGTCAGTTCTGATGGACTTATGTGTGTCTAGTTTGCTCAATTATTCTCTCACCTAAACTACGCAGTTTGCTTAAGTATTCTCTAACCTGGTCCCGTTCCACTAAGGGTACAGCTTCTTTGCTTCAGGCTTTCCCTCTTTCCTCTGGGTCCTTGAATTTCTGAAGTAAAATCAGAGCTGAAGAAGGCATTCAGTTTCTGGTTTTGAGGAATTCTGTGTTTGCAGAGTTAGACGTCTAAGATTACTGTTATATAAAAGAAAAATTCCATCAGTAATAATCTCAATCTGAATTCCTACTTCTTCACCTGCTATTAGTCTCTTGTGCATAGGAAGTACTGGACCTATAGGCTAATGCATGGAATAAGCCCATCTCACTTTATTTTTCTAATTCACACTCTTATTTACATGACTGAACACTATGCACACCCTTGACTGAGCAAAGAGAGACAGATTGCTACAGGATAATTTTGGCATCTTAATTTTGGTTGAAGAACCTTCTTGAGGTGCCTTCTTTTCCTTTTTTGATAATATAGGGGATCGAGGAAGACAATGCTCTTGCTTTTAAGCTCTTCAGTAAATTCCTAAAATGCGGTTGAAGGATGGCACTTCTATAACTATAACCCATTTAACAGCTTTTACTTAGTCTGTCATTGTCACACAGTTATGCTGCTCACTTTGAGAGCTCACACTTAACAGAGATGATGTGAAAAGGAATACAAAAATTAACTGAATGACAAGAAGAGATAAACCTGGGAAAGAAGGTGAAACACCAGTTGGAAACTGTACATCTTCTAACGCCCCGTACTTCTGCTTTCCCTAAATATTCTGACTGTGAAGTAACAGAGAGAGCAGCAGTGTCAGTTATAATACACTGATAGACTGTTTGATTTGCTGACTTATCAAAGAATAGTGAATTACATGCTTGATCTATCCAAACAGTCCTGTGAAAATTTTGTGTGCAGAAATTCGTGATCATGCTATTGCTTTATCTCCTGAAACACAGTAAATAGTGTCATCATTCTCGAATAAGGCAAAGTGGTTAAAATACCTGAAAAAAAAAAAAAGTATCAAGAGGAGAAATGGAGAAATATTCTTCAGCAGGTGTCTATTCAACATGTTAATACTAATTATACTTTTGTTAACCATTATCTAAATTCTGTCTGACAGAGATACACTGAATTATTTCTATTCTGATTTCTTTTTTTGAAATTCCAAATGAAACAAGTGAAATATTCCCATTGTTTTGTCTGGAAAATAAATGACAGCTGAGGAGAATACTATTTATCTAAGCTTTGACAATGAAATAAAATAGAAGTATCAGTGCACTAAATATGCAGTGCTAGGGGCTTGCAGGTACAAAAAGTTATGCTAATGTAAGTATTATGAAAGTCTCTTATTGGAATCGGTGGGAAAACCTAGAAAAGTGCTCTCAGGGTTTTAACAATTCCATCACATGAGAAAGTTCATATTTCAAAACTAAGAATTATCTGATTTTGAATAACTGACTGTCTCATTTTGTGTAGAATGAAACTGAGAGACCCTATATATGACATCAAATTATGGTTACCTTGTAGATTAATAACACAGTTTGGAAACAACTAGTCAAAATAGGCACCAATTAGCCTTTCAGCCTGGATCCTAAAATAATCTCTCAGGAGTGTTATTTTTGCCTTTGTTGGTGATACACAGAGGACAGACGCCTAATTTAATGTGCCTGAATTGGATGCCTAGTATATGTAGCAAAAACATGTCCACTTATTTCCAAAACTCTTAAATAGAAGGATGATATGCAAAGCAAATATATGCATACCAGTTTTATGAGGCAACAAATATTTTATATCTACATCCTTTTTTATATAAAATAATGTTTTAAAAAATTAAATCTCAAAAAAATAATTGTTTTTCAATTTAATTAGAAAGTAAATGAAAACAAATGCTATAGACTTCAAAATAATTTCTGAACAGGGCTTCTGTTTGGGAGCTAGATTGATTTTGTTTGGTAGTCTACAGTCAAACACAGCAAAGGTACAGTTTTACAAGGTATCTGCAAAACAACTTTTAGAAGTTAAATCTCTATATCTCCACAGATGAGATAATTAAAATTTTGTAGATGGATGATTAACTGAGAATATACTATTTTAAATCTTTCCTTAGTGTTTTGAAAAGTCTATGTGTCCACATGATCTGTTTGGATTTTTACATTGTATCTGTTATGAATTCAGTCGAGTACCAAAGGACTTACTCTTCAGTCATACTCTATGGCTTTAATTTCATTACAGCAAATTCGTTGCAAGCTAGTTTACTGTTAAGACAGCAGGGTGTAAATTTTGTTTTAACTGTCTGGAATATATGATCCAACCAAATTGACAGACACCCCCCCCCTCCTGCTGTTGTGAATGTACTGCTATTACAGTTACTTGCTGAATCTCAGTTGTCAGTGGGGGGGGGTGGGGGAAGTAAAATAGCCAGAGTTTTTAAAAGCTCAGGAAAAGGCAACAGAAATTAGATTTGAGCAGTGATTGGGCACAGATCTATCATGAGGATGAATGATCTTACAGAAATCTGCACTAATGCATTTGTATAAGATAGATGGATTTGATTTAATCTCGCAAAAAAAGAACACTGTGTAACTGACATGTCTGACTTATGAGACTCAACTCACTCTATCACTAATAGAAAGAGAGTGAGCCATTTTCACAAGGCTACTCCTCTCAACCGAGGCCTGATGCAGACTCTGTTGAAGGACCAGTATCTATTTAACAACTGCTTGGTGATTTTTGTTTCTTTTCTTTTTTCCTTTTCTTTCTTTTTAAGGGGCAAGAGGGGTACATGAAATTCACATTCCTGCAAAATGAAGATCAAAGAGTAGTTGGTAGTACATTCTAGTACAAAGGTGCTCTTGTTTCTACATCATCTAAGAAGAAAAGCTCATGGACATGTCTTGAAATAGGTTATACCAACATCTCTAAGTAGCACAATGTCTCATTTTCTTACTCTTCTCAGTACATAATAATTCAACACAGTCCCTGAATTTTTTTTCTAATTCACTTCGAAGCAAGAATGAAGGCAATATAGACTTGCTGCCGGAAGAATGGGGTATAGCACGTGAGGGACATGCCAAAATAGCTCTACTGGCAAATCTTAAGAGTTGCATGATGGAGAAACTTTTTTTAACAACAAATTATTTCCTAATATGACAAGGGGATGCCTGCATTTCCTTATGAACTAAAATATAAAGCAATTGTGTAGGTCAGGCACAAACTGATTAAATAGCATATGCACATGAATCAATAAATCCCATTAAAAGCAATCCCTATTTGCATTTTGGCCTGTTTGACACCATTAAGATGAAGCTGCTAATCTATTAATTCCATCAATATCTAATACTCTGAGATTAGAAATAAGAGGGACTAATTGTGAACTAATTAACAGAAATCTTTGCCTGCTGGCATAATAATATGTTGTTAATCTAAAATTTGACTTACAATCTTGCTATATTATTACATCAAGAACATAGGGGCTTGTTTATCTTAGCTAGTGTATGGCCTTGAGTATTATTCATCTCTAAGTGTATGATTCCTGGAATTCATAATAAACGCTTAAAAGCAAAGCTACATATTTAGCCATTTGTAATTTAAATTTGGGATGCAGGGAAACTGCTACTAGTATCACTGCCAGCTGTGGCCATGTCTCACCTGAC
Organism: Burhinus oedicnemus; assembly: GCA_008921705.1. Lineage (NCBI taxonomy): Eukaryota > Metazoa > Chordata > Aves > Charadriiformes > Burhinidae > Burhinus > Burhinus oedicnemus. Next base: position 1,958,621 of record VFFE01008969.1, read on the forward strand.
ACAAGAACAAAATGGGTTCCACACTAACAAAAACATCTCTGCAAAGAATAAAACATGTTCTCTGGGTTCACCTGCAAGAACTTTTCCAAACAGGTCCCAGAATACAGACTCTTAAAGACATGACAATCCTTTCACAGCGTTGCGGTAACCTGGGCAGACAGCGTAACATGCTGCAGATATGCTTTCACAACCAGAGCAAGGACAAGTGTCAAGGCTCCCAACCAGAAATGAACTCATCAGTGGCTACTTCTGGCACTATTTTTTTGTGCGTTTGTTACTCTTAGATAAATTAAGCTAACGCTAGACAAATTTACTTCAAAATGAACTATGAGAATATTGTGATCAGAGCCTTGGAAAACAGTTCTGATGAATTTCTCTGCAGATACATTAAAATTCTTTGTAGATTTAGAAACAGGACATAGCTCTATGTTTAATCCTTTACTTTTATTTCATGTCACAAAACCTTCATTAATAGCATGCTGGGACTAGAACTAGTTTTTTTTTATTTTACAATTTCTCATTTCTTAAACATCAAGAAAATACCACAAACACTGTAATTAGTTGTCTTTAGTAAGACATATCTCCCTTGAGTCAGTCTGATAAATTACTTACATCTTTATGTATTTTACACAGATGAATAATATCTCTATTTGATACCTGTTGATATTGTAGGAATTAAGAGATTTTTAGAATATTCTGCAGCACTGCCTACACTGCTGAATGATATAATATGGGGCTTCCTGTAGCTGTTGTAGATGGAAAACTGATGGATGTGTGTAAGAAAAAGAGGGAAAGGAGAAATTTATTTAACAGTTCAAAACAACAGATATAATAACAATGTTCCAGGAAGAGTCAGGTTGAAAATGAGAAGCCTTTGTAGAAAGACATATGCTTTCTTTCTAGTTGGATGATTAATTAGTATTTAAAAACGAACTTTTTCACTGACATGAGTAATGTAAAAATGAGGATAATTAAGAAAAGTTAATTACAGAACTCTATACTTTATGAGAAAATATACTTTATCAAAGTAGAAACTATTTTATTGGAACTCAATAATTACCTTTTTAAAGTATTGCTAAGAATTAAAAATATTTTTAATCATAACTTTCTTAAGTCAGAAAATATTTCATTAAATCATTGTTAAAGTATTTTGCTTGTTATAAAAATTCTTATCACAGGTATTTAGCAGCAAATATAAGAAGAGCTGACCAGAAGAAACCTAAAAGGGTTACCTGGAAAGGCTATTGAACTGAATGAACATTTTTTTCATGTATCACACACAGGTAGAAGGCTAAATTTTTGCTTTAGATCTCCTACTTAATTTTTCTTAGATTTTTTAAAATTATTTTAAAGGAATTTATCCTCCCTTATTGCTATAGAAGAGATTTTAAAAATCCAAGCAGTTTTAATAATTGAGAGGAGCAATATAAGTTACAACAAAAATGCTATTATTACTTCTGATTATTATATCCCATGTTAAGCTCTGTGGATTTCTTTCACTGTCTGGAGAACTGAAGTTGTGGCAGGTATAGCAAAACTCCACAAGCCTTAAAAATGCTGCTACGAAAAGTTAGTGTGGCACGTCCACTATACTGGCAGGTTGCACTACAGCACACAGTAACCCTCTGTGCAAGTTGGGAGAAATCCAAATTTATAACCTTAACGACCACAGACTACAGTATAAGTTATAACAATTATTTAAGGCTATGATGAACAGAAGACAGAATACTGAGAGAGAGTTTTAGATGATATTTCTTTTTTTTTTTTTTAACATTTGTTCACAGAATTACCTTATTTACAGTCCTAAATCTACTCAAACAGAGGAAATTCTGAACTGCAATGGAGCACACATAGGATATCTCACTAAATCAAGTATTTGTACTTTCTTTTGACTTTCTTAAAGGTGCAATTGAACATTTCTTAAATTTTTAATGATGATACAACCTTAAAACTAAAGAATGCAATAGAATTCTAGAGGTACAAACTGGTCAGCTTCAAGACTTTTTTTGTTTGTCTTGCACTCTTTCCTGTTAAACAAAGTGAACTAAATGTAGACAAACTATACTAGATGTTAGACAAACTACATCAGAAGCTAGATTTCACCCAATGAGGTAAGCAATGCCCAAATAAACGATGAGGGTAACTTAAGGAAAAATCTGGCATAGTTTCTTGTTCATTTCACTGTGGGCCTTCCTGTTTAAGTTCCCTAATTTTTTCGTTATTTAAGTCCATCTTGTTGATAAAGTTTACATATTCACAGACTGTATCTTGCAATCTCTAATAAATTATTGTAACCCAATTGAAGAATTAATTCATATATATATTTAGAATGTCCAAGAGGGAATATTATAACATTTAGAAAAATGTTTTTGTACATCTAAATATCTCAGCAAACAAGTAACAAATGAATTTCTTTTTCAGATTACCAGTACCTGACATTTTCCCACAAAGCTTAAAAAACTTCTACAAGTGAAGTTTTGAAATACAAAGAGCAGAAGAGACTAATCAAGAAAAAATGTATTGGCATCATTAATATCCAAGACAGTTAGGTTTAGGTCATTTATTTCACATGAAAGAAATAATATCTAATGGATAAGTAAAAATACTTGGTTAACTTTTAGTCTTTCTGTACATCAAGAGTTTTTTTTCTGTAGTTCTAAGGCACTAAGATGCCATAAAATCCATTTTTCATTAATTAGTCAGATGATCTTCACCATTCTCTTTGGTGAATCTTTACTGGATTGTCAATTTACAAGTGAGTTCACTGGTCATGTTTTTAAATTCTGGATATGTTAAAATAGAGATGTTATTATGATCTATCCACAATGGTTTGTGTGGTGTTTCTGCAAGTCACCAGTTAGACTGAAATCAGTATTTTCTAAAATTCTGCAGCATTCCAATACTTGACTGAATAACGGCACTATTAATTGAAAAGCGTCTTCCGGATTATGTAAGATAATCAGTATTATTGATTTGTAAATGCCATACAACTCTACTACAGAGACAAAAGGAAAAAATAGGAGAATCTAACTTTATACTCCCTATGCCTCTTTTCATTTTTAATTCCAATTTTTGGGTTTTTTTTTTAAGTTTTCTAGGCTTTCACTGAAGTGAGGGAATTTGATGAATTATCATTAAAACGATGGTTTTTACTGTCTTCAGTTTAGTTTAATTCTCACACTTACGGACTTTACTATCATTTATTTAACCTCTATTATGAGTGTTAAATGTATTAAAGTGATAAATCCAACATAGTAGATTAGCAATTAAGAAGTGTTAAGCACCGTCCAGCAAAAGGAAAACACAAATTCTATCTAAAATGATCACCAAACAAATATTCAGTGAAGAAGAAATATACTACAAACAGCAAAATATGCTACTTTGAACAGTAATTATATTAGACAAAATTTAATTATTCTACCATATTACAGAAAGCAAACTAAATGTACAAATGTAAACTCTACAGAAATGTAATGTTTCCTGTAGTCCCAGGTGAGTAAGGTCACCAAATCAGAGTACAGGTACACACCACTGGGGTGGGTTTATGTACCTGCAGATGTAATCATTTCACTTCCCACCTTCTGCCCGTCTGTGATGTCAGCAGATTTAGAACGGATTGTCACAAACCTCATTTGATAATATCTTAGCACTAATTAGCTATGAGACAAAAGATATTAATTTCTGTACTCTACCATTTCAGCATGTTTTCATTCTACTTTTTATTTTATTTTTTGCATTCTAAAATCCTTTGTGAGAGGTTTTCCACTTTTAACTTTTTGAGCAGGTTAGTGCTTCAATGGCAAGTGAACAACGGTTAGAGAGTTACAGAAGAATATTCACACCACTTGCTTTAGTCATCTAGCTCAAGCACCTCATTTAAGAGTAGTTTCCATGGGACTTAGAGAAAAGCAGCGTCTCCAGAGAGGGATTCAGAACTGTTAAGTTACACTGGTGCTCATGTCAGGAGATATTTATGAATATACTCATCTTTTTCTTCTGAAATCTGCTGACTCTGTGATCCATTGTTGTTTTTTAATTACTTTAAAAATCAATGCTAAATTTCAGTGATGCCACATCCTCTTGCAGATGATGAAACTATATTCTTTCCTTACCTGACTCGCTTAAATCACAGGCTTAGTCAGAATGCCTGTCTTCACATTTCTTCCTGGACAAGATGAGGACTCTATCGTTCACAGTGTTGTAGGGAGTTTAAATACTATCACTAGCAATTCTGTGCTGAGCAAAGATGATACTGTTAATGGCTGTGTGGTGAGCCATAGAAAACCACCTACAGCTTTGTACTGAGCTAAATTGACGCTACCTGTAGTGCCCTGAGTAAAACACTCCTTTTCACAGTTGCACACCGTATTAAGGGCAAACACTAGAAGCACAGGCCATGGTGCACTCACCACAGGGCTCACACCCCAGTGGACATCATCAGTACATGAACTATTTAACCACTGAGCTTATGAATTGCATTGGTTTTAGTGGTGTTAAGTCAAAAAATTAAAAAACCACACAACCCTCTCACTCCCCCAACAGACAAAACCACACAAAAATCCCAACCAAAACCAACTCTGGTGGAGTATTTAGCAAATTATTAGATAAAGCCTTTCTACATGAATACCCAACATTAAGGTTAATAAATCCAGTGAAGTAAACTAAAACCACTACAGAAAGTGGCTTCAGTACATAGCACAGCTAACCATGCTGAATAAAAGCCAAAATCACAGGGTATGTTCTTCAGTATTATCAGCATTTTCACACTACTGCACTTAATAGGGAAAAACCTACCTATCAAACCAGTCCACTGAGCAAAACCGTTACCAGTCACGGTGCTGTATGGAGCTCAATAAACTTTGCCTCCTACAGCCTTAGCACTGAACAGTATATGCACATTTCATACTTTTTGACAGACGAGATATTTATTTTTCACACTTTATTTTCATTCAGTTTAGGATAGAGATTTAGTTACACTGCAGTTAAGAAATTGCTCTCACCAAACTGCTAGCAGCAATTTAAATAAGGCAGCTATAGAGTTGACAAGTGCATTTTTAAGTTTGGAACAGCAAAAGGTTCACTCATAGCTACCTATGTTCATGTGCTCGCATACACATGAAGTGTATTTGTTCATTACTTGATAAGCTGTGTGACATCTCCACATCAGCCAGCTTGCCTCCAATATCGAGAAACTGTCAGATTTTATTTTTACATATTTTATTAATTTTTGCAAATATAAACCATGTTCTCAACACAGGGGTTCATGACTACTTTTTTGGGGTGGCTCCAAAAAGGAGCAGTGTTTGCAAATGGTAGTAAGACCTGATAAACAAACAGAGAAACAAAATCACACTAGCTTTTTTTAGCACATGAAGGCTTCTTCAGATACAACATAGGCAACTACCATTAACTTCATATTGGGTAAAATTGCTTGGAGATTAACCTACTGCCACTACTCAGATGGGCAAGTCTGGAAGAAAAACAGAGTTAGCACCTAGGGAGCAGAGGAGAATATTTGCAAGGAGGCAGGTTATCTCATCACTACTTCTAACACAGGTACTTATCATATACAGAGAAGCTATGGACTTAAGCTGTGGGAGAAAATTCCTATCATTGCAAAAAGTTTATAACCTTAATAAGTACATGACTTTTCATTCCAGCACAGCAATGAGTTTAGCTCCCTGGATCATTTCTGAAGGCGTTTTATACACGTTCTGATTTCTTTTTCCCCAAAGTTAAACAAATACTTCCATCTTTTATTATCTAAATTTATTCAGTCCGTGGTAGCAATTTTATTTCCCCCATGTAGTTTTTGTGATGTTATTTGCTATAACAATCTTTTTGCATTTGAATGAGCAGGGAGGTTTCATCTACCCCAAATGCGTGGTCTGTAGTTTGTCAGTTCCATCTCTGGTTGTCAAATATATTTGACCATACTAAGTGAAACCTGAAGAGATCCCCATACACATTTTTCAGCATACCACCTGAAGAGTCCTGACTGAAAAGTTTAATCAAAGAAAAGTCAAGTCTGGAAGTCTCAAGGACACGGGAAGCTTTTCCAATATGCTTGCTACCTAACATTGGAATTGAGCAGTGAGAAATAAATACATAAAACCCCCTTACAGTTGTTTGGGTTTTGGTTTTTTTTGTTTGTTTGTTTGTTTTTTCTACAATCTTGTACAGTGTAGTATTTTCTCACCCATTTAGGGCAAATTATCAGCAATTAGAAGAAAGGGTTTTCATACTGCTATATTGTATTTCTATAGGTAGAAGGCAACCTGTAAACTAGATTTTATGACGAGGTTTGAGCTTGGCATTTATTAGGGTTAAAAGCACTAGGTGCTATTGCTTGAAATAGGAGCTGGACATGAACCAACAATCTGGTTGTTCTTCTGTCTTGCTTATCTGGTTGTATGACAGTAAAGCCAGAACACATCTAGCCTGATAATTCGACATCACATTGGGAAACTTCTGACCAGGCCTGTGGAAGAGAGCAATAAAGAGCTTGCCATGCTCTCAATGAACCCACAAGGGGAAAAGGGGGATTAAAAAAAAAAAAGAACATAAGGATTAATGCAATCCAAAATTATTTAGAAGGTAACCCAGTATTATTCTGTTCCAACAGAAGCACACACACTCTCACACATACACGTTCACTCACATCCTCCACTGAATTTCTATTAGAAACTTGATAAAACATTTAATTTTTAAAGATATTTAATTTTGCTTTCTGACTTGAAGCATTGTCATATCTGCCAGCTTTCCTAGTGGAGCTGTTCCAATATTGTTTTAACCTCATTACTAGAAAACTGTATCTAATTTCAGAGCTGAATTTGTCATCATTTCTAAGGTTTCACTGCCTTTTTATTGCATTCCTATTAGAAAAGGCCAGGCCAATGCTTAAGAAACACTGTTCTATCCTCTAATGACTTTTTGCAATGAAGTTAATGACTTATTTTATTATGTATTTGCTATACTGTTAGTGCTGCACTGAAGCTGGAAATTATTCTGCATTATGAGCTGACTATTCCTTGTAAATGTCTGGCTCTAGAAGAAAGGGAAAACAGACTCAGTTCCTTGTTGAGACCCAGTGTTATTGTTTTTATTACTTCTGATCATGAGGAGTGGTCATCTAGAAACACACTTTGGGAAAATGATAGTCACTTCATAGAACAAATCACTTTTGCCAGCAAACCTATTACAAATATTCCTACAAAAAACCTTATCACTGTTGCAATGTGTTGCACAGCTGCTGAATTCCCAGCACTACGGATGAAAGCAGCAGAGGTTCCTGGGGATGAGGACTTTTGGTGAAGTGCCACCCACTGCAGTAATTAGAAAAGTAAGACATGGAATATCTGGGGAAAGTACTAGAACTACTTTGAACATCTTGCTGGCCGGCAGTAGGAAACAGGCTTTATGAATTAAACCAGCAGATCCTGAGTGCTGCCTTTAGTTGGCAGATGCCATCTTTCACTGTGCTTCACAGAGCTGAAAGGCTGTCCTCCATGATCCTGTTCAGCTGAACTTTTGGCTGAAGGTAAGTATTTTCCACAGTAGCTGACAGGCATGTTTGGTGGCTTGTTCTAGTGATTATGCTAACAGTATCTACACAGACTCTATGACCTTGTTTACAGTGGCTACAAACGTTAACATTACTTTGGGGTAAAAAAAAGCAACATTTATCAAATAGAACAGATTGACTGCCCTAGTAACGAAAGTGCTCTATTAAATATTAACTGTGTGAGCCTCTTTTAGTGACAGGGTAGAGATGTATTGCCTTGCCACATATGGTACCTAACTGGAGGTGCTGGGAGTAAGGATAAAGTTCCCGAATATGCTCAGCAGCAAACAATGCAATTCACCACCTGCTGTTATTGCTAAAGGCACTCAAAGTCAGGAAGCTGCCTGGGGGTCAGGGATCTTTTCCTGGCATCCTATGGCAGGAGTATTTTCCCTAACATGTGCCTGACTATGCTGAGCCATCAGATGCCGTGAGGTTAGGTAGGGAGAAAATCAGAAAGGTAAAAGCCCACCTAGAACCTAACCTGGCTTCTTATGTTAAGGACAATAAAGAGAAAAGGAGGCTGAGGAGAGACCTTCTCGCTCTCTACAACTACCTGAAAGGAGGTTCTAGCGAGGTGGGGGTTGGTCTCTTCTCCCAAGTAACAAGTGATGGGACGAGAGGAAATGGCCTCAAGTTGTGCCAGGGGAGGTTTAGATTGGATATTAGGAAAAACTTTTTCACTGAAAGGGCTATCAAGCACTGGAACAGGCTGCCCAGGGAAGTGGTGGGATTGCCATCCCTGGAGGTATTTAAAAGACGGGTAGATGTGGTGTTGAGGGACATGGTTTAGTGGTGGTTTTGGCAGTGTTAGGTTGATGGTTGGACTTGATGATCTTAAAGGTCTCTTCCAACCTAGGTGATTGTCTGATTCTATGATTCTATCCCACAGTCAGGACAAGGAGACAACCTGATGAAGTAGCATTCATAGTCTACCCATAGTCTGGGCAGTTCTTACTGACCCAACACTCAAAACTGTTCATTTCTCTTCGGTCAAATCTTTCACTGCTATTTTGAGATAGTTTTGTAGGTATGGTTATACAGTGCCTTAGGACAAAAGATTTTTTTTTTTTTGTGTCTGCCATTGTTAACTTCATATACTTAATGTTAGAAATTAGTGTGGTTTAGTGCAGAATTCCAGAAAATAATTCAGATCCAGATGGGTTTAGCTACTTTTGACAAGTGGCTGTCTCTGTCCATTGACTATTTAGGGAAGGAGAGCAATTATTCCCTAATTCAGACATTTCAGTTTAAACAGTCAAATTAAATGAGATGAATCTGGGCCTGTATGGTTGCTCTGTTTTCCGTCTCTTTCTGACAGCTTCTGAACAGCAGACTTCTCCCTAGTAGTGGGACTCTACAAAGATGTTTTCATAGCTTTATTACAGTTATTTTCCTACTAGCCCATTATCTTTCTATTAACCCATAAAAATAAACAGGCAGTCCGAAATCTCCAAGAAAAAAAAATAATCAGGTAAAACATCAAGCAAAACAGAATGAATCGCTCTTATTGTACTCTGATATAAATGCTAGGTTATAACAGTGCTATAGACATTGAGCATCCTTAGCTTCAAATGATGGTGTTCTGAAGTGAAAAGAGATTTAGTCTTTAATATTTTAAACACAAAGATGCAGAGGGATGAACAAGCACTTTACAATAAACCATTATAAACTGGTAATACTGATTGACATTTTGACTCCAGGTCCAGATGAGACTCCAGGAGTACAACGTGAGGACTGAATCCCAACAGCGTGTCATCTCTGATATCATTCAAAAAATATGAAGAGGGGTAGTAGAGCCATTATCCTATTGTGTAATCTTGAAATCAATAGATATTTCTGTGTAAACTGCCAGACAGGCAAAATCATTATCTCAACACAAAAACATTGCTTTGTTATATTTTTGTATATTTCTATCAGTAAAAAACCATGCGATTTGGTATCATATCTAATGCAATAGAAAATATTTTAAAACCATCAGATTGCAAACGACTGATTCTAAACAGTTTGTCACATTAAGATTTATCCATCAAATAAGAGGAAACACAAAAATGAGGATAGATGTGTAGGTTAAGGGTTCTCCAGATTGATGGTGACAATAGAATGACTGGAATCTATTTTTCAGTTGGTATCACAATTTTTTTCTTGAACTGGAGCTAATCTAAGTACCAGTTTGCTAGACAGTTGTTTGTATGATTGATAAGAGCTTGTTAGGAGGTAGGAACTTTTTAATGAACAAACCTAAGTGTATTAAACTGAGAAAGCATAGTTAGGTATGTAATTAAAATACGTTCTAGTATGCCAGTGATATTAGTGGATGTGTTACTACTGTTATGTCATGAAATATCAATCATTAGTTTAATTCTTGTATACGTTACAATTTTTGTTGTGATTCTAATTATTTGCTTACATTTACTATGGTCTTAGCCCTGAAAAGGCCTAGCACATCAATTACTTCCATGATAAAAGAAAGGTATCTGGTGGTTACCTAACATTTGGTATTCTGCAAGTTGAAGCACCGCATATGACTATATGAGCGTATCATTACACAGGCCCAACTGGGTACAAAATCCTAAATAATTTGTTCCAGAAATTCTTAAACATTGAAAAAAACCCCACACATGCAAACATGTAGAAACGTTTCTCAGAAAAATACTTTCTTATGTGTATACTCAAAGTGCCTTTTTTCATGACCACAACTTTTCTAGTTTTTAACACTCCTGATTGCTTAACATGGAACACAATTCAAGATTCTGGCAGCAGTAAATAGTTTTTACCTTTCCACTCTTCTTTTGAATTAAGAATTATACAGAGTGCAACATTCAGCAGATAAGTGCTTTCCTCCTCCTTCCTTCAATTAAGCACTGAATCCAGGAATGAGACGGTGGGTAACAGTTTACCTTGGATTTCAGCACTGTGACAAATCGTTCTTCATGTGTTTTGCACAGTCTGCAAATGCAGTATTTCAGGATGGGCAGTAGAAGAGTTAAGTGTGTTCTGATTTTTCCATTTTACTTGAAAGACTGAGAAAGTGAAGTCCCCAGGCGCTAGTCCTTATCTAGAGCTCTGTCTCCAGCTTTTAAGCTCAGCTATCAAAGGTGACAAAGTTGCATGGTATTTGCTATACTGTCATCAATGCAAGGGCTGCGGGAGGAGGCGAGGTGGGTAATTGTATAGGTTTATCAATCATAAACACTGGTCATTCGTGTGTTCATCATTCAATTGGCAGAGAAGCAACATTTTACATACTGTCCGCTCTGATATAGGAAGGACATTGTCTAAAAGGAAGAGGAATAAAAACGAGAAATAGTCCTGGCACTCAGAGTGGTATGCATATATTATATGGTCTGGTTAATGAGTTTATGAACCTTAGGCTATGAATTTTAATCCTGGCAGTGGCTGCTGGAATTCTGAAAGTCACATATTGAGCAGGTTTGAGATGCATTTTGGAAGCTGATAAGCGCAGATGACAGAGACAGTTACTAAAAGCCTCCAAGTGGCCAGATGGAGTGGGATGGACATAATAAAAGACAAGAAGCACCTCAGATTGCTGCCAGTTGTAGGTCAAAACTAGACAGGACACTTGTGTTTGTTCCACATGTGCTCTTTTACTTAAGAGCGTTTTTTGTAAGTGTCCATTCATATCGTATTCTAGCAAGCAACTGTTCAGAAAAACTCATGCTGTTTTTAATTTTGAGCACCATACTGAGAGATACAGAGAAAAAAAATCACTATTTAGGGAGTCTTTGTTTGGCAGTGAGAATGTTCTATGTGAAAAGAAATGAATGGTACATAGAGATGAGGTTTAAGCATAAGAGTTTATCCACTTGGCGCTATGAGCAGTGACCATTGGGTCTCAGAGTTACTGCCTTTATCTTGCAAAGCCTTGCTACTTTCATTATACCCATAATTTTATTGATGCCATGAATTATAAAGTCTTACAGAGAAAATGAGTCTTACTTTGACCCGATTAACATGCAGCAGGTAATAACATAGAAGAAGTAGATAAATGGGCAGGGGAACAAAAAGGCATAAGGAATATATATTAGATTAAAACAGAATCAGAACTCTATAAATGCCATTCACTCCATTATGTAATCTTTAGCATATATTTAAACTTTGAAACATCTTGTCAGAGGAAGTAATAATTATTAAAAAGAATGACAATAGCCCTACTCTCAAGCTGGCTTTTTTCAAGTGTCTTACATCTGCAAATCAAAGCCACAGTCTTACTTTTTCTATTAACCATGAACTGGTAATCTGATGTGGTTTTGTTTAGTTTAAAAAATATTTCTCCTTCTCCTGAAATACAAAGAGACATACCTGTTTGTCTCATTTCAAGGTTAGGGACTGCTGTTTTAAAACAACGCCTTTCAGCAACATTCAATTCCAGCTTCTCTGAGAAATCAGTGCAAGAAAACCTTAGCAACTCTAGACAAAGAAAGGGTTCTCTGCTTAGCTGTTACTAGTGTGATCCAAAAATAAACAGCCTTTACTATACACGTAAAAGCAGACTGCAAGTGATTATGGGGAATCATGACACTAAAATTCTGGGAACATACCCCTAGTCCCATTGTACATAGGACAGTGTGGTCCAAGTCATAAGGTCATGATTACGCATGAGGAACACACAGGTGACCAAATCATCCAGAAGACAAAATTGCTGATGCCATACCCTGTATCATTCTATAGATTTCCACTGAAAAATCACAATTACACCTGTCAAAATGCCCTGAACATATAATTTGTAACTATATTTATAACAACTCAAAAAAGTTAAAAATTACCAACAGATTAAATTCTGACAAACTTGATTTAAATTTAAGCTGGCAACCTCTGAACTCACTTCAGGTATTATAGTAACCAAATCAGATATGAAAGGCTCCTCCGAATTTCAGATTAACAGTTCCTTCTTGGTAACCTGTTCCCTTACAGCTTGAGGTCTTTCCTTCCAGGAAAGCCTCACAGCAGGAAGGAAAAAAAAAACAAACCCAAAAAATAAGTACTTTTTCCAACTGTCAGTTCAGAAGTGAGGCAGACTCTAGGTCTAAAAGGACAGCTTAATTCTTCTTCAACTCCAATTTGTTTTGAAGGCAATAATACGTCATAAGAAAAGAAGCAACATATTATCAGTTGTGAGACCTTCTTTGCATCTGTTGATTATTAATATTTCATAAATGTAAAGTTTCTGAGAAAGTAAGTGTACAACTGTAAGCTGTAGTCCCAGACTACCTTTTGCTTACACTAAACTAATTGCACTTAGGTAAGAGACATAATTCAGTCCTCAGTCTTGTATTCAGAAAATAATACATATTTCTCCACTTAAAAATTATTTCCCACATAGCTTAAGCACACTTGCACACATTCATGCATAAGCAAGGTCAGCTTTAAGATAAAAATAATATAAAAATAAAGTTGACACAAACTAGAGAGGTCTTCTATTCTCTTCTTGGATGATTTCCCTCACCACTGCAAAATCAATACAACAATGTGGTACTCTCTTCCAAACACTGGCTGCTGCTAAGAATGATCCCATGATCTGATGATTTAATGGATAAGTACTGAATTTCAACGCAGACCAAAACAACAAGAATTGAATGAACTTTATCTTACTGAAGCAGCATCAATATCTATTGCTCTATCATTAAGAACAGTGCATTCAGGCATTTAACTTACTGCATCAGCTGTAGGAACTATTTGCAGTTGTAAACATGTTCTAGTGAGTACTGTAATATAAAAACAGCTCCAAATGCAGAATGATGTAATCAAATGTGAAAGGTATGGAGCCAGTAAATTACCAGTTACACTGACGATCTAAGTAAAATAACTTTGAACCAAATTTTGTTACTTTGGTTAATTTCAGCTCTTACAGCATTAAATTTTCTAATGAATGATTATTATTAATGAAATCATTCCAAAATTATCTTTGTGTATGGGAAAAATATATGTGTTATCACATTATATTCAACAGCATATGAAAAAAAGTATTACAGTTAAAAATTATTTCTTATAGGAGCCTGAATCTGCTCCAGTAATATGGAATAAACCTTTAAGAATCCTAAAGAATCCCGAATCATGAAAAGTAAAAAGAGGAATGTTTTAGAAACCGTCAGATATAAGTAGTAAATTAACAGATGCGAGGAATAGTCACTTAATTTTAAACATGATGCTGAATGACTGGCAAGAGTATTATGTTATTTAAATAAAATACTTCTGTAAATACTAACTTTCAGTTTAAATTCCAAAGTAGTTACGTATTTTAATGCTATATTAGAATTAGTCACTGCTAATGCTCTAAAGCTTTTGCAAGATGTTGGTTTAATATATGTACTTAAACAATGGCTGTGCTAAACAGCTGAAACTCCTTTCTGTATATGAAATTTTAGTATAAAGAATTGCCAGCATATGGCAATTCTGTGTATCACAAATTTTGCAACATGTTATTGTGTTGTACAGAGTTAAATAATTCTATTTGGAGCAGACTCTACTACTTACAGGCATTCTGTTTAACAGCAGTTGCAGGTAAGGAGATTTTAGCTATGTGAAACCAACTGCAGGCTCAGGTACGGTAATTTTACTGTGCAATACCTTCTGTCAGATGTTGACTTTTAACTCTTAAAATTTGCAAGGTTGAAGATGTAATTCTTAAGAAGAAATTCTAGATTTGAATTTCTGAAAAGCTTATGAAATCTGCATCAAAGTTCTTGGAAATTGTAACAATAAAAATATAATTTTCAACTTAAAAATATTAAAATTACGTTAATAGATGGTGGTTGTAAGATACTACTACTAGAATCACCAAAATACAAATGTTACCAAGATTGATAATGTTCCTGACAACACAAGACAAAAGAGAAGGATATTCCCTGTCCAAAAGTAATGGACTTAAATAATATATGATAATGAAACTACATGAGGAAAACCAGATTGGATTAGACTGTTTCATGTATGCATCCAAAGCATATACACTGATATCTGCAGGCATTTTTCTTTATTAAATTCCTATGCCCAATATCATAGTATTATAACAAATTAAAATATTTTATTTCATTGACTCTTACTAAATTTAATCTTGCAATGACACAAAACCAATACATTTGGGAAGAATTTGAGAAAAGAGTATCTTAGTAACTGTTAAGAGGCAGTATAAGGGGCAGCATTAAGAAAATGGAGCAGCCAAAAAAGATCAATTAAAGGCAATATGCTATCAAATTACAAAAATTCTCATGTGAGAAGCCTAAATGATTATTGATTAACTCATTTTATTACTTGCAAAGGTAAAGACAACTAAGCTAATGCCAAGAGAAAAATCTGGAAAAGAAATACACTTACTACACAGAAAAAAATCATAATGATCAATAAAATATACACAGAATCAAGAAAAAAAACCCCAACTTAATAACTATTTTCCAAAACCAGAACACGATCCCAAAGTGAAACATTATGCAGCAGTTAGTCTTTAGGAAAGCACTCTGCTAATTAATAATTTTCCATTTTTTTTCTTTTTTTTTTAAATAATAAGGTTGTCATTGTCTTTTTAAATGAGATACGTAGCTGTCCTCTCTTTTAAATGTTATTCAGATTTATGTACAAATTAAAGGCAGATGGACAGAACTTGTAAATCTCTTAATGTAAACTTCTACAGTTTCACCACTTAGGCAAATAGTTTTAATAATGATGTTGATCTTCTCTGGCATGTTTTTACATCTTCCTATTTCTGTTTGCAGTTAATAGCCTTGAAACAATAAGCAGTTTTCTTGTTTTTGTTTTGATTTACCTGAAAGACAGCCGGTGAGTGACAGAAACAGAAACAGTTTCCATGACAACCACATCATTGGTTGCAAAGGTCTTCGGTCCCTCTTTGTGCAGTTGTTAGCAACGTTGGTGTTTCTTCATTAAAGCTTAGCCTAGTGAGACAAAGACAAATCTCTGTTAGGAAAATTAAAAATATCTTGCAATAATATGATAGACAATTCGAAAGACAAAGCTAATCCTAATGCAATTAAAAGTCTAGTGCCAAAGAACTCTGTATGCACGGGGGCAGGTAGCCTGACAGGTACTCAGAGGGATCTTGTTCCAGTAGTTACCTGTGTTAATAGCTGAAATGTCTGTGGCAGCGCTTTGGATACATGTACTGATATCACCCCAAAGCTGTATGTGTATTGAAGCTTTGAATTTCCAAAAAGCCAAACTTAGACAGAAGATAGTATACATATCTTTCTCAGCAAACATATTCAAAGCATATAGCTTGGCATGTGTTCTTTTCCTTGAAAGCAATATGTTGATATTTGGTATAAAGCATTTAAAGTACTCATCCCCTCCCCCCCCAAAAAAAAATTGCTTTAAGAAATTCAGGCATTTTTATTACTTGCAGATTGAGCTGAAATGGATGCCAGTTTCTTGCAATTTACTTATTGCGTGAAGAATCTACCAATACATTTGAAACAACTACCATTTATACAGAACAGATTTTTCATACTTACCTCCCTCTACCACTCCTCAGATTTTGGTTTCTTATCTGTCCCATGACTTCCACGTACATCTTGGCACACTACATCTTTGATCTCTCTGTCCCTTTGATAATATCAGTAATATCAACATACCAAAACTTAGAGATTTTCTGTTCAAATGACTGAAAATTCAGTCCAAAATATGGGAAGTTTCAGCTGGTTATGTATGGACACAAGTATACTTCTGGTCTTTGACTTGAAAAACATTAAGCTGCAAACATAAAGTTCATTTCCTACACTTAATTAGTCATATCTATTTAGGAAGCCTTTGAGATCCTGTTCTTGGAGCCTAAGGAATTTTCGACCCCTATAGGTTGTGACCAACTACAAGTTCAACCCCACAGGGCAGAACAACGAGACAAAGGAGAATTTGACTTTGTTGCCCTATCAAAACCCTTTTGGGGACAATATGACTCCTTCAAATTATAATCACCTTAGTTACATGCCCCAATTGCTGTTTTGGGACACCTATCCTGTATGTTAGAACATTCACAGTAAGTGAGCAGAGCCAAAGCTCAACACAGTTGCCAAAAAAAATAATTTCATAATATAAGAGTAGGTTCCCACTGGATTATACCATTTCAACTGCTCTCTGAGCATCTCTAGTTGTAACCTACTTTGATGGTCTTTCCCTCGTATATAGGGACAAACATGTATATATACACATAGAGAGACACGCAGTGTGAGCACAAGATGACAGCATCTGTTTAGGTGCTGGTAGTTATTCCTGTAACAATCTAAAGGTGTAACTTGTCAACTTTCATTTATACAGCACAGCAGGTACAGCTTTCAACACGGATAAAAATTCCCAATTAGAATTGTAGTTCCTTCCAAGTAATTCAGACCAGGCAAACTTAGTATCGGGTGTACACATTAATATAAGCGTCTCTGAAAGAGAACATAACAATCTGGTAGTCAAGTGACTTTACACAAAGTGCCTGTAACTCATGTAAGCCTCCACAGGAAACCTCCTCAATTAATTATTAATGTCAGCTGCCTTTGTTTTTCACTTCAGTGATAATCTGCTTTTCAGTCACTGTGTTCTTTTGGTTAGTGAATTATCTCATTCAGCATTCTTTGCTGGCTAGGCCTTTGGGAAACAAGTATTTTCATTAATATTTAATTTTTTCCCTTATGGCCATATGTGTTAAAGAGGGTAGAGCACAGCTTCCCCCCTCCCTCAACGTTATCACTCTTTCTTCTTTCTCTTTTCCTCACTTCTCTTGGGCTGCTTTTATAATGGTGTAAAACAGAAATTAGTTAACTTGGTGATTTATCTGTTGCATAAACAGCGAAAAATATACCAAATTTTCTAGCATTAAAGTGTGAGATCGTTGTTGTTATTATTATCATTATTATCATTAGGTATTATTGTGCTTATTGGATCAGATTGGTAAAAAATGATAGTAAAGGTTGTGGTTGGTAGAGCAGAAGCAGAATGAGGAATAACTGGAGACAAGCAATGGGAACATTGTAATAAAATATGAACTTTTTTCTCTCTGCATCCTTGAAACACGAAGATTTTAAGCTCTTTGTGAAAAGGATATATTTTTAATGAAAGTTGCATTGAAGACAACAGTTATGATAACTTCTGCCAGATAAGGAGCCTATAGCTAAATAGCTATAACAACTTCTAAGTGACAACTCTTAAATGTGACCTACATAACCTGACCCTATCAAAGTAAACCAAACTTCATTCTTGTTACAGAAGCATATTAAAATGTAAAAGCAGAGTGAGATGACAGGGAGATGATCTGAATTAAGTTATGAATGTTGGACGTTGACCTTCCTATTAGGATCTTTGTTGTATAAATAAGTTGGTTTATCTCAGTAGGAGAATTGCTAGCAAAACAAGCAAGGGGAAAATATGTCACTGTATACCTTTTTAAAAATCTACCTTGAAATCTTGGTTATTACCACAATTTAATGATCATGCATCTTTACTTATTTGTTTCTCTATTTCTTGTTTCTTCAGGGATAACTGGCAACACTTTACTGGCTATACGGACAAGTGGAATACATAGCAACATGGCAGAGAGATTGTACATCCAAGAATTGAGGAGTACATTTCTTACAGTCTGCCGAAGATGTTGATATTGCACATGTGGGGCTACCACATGGCGTGTGGGATAATCAAAAAGGTGCTTTCTGTGAAATAATACAGGCAGGAGAATGAAAATGCTATATTTTAAAAATATTGGCATATAGTCTAATTTCTGCTATAGATTTAATGAAGGAATGTACACCCGGCTTTACTATCAATGGCTGTCTTCCAATCTTTTGAATGACTAAGCTCTCACTTTTACATAGTCTTGGGTGATCGATTCCTTTGTGCTTATAACAAAGCTGCACTAAGTGCATTAAGAGAACATCTCCTTTCTTTAAAAAAAATGTTGTTGCTTTAAAAAACAGTTAATGAATATTCTCTTAAATCTTGTAAGAATGTTCTCACTCTTAAAAGTGGCTCAATCTTAAAGTAGCTTAAGAGCATGTACACAAACGGTATTCGGTTGTTCTTGGTTTGAAAATATTGTTAATTTTCTGAATTTCCTTTCCAGTCCTGGCTATCTTCATCCCAGAATGAGGAATCTTTTAAAGCAAGCGTTTACATTTTAATCCTAAGAATATAGAACAGAATATACAGTCACATACTATTGCAAAAGAGTACAGCTGAAGATGCTGCTCAAAAGGACTTTAAAATCATGTCAGCTGAACAGCATCTATTTCTTTTTTTTTCCCAAATATATATTTGGACCTCATAAAAATCCAACTGGCTTGTTTGGAACAGTTTATTGGCTTCATTGGTAATTCAGTGCAAGAAAAGAAAATGAAGTTGTCCAGAATACACTATGTTCCATAGATTTCTTTTTCATCATAGTATGATTTGACAAAGCTCTACAGTCTAGTAATCAAAAGTAAGGATGAACTGTCTATAATTTGTTGAATTTTTTTCCTGTCCTGTTTTTATTGTGATTTCTGTACGAAATATGCAGATTCAGTGAGCTTTTTTTTTTTTTGTACAGAGGATATGAATTTTCCCTGATGGCAATTTGTAAAAATCAGTGATCTAAAATGAAGTTGATGTATATAATGTGCAGCAAGTAATTTATCTAAAAAAATTAACACCTTGCTCTGCACAAAGAATTAGCAGATGCAGTTTTTAATTTCTGCATGGTATTATCCATACTACTTTGTTTTCCCCAAAATTTCTGCAAAATTGCTTTGCAATTTTTTTTAATTCTGTGTGTTAATTGTACATAATTTATTAAAACATTTACTATCCAGTGTGTTTTAATGAATTGTTTTGGCTAGTCGTGAAAGGGTGGATGTTGTCTCATGGTTCTGGCCCCCAAAAGAATTTGTCAATACTTGGAGCACAAGTACTTATGCAATGTTGTCAACACTAATGTGCAAGAGGCTTAAACTAGATTCAGTCAGACTGTGATCTTTTTAATAACAAGAGCACATACTACCATTAATGTTTGTTTTCTGGCACTTAGGATAAATTTATATGAAACTGCAAAGATTTGTTCTTTTTTAATTAAAATAGTTAAGAAGTGAAGCTTTTAGCATAGATACTGTGATACTGATATCAAAGTGCTTTCTCCCATTATCACTACCTCATTTCCCTTTTCCATCATATGCATATTTATCAGGTTATCTGTACCAACACGAAAGGGATAATTACTTAAATCCACATTCTGTCTCAAAGCAGCGTAATACAAGTCTTTGTCTCTACTGTGACTATACTGCTCAGATAAAAGGATGTGACCTCTCTCAAAAAAATTTTTTTCTGTGCAATATTTCTTTTTCCTATATTAATATACCTTAAAGGAAAGCTCAAGTCACTGGCAAGTCATATTATTTCACTTTCCCTTTCCTTAAGAAAAAGGAACATGCTCACAAATAATGAAGAAATAACACCAGTGATAAGCAATTCTGACGTTCTACACAGACTTGGAAGAGCAGGAATTGAAGAGAGTAAGACACCGTTACCCACAGCATTCTCGTGGAGAAACTGGCTGCTCATGGCTTGGATGGGTGTACTCTTTGCTGGGTCAAAAACTGGCTGGAAGACCAGGCCCAAAGAGTGGTGGTGAATGGAGTTCAATCCAGTTGGTGGCCAGTCACAAGTGGTGTTCCCCAGGGCTCAGTATTGGGGATGGTTTAGTTTAATATCTTTATCAGCAACCTGGATGAGGGGATTGAGTGCACCCCCAGTAAGTTTGCAGACAACACCAAGTTGAGTGGGAGTGTCGATCTGCTTGAGGGTAGGATGGCCCTTGAGAGGGATCTCGACCGTCTAGATCAATGGGCCAAGGCGAATAGTATGAAGTTCAACAAGGCCAAGTGCCGGATCCTGCACTTGGGTCACAACAACACTACGGGCTTGGGGAAGAGTGGCTGAAAAGCTGCCTGGCAGAAAAGGAACTGGGGGTGTTGGTCAACAGCTGGCTGAATATGAGCCGGCAGTGCGCTCAGGTGACCAAGAATGCCAACAGCATCCTGGCCTGTATCAAGAATAGTGTGGCCAGCAGGACTAGGGAAGTGATTGTTCCCCTGTACTCGGCACTGGTAAGGTCCACCTGTGTTCAGTTTTGGGCTCCTCACTATAAGAAAGACATTGAGGAGCTTGAGCGCGTCCAGAGAAGGGTAACGAAGCTGGTGAAGGGTTTGGAGCACAAGTTTTATGAGGAGCAGCTGAGGGAACTGGTGTTGTTTAGCCTGGAGAAAAGGAGACTGAGGGGAGACCTTATAGCTCTCTACAACTACCTGAAAGGAGGTTCTAGTGAGGTGGGGATTGGTCTCTTCTCCCAAGTAACAAGTGATGGGACGAGAGGAAATGGCCTCAAGTTGTGCCGGGGGAGGTTTAGATTGGATATTAGGAAAACCTTCTTCACCGAAAGGGCTATCAAGCATTGGAACAGGCTGCCCAGGGAAGTGGTGGAATCACCATCCCTGGAGGTATTTAAAAGATGGGTAGACGTGATGCTGAGGGTGCTGGTGGTTTTGGCAGTGTTAGGTTGATGGTTGGACTTGGTGATCTTAAAGGTCCCTTCCAACCTAGATGATTCTATGATTCTACGAAATTAAGCTATTGTCATTCACATGTCTGAATTGAAAGAAAAAATATTGTATTCTACAAAGAACAGATATAGTCACATGGTTTTAGATAAGGTTTTTAGGAAATATTTCTCTTCACATTTAGTAAGTCCTGGATGTTGACCTAAGGTGCAAATAGACTGTTAAGATTCCTTAAGGTGGAAAACCTATGAAATCAATAAATGTAATGAGCTAAGTATCACTGACTGGGCTTTCTATAAAAGGCTCGTTATAATCTTGGAAAAGGATGGAGGTCTAACTGAAGATCCACAGTTTGAAGCACTGAAATAAAGCCTTCTAATCAACACTGAAGTCTCTGTCCCTCACTGTATAACCATTACTTCAATAAAGTCTTGGAAAACATGAATCGAATTGCCACAGTCAGCAGTTCAGCCCATCTTCCTTGCTCCCATGGGTATCAGGCCTGGTAACACTCAGCCCATGGAGAATTAGAGGCTTTGGAAAAGCAAAGCCTCAGATGTTACAAAGTTCATTGTGAACAGAGGAGATAGCTTAGGTGGAAATTTTTTAAAAAAGCTTGCCTGTTGAGAGTTCCCTGATGATATATTTACATATAAAGTTAACTACTAGACCATGATTATGACAGACACTGGTTATACAGAATGTAAATAACCTGTATTGAGTTCATGTTCCTGCTTGCTTTCAATAAAGAATTAATTTGCTCAGCCCAAAATCTTTTTGACAATATTATTTACAAAATGGTTTAAATTTAATAAAAACATATTAAGTTAATATTTGATAAAAGTCATACCATAGACACTTTTACAATGAAATGTCAGTGGAATTTTTTATAGGACAAATGAAAGTGAAATGATATTAAGCCAATGTAAACAGCAAGGCATCTTGTAGGATTGATTATCACCCCAAGGGAAGATCATTTATTTTCAAGGTTTAATAATAGTTCAACCTATTGTAAAGAAAATTTAATAAAGCACAAGTTTTAGCAGTTTCATAAAACAATTTCTGAGTTGTTTTATGAACACTTAATTTACCACTAACAATATTAAAAGTTTATTCTGCAGTGGAACCTTTCCTTGTCAGGTTCCTCCTGGCAAGCAACCAGGACTTTCAATATCTGAATTAATATTTTATAAGGGGTTTTTTTATTCATGATGTTAATATAGCTTTCAAAGATACCAGTCAAGTTCTAGGAAGAAGCATAGAACATGATCAATCACAATTTCTATATTGGTGAATAAACATCTGATTTACTGCCCTGAAAAACGGAAAAAAATTTGATTGCAAATGCTGAATAAGAATCTCAAAGTATCTATGAGTTGAAGAGGTTCCGAATTATTCAGATGAACTAAACCTGTTTGGAAAACTGCACAGTACCCATAAAATAAGAAATTAATATTGTATTAAACATTGATTATTTTATAGTATTTGAATATATTTGCACATACATATTTAAAAAAAAGGTTTTGAATGTGAGACACAGAATGTTGCCCTTTCCAACCCATGCATATCAAGCTGGTGATGAAAGCAAGGAAATCGTAAGTTTTCAGCGAATTGACTGCGTTTTCATTGTGTTTAATATCAAATCAAATACCAAATCAACCCTTAATAAGTAGAGTGGAGATTAACAAAATCATTTCACCAAGAAGGCTGGTTTAATGCTGAATTATTTCAGGGATCATTCAATGTTAGTTGCTAGAGGAGCTAGGTCCTCTTTGGGGTTCTTACTGCAAACCAGACATAACGTCATCAGCGTGTTCAGAGGAAGGAGAAAATGGCAGAAATAGTTCTCAGCTTCTCTAAACGAGCAATAACGAGGTGCTGCTATTTGGCTACATTCACTCAAATATAGCATGAAAAAATTAGAGTACTGCTCAGGCAAGTCAAGTGACTAAGGATATACCTTTAGGTACCAGGTGCTTAGAAGGGGGACGACCATGGACTCCTGTGCTACTCCCAGGCACTGAGGCAGCTCCAACATGCTGCTCCCACTATAAGGCACGGAGATGTTCTCCCCTGAATAAATACCTATTGGATGAGGTCTTCTGAGAAGGAAAGCGGTGGAATTAATTCTTGTTTTTTTCCCCCATCCATTTGTGAAACAGACTGAGAGTTTCTAAAATTCAGCTCGCATGTCAGAGAACAAGCAGCTGCTGGGGATGAAGCAGTTTAAAAAGCCTTGCTGCTCTTGCTTAGGTATGTGAATGAATACTCTGCAACACAGATCGACCTCATCAGCATGATTTTTCAGTTTCTCAGAGCCTGGACTGGAAGTAACATAGATTTGCTCACAACTCCCACAGTTAAACTCTCTGGTTTCTTGTATGAACTTTATGAACACTTATATCCTAAAGTCCCACAAGTCTGACACTCTCCTCAAATTTTTTTGTAGTTGTGTCAATATTAATCACATATAAGTAGTAGGGAACAAACAATAAAGAGGAAAATTATATATAATTTGACACTTCGGAAATTAGGTATATAAGCTCTCTTGTTAGTAAATGAAGAGAAATAGACAACCCGAAGGAAAACTCATTCAAACCATTTTTTCACAGCTATTTTGGAGTGACATGAAGAACCTTATTCTTTTTGCTAACTGTAATGGAAACCTAATTACAGCAGAAGCCTAGACAGCTACTGTAAATTATTCAATTAACTTTCAAATGGCTAAAACTGAATGATAGCAATCTTCACTTGTTTGTTGAAACCTGTATGAAAGTTTCCACAAGACCTGAAAAACTGAACTGGTCATTTAACTTCTATCCCAGTGGTTTTGCAAGAAAAACACCCTTTCTCTATGATGGACATTCCTCAGTATTT
Source organism: Burhinus oedicnemus (assembly GCA_008921705.1). Taxonomy (NCBI): domain Eukaryota; kingdom Metazoa; phylum Chordata; class Aves; order Charadriiformes; family Burhinidae; genus Burhinus; species Burhinus oedicnemus. Next base: position 1,982,597 of record VFFE01008969.1, read on the forward strand.
TGCTTTAATTGTTCAGGAAATATATTCAAGCACTTTTATTAAGTCCTACAGATGGCCTCAGAGAACTTGAGAAGTTCAGGGAGGAACAGCTATAGAATTGTGGGTCATGTTAATAACTTGCCCTCAACCTGTATTGTTTGTGTTAGACTTGATTGATTTGCAACAAAAAAATGCAGGAAAAAAGGTACATTCTTATGCTACTCTTTTCAGGCCCACTTACTTATTTCCAGTTCCTCTGAGAGATTGTAAGATGTGCCAGAGTAATCACATCTGGAAACTGTCTTTTGACTGCCGAGCAAGGGGATTAAGGACAATAGGACCAGCATGACACTGCTGTTGCTTTGGGTCTCAGCTGTACTCAGTAGATCTACCTTTAACATACAAGAGGAGCAAGCAGCTCATCTTGACCTCTCCTCTGCAGCAGCCGACTAGTGCCAAGAGGGAAGATGACTGCAGTTAAATAAATATCCTTGACTGACTCTTACATCTGGTATTATATCAGCCAGTATAAATAAACATAGCTTTAGACTTCCAGTTAATTCAGCTGCCAGACTAAGGATATTATGCATTTTAATAACACAAAACAGGATCACCACTCAGCTCTCTACAAGGATATAAAACCCTGCAGATTGTGTGTATATCATGCTCTGAAGTAGTGGCCACAATCTCTCTGTGGACCTGTAAATTCAATTCATTCCTGTGCTCACTTCCAGACAAATCAGCTCTGGCATAACAGGGTATATTGTGCTCGAGGGTGTTCAATGCTGCACATGGAAAGGATCAATAAATTTTCTGTGCCTAAGACATGAGATCCTATTCACTTTATAAAGCAGGTGCAGGGCAGGCTCCCAAAAGTGTGTTAAGTAAGATCCTTCAGTACCCTGCTTACCTTCTGCATATGGGCCTTACATGATGCTGTCAGCCTGTCAGAAGGATGTTCATACAAAAAGGATGTGGGCTACGTGCAGTGAGTTGAGGAGGCTGTTTCACGAGTAGAGACGATGGGAGACACAAAGAGAGGTTTGTGTATAAAAACATTGTATGGGAATGATCTGTCAGTGTGTGTATATGCTACAAGTCTGCCTCAGTGCCGATCCACAAATTAAAAAAAAATGACAGTACTATATCGAAAACTTGTCTTGACCTCTCACTCGTGAGGTCCCTAAAGCATGTCCCTAAGTGCTACATCTACACGCCTTTTAAATACCTCCAGGGATGGTGATTCAATCACTTCCCTGGGCAGCCTGTTCTAGGCAAAACACTACCCTGCTTTCCAAATACGAGGTGTCTTTCTGTAATTTTTATATTGTTATTTGAGAAAGAATAAAGAACCAAGTTGAGGTGATCTATGTATACAGACCCCATCGCAAGGGTATATCACCATTTTACAAGGATTTTGCATAAGAACAAAGATTTTATTGCTTATGTATTTAGATGACAGGATTCTCCACAAAAAAATGAAACAGGTCAAAAGGATTACATCTTCATTTCAAGATAGGATAGAAGTTTCCTAAGTTTAAGAGTCACAAGTCACTTTAGACACTTTTGGAAACAAGTCTTAACACTGAGTGTATTTTAAAAATATATACCTAGTTCAATCTCAAACTATTCAGATGAATAAGAAAAAAGGAATAATATATTGTTTGTTTTATTTAAATGGTTGGACTAGAATATCTCATTGCAATTAATGGTTGTCACATCTCAGGGTAGCAAAAAATTTATTCAATATACAGGAAAAAGACATCTTTGGAACTTAGCTGTTAGAGCTATAGATAAAGATGTAGAATTTGAAAATGCATCTGTAAAAACAAAACTAGTTTGGAGAAGATACTTAAAACAGTTGTTCTGAAACAGTTATGGTGGTTTAAATGTTAATAATTTTGTTCTTAGCTATTTCATAACACTGCAATACATTTTTAAACTGCCATACTGAAGAATATTAATGATGCAACAAATTGACTGGTGCTACAGAGACATATCTGGTTTTTTTATGAGCATATTTAATTGCACATGTTTCTTAAGTTTTTGATTACAACCAGTACTAAAAGTGTCTAGATGCTTAAGGATGCATTTTTATATTTAAACATACCTCATTATTATTACTTACATGGCAGATAGTTCACTAAGATATAATGATAGGATATTAAAGTGGATTAGAAATCTCATTATTAAAACACAAGCTTGTCTGAATAGAAAGGAAAAAAAAAGTACTTTAAATGGAATAAGCACCTCTTCATTTTCTTTCACAAATCTCATTTTATTAGGAGCTAAATGTCAGAGACATAAAGACGTAACTGGTGGCATGATCCCATCAGGGAGGTTTGTAACTGTTATCATACTGTATTTAACATTATTTTTCCAAAGATTTTAAATAAAGACAGTGAACTTTACTAAGGGCTAAAATTTCAACCAAATATGTTTTAACCTATCTGGGGGTGGATTGTTTATTTTTAGAGTAAGATATGACTGCAGTCAAATAGCACCTCTTCGTGTATTTTAACTCAGTATTAGGGCAGACACCAATTATGACATTGTGCTGTCAGGTTACTCCTCTAAGGGCAGTCACACACTTCATGTTTTCAGTGGCAAATTGAATTTGACATTTAATTTGAAGCCCAGGATACCATAATGTAAAACCTTCTGCAGTATTAGTGATAAAGCAGGAGGGCAGACATCCTGGCTGCCTCTTTTAAATAGTCCTCCATATTACCACTGCCTTCATTACTTTCTATGGGGATTTTTTTCCTGATCTTTCAAGAAAAATTCCCGTAAACTGTTAGAATCACAGTAGCGCACACAACAAGAGCATTTCAGGTTCCTTTATAGATTCCAATAAATGATCTACTATAAATTTTATCCATATACGGTATCCAGACACCCTGTCATTTCTGAGTTTAGATCAGTCCTTAGAGAGCATAACTCTTAGTAGCTGGTGGTGCTGACACTTTCTCATATGTTTATTCTTTGGAAGATAATTTAATTACATGTTGAACAAGAACATGTGCTAATAGTGGCTGCAAGACTTTTATTCATTGAAGTTTCAATTCTTGCGAAGATTTCTGTATAACTCGGCAGCCCTTCCTTTAATGTCCTTCACAGTAAAGTATTGGGATGTACTATTTTCAAGAAGCAGCTAGAATTCCTCCTTGCTTGACAGATTAGACAGATTTAAGGTCAAAAATTTAGAGTGTCATAACCTGAAAGTTCAGAGGCTGGTTTGGTGCACATGCAAATGGATTTTAGCCAGGACACTGAGTGAAGCATCACCTTGGAGGCTGCCATTACTTGTCCAAAAAAAAAAAAAATATTAAAAAAGTTAGGACAATTCCTCCTCTCTGTAGAGTGTCATAATACAACAGCCATGAATTAAGCTGTGAAATGTATACTAGCTCAGAATCAGGCCTGGAGGCTCCAGCTGTAGAGTACTACATTAACTAACAACAGACCTCTGCGCTATTCGATATTCATACACAAATACAATCAAGACCAAATAGAAGCATATTTCTGTGGAATTATCCAGCTGACACAACACATTCATATCTAATTCAGCATAAGGTTAATTTTGCATAAACTGGCACTATCTGATCTGCATGAAAGTCTGCAAAGACCAAGTTATTTCCCATTTTTTTCCTACCTTTTCTGCATTCTGTGTCAAGTGGTGTAAATGTTTTCAGTATAATTTTTGTATTGTTGGCATCCTAAAATGGAGTTTACATCATGATGATCAACAGTTTTAGCACTCCCTACAGAGTACTCACATTTCCCTAATTATACCAAGAAGTTGTCACAGTTCTGCCAGAAGAAATGGAAGGATATCTCCTGATTTTTTCCTCATTCATCATTTTTTATTTCTGAAATATTTTAGTCTGGAGAAGAGAAGGCTCCAGCAAGACCTTATAGCAGCCTTCCAGTAGTTAAAGAGGGCCTACAGGAAAGCTGGAGAGGGACTTTTTACAAGGGCATGCAGTGATAGGACAAGGGGTAATAGCTTCAAACTGGAAGAGGGAAGATTTAGATTAGATCTCAGGAAGAAATTTTTCACTGTGAGGGTGGTGAGGCACTGGAACAGGTTGCCCAGAGAAGTTGTGGATGTCCCATCCCTGGAAGTGTTCAAGGCCAGGTTGGATGGGGTTTTGAGTAACCTGGTCTAGTGGGAGGTGTCCTTGCCCATGGCAGGGGGGTTGGAACTAGATGAATTTTAAGGTCCCTTCCAACCAAACCATTCTATGCTTCTATGACAATTTCTTATAGTTTCTGAAACAATAGTTTCTGAAAAACTATAATAGTTTCTTAAAAGTTTTTCTGAATAGAGAACATCCTCCTTAACTAAAAGTCATGAGCCTCTTATTGGTTTCCAGAGAGCAATGTCAGCGGTTGTGTTCATGGCACTTATTTCCATTGATCTCCTCCAGTTCTTTTCATGTCTATCAGAACTGGTTATGACTGAGGACAATTTCTTTTTTTTATTTTCTTTCTCTATTACTACTCATGAAGGCAGAGAATTTAGAATTTAGAAGCAAGAACACAAACTATGCACAACAAAGTTTTCAGCAAGGCATTTTCTTTGCTGTATAAGATGCTTCACTTTGGCAAATTCATGTTGCCTATAAAATACAAACTAAGAACAACAATTCAGCAAAATGCAATGAAACATAATGAAAGTACCTTTTGCTGTTAGTGTACTGAAATTCTGCTAGTGCATCTGGCAAAAATCATCCAGTTAAACACAAGCCTGGGGCTACTGGATGTTCTGGTACATGCTGGACAGGTGCTGGCAAATCCTGTTAATTACCCAGAGAAGGCTCTATCAGTTCAGAGTTTTCAGTCACTTGTTTGACAGGGAATGAAGTATCAGGCCCATCACTGCACCTACTTAAGATGACTTTTTGTGCTTCTGGAAGATATGTGGAATGATGCCTGCTTTTATTAAAATTTTAGCCATTCCCTTCCAAGAGACAGAAACCCCTGGGCACAGTCCTGATTAGTAGTTATAAGGGAACCAAGGTGGAATTGAGGTAGGAACTGAATTTGCTTCTCTTCCCTTCCTAATAATTAGTTGGAATAGTAAGTGTTTTACAATTCAATTTCTAACCCCTGCTGCCAAACAAGAATACCAGGATGGCTAATAGACAGACTGACACATATCTGAAAATGAATGCCTTCTCAGGACGCCTTGTCACCTTCCTGCTCTTCACTAGAGGTTTCATGCAAAGTACCAGTGGGAGAGAAAATGCCAAGAGGACAAAGGGTTATGTAAAATAAGCTCTTAGAAATAGTCTGGTAATGCCTTTTGTTAAATGTAATGTTATGCTTTCTATTCTTCTTATCATGAGTCTTCCCTTAAATTCCAGTTATATTAGTTTATCCGTAAAAATTAACATGATCTAACAGGTCCTACCATAAAAATACCTGAGCAATTGGAAAGAGAAAATAATCCCTGTCATATTTGCTTCTTTTCTTTCTATTTTCCATGTTATGTAGGAATAGTCAAAAAATATTAAAAATAAAAGAATGAGGATGTCATTAAGTATGATTATGTAGATTACTACTGAAAATGGAGAGGCAGGTATTTTCTGTGCTTTGAACATTGTTTTTATCTGTGACTAGTGTATTACTTGCAGTCTTTCTATCTGTATTTACGGGACTCCTTGGCCCCAAAAGGTTGCTTATTGAAGGGCCAAACTTTTATATTAATTTAAGTAATAAATAAATTAAATAATTAAATAAAATAATCAAATAAATCAATCTGATTTTAAATTAAACTGATTTTATAAATTGAACCAGAGTTAAACAAGGACAAAGGGACATTAAAAATATGATAATCCTTCATAGTTTAATTATACAGGAAAGCAGACAGGTGTTAGCTTGGCCTAATTCCAACAAATCGAAAGAGAAAGTTTCTAATTGTAGATCCTTCACTTCAGCACTGGAAGTATATAATAAAAGAAAATCTCCCAGCTAAGGAAGTTCCAAAGCTGAAAACACATGAGAGAGTTCAAACCAAATGGGTAGGAAGTATTTATATCACTATTTAAAATTTGCAGTAAAGAAGACTTCATAATGCATACAGGGGAAAGAAAACCTCTAATTTGAAAATAATGCTACTAGTGTTACCATACTTCCATCTACATCTTGTAAGTGTTTCAGAAAACTTAGCTTGTGGAAGTACAATTAAAGAGAATTTCAGTTTCAACTTCACACTTAGGTGTGTGGATCTCGTCTGACAATTTATTCGCTAAGGAGGTAGACATTGAGAAACCAAGCCAGGCTACACTCATTCAACGTGCTTATAACAGTTATGCAGACATGAAAAAAGGAAGTTAGTACAAATATTACAGCTGAAAGTCAATATTATCATCTGTTTGGAGCTTATTCTCATAAGCTACAGGGTGGATAATGTTTCCTGAACCGTAGAAAACTCACGACCTTCAGAAAAGACATAGCGCAGCAATATTGTGAGGAATTAAATTAGGATATAATTAAATCATTTAAAAATATAATTAATTTCCTCACTATATTCTTTGCTCTCAAACAAATTGGGGTAAGGAGGGAGTAGGGTAACAGTTTATACAGTAAGAGGAGGCAGCAGCTGTTGAGAAATTTAGAGCCTGGTTTCTCGGCTTCCCTCAGAAGGCAGAAGATGGACATTCCTTGACATCCACCCACTTCGTGTCAACAAAATTTAGTCTGTTTATTGTGTTATACTGGGGACAGAAGGAAGGAATTACACCCTTCTCCTAATGGTTTGAAGACTCACTAAACATAGCAAAGGTGCCACAGTTCTAAGGAGGATCATCCAGTATTTTCAGTGTTGAAGAATAGGCAGGGAATAAGGAAAAAACCCCAACTCTATTATCTCAATTCAGTGAAGGGACGACATTATGCAGTAATTGTAATCTAAAGACCAGAAGAGACGAATGTTACCTTTTCTTATTTGTAAACTTTGGATTTCAATTAGCTGATTTACTTTCTTTTTTTGGTTTTAATTTACCAATTTTCCTCAGCTGTTCTTTTACAATGTAAATTGTATGTCACCATTGATGACTGAGGTGAACAATTAAAGACAGATCATGGCATTCTGACCCCAAATAACTTCTGTTTTCATAGCACAAGCAGATTAAATATTACAGGATAGCTACAAAACCAAAAATAAATCTGCTGTGTCTCCCATTCCTATGTACACTGCTGTAGCATGTCTTACCCCCAACTGTCCTTGTTCATAGGCCTCTCCAGGCCAATCTTTGCCCTTGCCTATTTGCATATAATATACTAGAAATTTAACGCAGTACAATTTGCCTCACTGTTTAGTATCTCTGGGTTTTTTCCTTCAGGAAAAAAACCATAAAATTCGGAGAAATCCTTTTCTCTCTTGCGAACACTTGATTTCTATCACACCCCATCACCTTCAAGAGTCTTCAGAAAGGAATACAAGCCAAAAAGACGGAAAGAAATGAAAAAAGAAAAATAAACCAGTCACACCTCCTCTCTGTGGATATTTTTATAATTCTCTCTTTCAGATGATCAAGGACAGGACTGAAAATTCTCTCCAGTGCACCATTTCCTTCTGTTGCTTCAGCCAGTTTCCCTTGGCTATTGTCCACTAACAGCAGCTCCAAACAGCCATTGGCAATAGCAGCTTCCAAGCTGACAAAATCAATTTTCATTTTAAACAATATTTATGAAAACAATAATGTCCTTTTTTACCCTTTGTCCGTCAAACAAAAGGAGATTATTTCATTGTTCATGCAATCATAAGGTGTAGGTTTTTCGACAATGAAACAGGAAATGTAAACACATTATTTCAGATATACAATGTAGTGTCAGAATAATTAGAAGTGCCTCATGTGCCGTTTTTTACAGGTTGATTTATACAGTAGTTTAAAATCAAGTGAGAATAAATTAAAAAAATCCACAGACCACTAGAGATTTTTAGTACCAGGCTCTCTCTCCTACAGACATTGCAATGTTCATTACATTCACCTGCATGCCTCTTCTCCTCATGAAGATAAAACACGATGGTTCTTTTACCCTTCACCATCATTTATCCTTTCAGCTTTCTTAATGCAATAGCCATTAGGCCCAGGTTTCTGGTTGAGACACGCACCACTATGTCCAGTCTCAACAGTACCAGTTGGCTGGGTCTGAGCAAGTTGGAAGACTAAAGAAAATGCTTCAGAGCCTCTGTAAGTGAGTGACAGAAGTGAATATTTGTACACACATGTACATACAGATGTACATGTATTGTACCGACATATATGTAGGTACATAAATACATTCATTTAACCCTTACCTTATTGTTTACATACTGACAAATTTAATTTGGCAAGACTTTTATCAAACCTAAATGTTTCAGTTTAATATTCAGGTGTCCACCTAATACAATCTTTACAAAAATATTTTGTTCCAAAAGCAAAAATTTTTGGTTTTTTACTTTTAGCATTTTTACCTTAAGCAGTAAAGTTAGCACGACTGTTGGTGGGTTTTTTTCAAAATTAGAAGGCTTTTATGGAAAATAAAGCAATTGATGTTATTTTTTGTGTGGTATACCAAGAACAATTTTGAGGCTCACACCAAGAATAGTTTGGAGACTTAAATCTCATTTTTGAAGTTAGATACATTACTTTTAATTTATCAAAATTCTGTGATACAAAGACTTCCTGGAAATTGTTGCATGGTCTTTTAAAAAAAGAATTAATGTACTATAAAGCAGTATTGGTATTTAAGGCAACGTATTCTACCTACTGATTTGAGGAAAAGATCCAAAACAGTACAAATTGTTTGTTAGTATATTAAAGGACAGATAGTATTATGTGCAAATAAAAATATTTCTTTTTCTGTGTGTCAAGTTATTTAAACTTTTTACTTTTTTAGAGACAAACTTGTTGCATAGGTATGTAAACTTAAAATATTGGAAAGATTAAGACAAGCTTAGAGATAAATGATGTATTTGAGTACTTAGCTGTACATCAGTGCTTTGGCATACGGAATTACAAAGTAAACAGTAGGTAATTCAGGAAGATTTTAGTATGAAAACACAAACATAAGAAGCAAGAAAACAAGAAGTATGTAGCTATAAAAGAAGGCACTTAAAACACAATTACTTGACTTTGAATGTTATGTACCTTTGACAGAGGTTCAACTGCAGAGTCATGACGTTCAGCTAAGTAAACTCCTCTGTCTCCATGTTTACTTGTTTAGCTTTTTTAAAAATGAGTGAGACAGAATGAGTTAAAGAGACAATATCATTCATTTTCTCCTTCAGGAGCAATTTTGATTGTAAAAGACAGTCCATAGACATTCACTGGATATGTTTATCACTCTCTGGATATATCCCATGACAGCCGTAAACATGTTATCTTTAAGATTCAAATACTATCGTTATTTTCCACCTCATTTGCAAGGTAGAGATCTTTCTATGGAATACATCAGTATTGCTGGTCTTATTTTTCAATTTTAACAATAAAGACAGCTATTCAAACACAGATTTTCTCTGAGCCCACAGTTTTTTGTTGTTGGATTTACTGGAAATATAGGTGGACTATGAAAAGATCTGTTTAATACCGAATTAAGTGACATGCAGATAGAGAAACTAAACTTACACAAACAAAAAAAAGTCTTAGAATAATTTTTTCTTCAGCTGGTACAAAATTCTGTGCGCAAATATATATTTCTTCCCTTTAAAATAAAATGTGAGTTTAGCTTGCTAATTTGCTGAGAGAAATTATTCTAACATAATTCAAGCTAAAATTGACCATTTAAGAACATCCACAAAGCAGCATAAAGTAGTTCAAACTGACTGGTTTCAAAAATCAATTTAATTAACTCAGTGAAGTGTACAAAGCAGCTTTAATAATCAGTGAAATCAAGGAAATATATAGTCTAAATTTAATTGGTGACTATGTGGCCAGTTGATCGCATTATGGTCAGGTTTCGTGATCAGTGTGACAATTATCAGAGTTTTGAAGGCTAGCACTCATACTCACACAGTTAACATTTAATGTTTCATGGTGTTTAGTTTTGCCAGAAGGTGAACTGGGCTTGCTCTTCCTATTATAAAATACGAAGAGATTGTAACTACTTAGTGAACTTCTAATTATTTATTTTTCTGTTAGCTTTTAGGCTTTATGGATTCATCCTTCTAAAGCGCGACAATAAAATTACTGGAGTTGTTATAAAGAAGGGTTAAAATAAAAAAAATTATGACCTAAATAACGTCACTAAACAATCCAAGTTAGTTCCAGTAAAAATCATACAAAGACTCCTGTGTGGTAGAGAAAAAAATAAAAAGGCAATCAAAAAAACAAATGACAGGAGAGATGAAATATTTTACTGGATGTCAGCTCCAAAACCTGCTTCTTCTTTGTTGATAATTTACTTATTCATGAATTGTCATAATAATCTTGAAGTACATCTTGTATTGATTATCTTCATTAACACAAAATGGTACCAAACTGCCATTAAAACATGTTTAAAGGTATGTAAGACATAGGAACTAATTTTTTCTTAATTATCTTTATTATCCACTCACACCACCATGTTTGACAAACATCTTTTCTCTCAATAGTATTAAGGCCTTTCTTTGCATTGGTCAAAAGAAATCCTGCCTTTAAAATATTCTGTCCTTTTTTAAAGATTATTATTATTTTTATTTTCTAGAACATGTTATTCCTTAGGTGGATTTCTAACTTTCCCACTTCTTTCCTGCAAACCCTAAGATTTTCTCTATTTTATCAAATATTCTACCTTTATTTTTGGTCTCAATAGGGAGTGTTACAGACAAGCAATAAGCCTTACTGGTTTTCTGGCTGTTCTGGCCAGATCTCATTCTTAACCAGAAGCAAGTCTCATCTGGGCACCTCCTCTTCTCCACTACCTATAATAAGCTCTTTCTTAATTCTTAGAAAAACTAATACTTAGTAGTAATTGCAGCCTCACAAGCTCCTACCTTGAAAAGCACTTCATAAACCATGTACCTCAACATGAACAACTAAAGAGAAACAAAAATAAATGAACCATTAAAATAAAATCATGTTGTCCTATCTTCTGTTCTTATTAATATATTAATTTTATTTTCCTAATTGAGGGCAGCGATGGAGTGTTAAAGACAGATTCTGTAATCCATGCCACTCTTGTGTTGAATTTTTTCCCTCTGCTAATCATTCAGCAATAAATTATTAGAACTACAGAGAGATGAAAATCACATTAAATCAGAAAAGCATGAGAAACCGAAGAGAATCTGAAAAAACTGTATTAAAAGACAATACAGCACCTTTAAATATTATTTTTACCTACAGTTTTATATGGCCTTTTGTCACTAAAAATGGAAGGACACCAGTTGCAAACATAGCTTCTGGAAGGAAACAAAACCCAACATACTGAATCTTGAGCTATTCCGTCCATCACCGTTGAGTCACAGACAACATGAGTTTTCAGAACTGCTGTACATACACAATACTGTCTCTGAATAGAGACTTCTCCTACACACGTTCCACTGCAAGGCTCCAAATACACACAGCAGCAGCTGGCAGGAGCTGTGCATATACACTGGGAAACCTTCTGGTGCTGTCATATTACATACCTGCAGCAGAGCTGCAGATGATTCTGCCTTTGGTTCACACAGTCCCAGAGGAGGGCTGATTTCTAACTCAAGAAAATCCTCTATGAGTAGGGCTCTACCTCAAATGAGCCTCAGATTATATTCTTAATATTCTGGATTTTGCAATCCAGTTGTGAGAATGAACCCTGAGCAATTACCTATGTAAATGGACCTGAATAGCATAATTAGCATTGCAGAAGTGCACTCAGCAACATACATCTTCCAGGATTATACTTTAACTGAACATATTCACTCATTAGAAACATTCTTTTCTCTTTGAAAAATAAAATATACATGTATGGATTTTGTTCAAGCTATACATATACTTCTCTGATAACAAGTTTGAGAAGCTGCGATCCAATGTCAATTTATGAGGAAATTAAAAACTACTGAAAATCATGATATGACATGAAAAATATTTCTTAGCAGCCTTAAAGAGAGAACAGTAGCAAAAACTAGAGAGAATTGCATCTTCAGTCTAGCAAGAGATCTAAAGCATAGATCCAGGTAATCTAAGTATGCTGTTTAATCCTTAATTGATGTATTCATCCATAGGAATTAAATTTTGCTCTGAAATCAGATTACCAGAGGAAAATAATTTGCAAATGCCAAAATGTCTATTGCAACTAGAAAAGCTAGCTGACTGTTACCAGAACTTGCTATTAACAGTTATCCTAACTCGGTACGGATAATACGTTGGAAAATATTTCTTGCAAAGCTGTCTTAAATGGAGAGCTTTCCAAATAGAAAACAAAATTCTTAATTTTTGCAGTTATAACTGTATTAATGTATGTGACACTCTAATTTTGCAGGGTTTTTTTCCTAAGATTAAATAGAAAAATCCAAATCCCATCATATTACTTAACTGAAGTTCTATTCAAAAGACCTATTAAATAAATAATGATAAAATATATGACAAATTATGACTACCTCCAGTTTGTAACAGGCCACTGCCATTAGCTGATATTTGATCTGCGAATGAACAATAGAGGAGGTGGGAAACCAGACCAGTCAATGTCTCATTCTGAGAAAAATAAGCTGTTACATTAGGGCTTTCTGGAGGAATTTAATTGCCTTCATCCTGCTGATTATTAAGAGAGAGAACTGAACAGCCATCTTTATAACATTACAAAAATTATGTAGCTCTTCAAGGAAGTGGGGACAGATGGATTAACTTTTCATGTACTAACATTTGTCTGCAGAGAGATGCAAGAGGACTGAGACAAACTTCTTCTCCCTCCCTAAGAAAATGTAAAAAATTTATCAGTGCTTTACAGGAGATAGTCTTTTCAGTTTTGCAATCAATTTCAATGTTGTATCACAAACAAGCAAAGATACAGGCATGAAAGTGTCATTCAAAAATAATTATAACAACAAAAAAAGGTGTAGAAAGTTCATAGTACATTTTCATGAACTTTTTCGATCAATCAAGAAAGACAGTATCGTCATCATTGTATACAGATTTGACTGGCAGAATTCACATACATGAATCTTCTGGTATCTTAAAATGGAGAGACTCCACTTTTTCAAAATATAATTTATTAAAGGGGTTAAAAACTATTTTTAAGAAAATAAGTGCACATAGTAAAGCTTTAGGAAAAATGAATGTACAGGACAATATTCTGCGCACAGGAGAATCCATGCACCCAGCACAGTAAAAGAAGTAAAAGATTGGATATGCTCTAATTAACACTTTTTCTAAGGAGTGGATTATATTGTCAAAGAACAAGACAAACACTGTTTAAGACTTAGAAAGCAAAGACAAACCACAGAGTAGTCAGTTTGATAAAGAACACATCTTATATTTTATATATAATTTAATATCAGTAGATTCTTTGAACACTAAAAATAAGTGACAAATTACAAAAACAGAATATGCAAATAATAGAATTTCTAAACCAAAATTCTAGATTCCTTGGAGGGTGCTGTCATATTTTCACTAGTAAGTAAACATGGAAGGGAGGGGGGCCAACAATGCAGAAGAGTGGAAGCTTGTGACAGCAAGGACCAGCAAGAGGAAGAGACTTCCCCTGAAGCCTGAGGTGCCCTTGCAGAACCGCTTTGCCATTCTATAGACTGAAGAGGAAAGACAAGTCACATCAGGAGAGGTGCTGGAGCTGAGTAAGGCAGCCCGATCTGCTCCCCATATAACAACCTGTGCAACTAAGGAAAGGCAACGGGTGATAGAAGCAGGCGACTCTCTTCTGAGAGGTACGGAGGCACCCGTTTGCCAACACGAAGCACTCTCTAGAGAGGTGTGCTGCTTACCAGGGGCTCGTATCAGGGATGTCACTGAGAGACTACAAAGCCTCATACAGTCCTCTGACTATTATCTGCTGTTGTTGTTTCACGTGGGAACCAGCAATATTGCCAGGAGCAGCCTGAGCAATGTCAAGAAGCATTACAGGGCCCTGGGACTCTGGAGTGCAGGTAGTTTTTTCATCAATCCTCCCAGTCAAAGGGAAGGGGTTTGAAAGGACCAGTTGAATTTGGTGAATCAACAAATGGTTACAGGACTGGTGTCACAGCCAGGGATTAGGCTACATAGACCACGGGACTCGCTTTGAGAAACCAGGTCTACTGGGAGGTGGTGGAGTCCAGCTGTCAGAGAAGGGGAAGAGCATCTTTGGTCATAGGCTTGCCATGTTTGTGAAGAGGTCTTTAAACTAAAGTTGCTGAGGGAGGGGGACCTCAATCCATCCCACTCCTACCAGTTTGATGCCAGTGCCAGCAATAGGTGTCCAGAGACTGGAGAAGGATCACAGGTCAGCAGGAGATCACCTGAAGTGCAGCACAAAGGAATTCCAGCCACCCCAGCCAGTAACAGCTTCATCGGTGGCCCAACTTAAATGCCTCTATGCAAGCACATGGGGAATAAACAAGAGTTAGAGACACGTGCATGACTGTAGGGCTGTGATCTTATTGGCATCACAGGGATGTGGTGGCATGGCTCCCATGACTGGAGTGTTGGAGTGGAAGGATATAGACTCTAAAGAGCTGTGTTGTCCCACCAACAGATACCGGGGTGGTTGAAGTCCCCCATGAGGACCAGGGTTTGTGAATCTGAGGCTACTCTGACCTGTCTACAGAGGGCCTCATCCATTCAGTCTTCCTGGTCTTGTGGCCTGTAGCAAAGCTGCACTGTAATGTCACCTGTCCCTGCCCTCCCTTTAATCCTGACCCATAAGCTCTTGGTTGGCTCCTCAACCATCTCCAGGTGGAGCTCCATGCACTCCAGCTGGTCATTGACATAGATGGTGACACCCCCTCCTCATCTCCCCCGCCTGTTCTTCCTTTAGGGGTCAGTATTGGGATTGGTGCTGCTTAACATCTTTGTCAGTGACATGGACAGTGTGATTGAGTGCATCCTCAGCAAGTTTGTCGATGACACCAAGCTGTGTGGAGTGGTCAACACGCTGGAGGGAAGGGATGCCATCCAGAGGGACCTGGACAGGCTTGAGAAGTGGGCCTCTGTGGACTTCATGAAGTTCAACAAGGCCAAGTGCAAGGTCCTGCACATGAGTCAGGGCAATCCCAAGCACAAATATAGGCTGGGTGGAGAATGGATTGAGAGCAGCCCCGAGAAGAAGAACTTGAGGGTGTTGGTGGATGAGAAGCTCAACATGAGCCAGCAATGTGCGCTTGCAGTTCAGAAAGCCAACCACATGCTGGGCTGCATCAAAATAAGCACGGCCAACAGGTCGAGGGAGGTGATTCTGCCCCTCTACTCCCCTCTCGTGAGACACCACCTGGAGTACTGCATCCAGCTTTGGAGTCCTCAGCACAAGAAGGACATGGACCTGTTGGAGCAATTCCACAGGAAGGCCATGAAGATGATCAGAAGGCTGGAGCACCTCTCCTACAAAGACAGGCTGAGAGATCTGGGGTTGTTGAGCCTGGAGAAGAGAAGGCTCCGGGAGGATCTTACAGCAGCCTTCCAATACTTAAAGGGGGCCTACAGGAAAGACGGGGAGGGACCCTTTATCCAGGAGTGTAGCATAGGACCGGGGTAATGGTTTTGAACTGAAAGAGGGTAGATTCAGATTAGATGTCAGGAAGGAATTCTTTACTGTGATTGTGGTGAGACACTGGAACAGGTTGCCCAGAGAAGTTGTGGATGCCCCATCCCTGGAAGTGTTCAAGGCCAGGTTGGATGGGGCTTTGAGCAACCTGGTCTAGTGGGAGGTGTCCCTGCCCATGGCAGGGCGGTTGGAACTAGATGATCTTTAAGGCCCCTTCCAACCCAAATCATTCTATAATTCTATGATTAAAGAGATAAAGAATTTATGTGAATGACAACACAAATAGGATTTTTGTAGTAGAGTTATTTTTGAGTCAGTGAGGAGTAGAACACCACACCAAGAAAATTGCTATAAGCAATAGGAAATACCCAGATTATGATAGTGGAAGAAGAAGAGCTGCAGTACTTGGAGCAGTACAATTTTCTCCAATCTCAGAAAACGTATTGCCAGAACTGCTTTTTTATGATAGAATATGAAGGATTTAAAAAGACAATTGCGAAAGCACGTTTTTATGGATACAGCTGACATGAATATATTACTGACAACAAGCAAAACAACAGACTGATACTAAATGTTTGTAAATCTATCTGAAAAATAAAACAACAAAAACAGTCAAGAAGCTGAATGGTTTTTATGCAACCTTGTACAATATAAACACCCAAAAACCACTGGAGTTTAAAGCAAGGGACATCAAATAATCTGCTATAGTTAATGGTCACGAGGAGAAGGTATTAATATTTTTACATTTAGGACAATGATGTTTTCATGTTACTTTTCCTTATAGAAAATTGGTTCTCAGTTACTGACAGTTTGAAAAAACTGTAAACAATTAAAACATTTCAGAATGTCAATGTTGGAGGTTATTTACACTAATAAAATTGTTATTATAAAAGTATGGCACTTTATTCATCTTCTGTCAATTCATGTATTATTACATTTTACTACATTCATAATAAAGTATCTACATGTCTAACATTTAATAATGAGCAGTTGTGTTGTCTGTATTGTTAGAATGTCAACTGCCAAGATCAAAAATGTTTCTAAAAATTGTTATCATCTATTTTGTCCCATTTCTAAATATTGTAAACCAGAATCATATTAGAATAATATGTTTCCTGGAAAAACAAGATGAGATAGTAGAAGCAGTAGAACAGATCATGAACTGGAGTTTCTAACAAGCATGAAGGTATGTGTTTGATAATAACCAAACTTTCCTCATTTATTAGTTCATTCTTTTTTCTTGTCAACAACACATGTCCAGTTTTCCATGTGACCTATACATGCTTTGGAAGGGCTATGGGTTTTATTATGAATATTATTTGAGATGTGGAAATCCCCAGAGAGAGTGCTAAATAGTTATTTTGTTGTTGCTGAGAGTTAAATGATAAGAAAAAGAAATATTTCTTTCATATTACTTTTATAAATACTCCTTGCCAACAATTGTTAGCAGCAAATGTTAAGAATGCGGGCTACCAAGGGAGAGCTTGACAGTGCAGAACTTCCTTTTGGATTGACTGTCAGCTAAAAAGATCAGTTGAACAGAAAACTGAAGTTAGTCTTTGTAATTTATTTGCAAACTAATACTAATTAAAAAGAAGAGTTTGGAGTCAAATGAAATAGTTTGCTGCTGTATTCTAAACCAGAATTTGCTTTTGTTTTAAGTGGTTACTAAAATTATATTAACTTTTTGATATAAAGCTAATTATACAAAGACATTTCATTTATGTTCCTTCACACTGTTTTTATGTTGCACAAAAGTCATATTGTTCCTTGAGAAAGGAGTGACTTTAAAATTTCAGCTAGATTGATATCAAACACATTTCGTGCAATAAAATGAATTGTCTGAATCATAAATTTTATGTCATTCAAGATTATCTCGACTATAGGCAGAGGTAATGCTTCACAGCCCTGGAAATATGGAATTTAAGTACTGTAACCATGCAAGCAATTGGAATCACAGAAAGCTGTAGGCTGCCATTAACAAGAACTTTATGTTAGAACAATGAGCAAGGTGCCTGGTAGTATATCAAAAGACTGACCAACGTCTACAGAAGTCCTGTATTATATGCATATAGAGTAGCAATTTTTCAAACATGGCATTGGAAGGTACATAATGTGTACTAAATGGATTGCTGTCCATGATTAGAGCTTGCATGTGCATTTAGCAAAAGAATAACATGATTATCTAATTTGCAATGCACAATAAAAGACGTCACTTAAAAAGAGAACATAGGATGTATACCTGTAAGGATTATAGGATGCAAAGAGTACAAAGATGAATCCTAATTTGAGACCACGAACTCAAACTGCTACAAGGTGAGATCCCACTGTGTGCCACTCATCACCTGAGTAAAGAATTTATTTTGCTGTTGTATTGTACCTCCCTGAATAAAAGGAACTGTAGAGTCAACCTCTGAGTCTAGAAAAGTCTGAGTGAATTCAGCCTTTGAAAGAAGTGGATTTTGAAAGCATCCAGATGCATCAGAGGCAGCAAGGTGCTGAGTAGCTGTGTCTCTAAATGCCAGTGCTGGGCACTCAAGGTAGCAGTCCCAGCTGTAGTTTAACTATATGCTTGTCCTTCCACAGAATTGCCACCAGCGTTATTTGAAGCTGTGAATAGTCAGTCTCTGTATAATTGACCTTAGTGTCTCTATAATAAAAAAGTCATCAGCTATTGTCACTGGAATTTGTAAGTTCCTAAATATCACCTTATACTGATTTTTATTTATTTATTTATTTCTATTTATTTATTTTTATGTTTTGGTTCGGGTTTGTTTTTTTTTTTAAGATAGACATGAATGTACCTGTGACCCTGGCTGAGATTTTACAAGTGTTCTGCTCCATACAGACCTTAAAAATCTTCTGAAACATTTTCTATGCCTTGGGGAAAGGCTGAAATGAAATATAATTATAATCTTCATGCTTTCCTTTTTCTTTTTTCTTGCCAAGGATGATGTATCAGGTTTTCAAGTGAAAGATGCATTCTGATTCATAGCAGCATTACACTTGTATTTTTCAGAAGACACCTACAGAGTGAAAAACAGCTCTGCAGACTAATGGAAATACAATCATACAGAAGTATTTGAATCCTTGCAAGATACGGGTGAAAACAGTATACTATGCTTTTCAACACATTGATTATTTTTTCCATTGGAAGCTCTCTGATGGGTGAGCTGCACATAGTATCCCTTTGCGCAGACATTCAGATTAAACTATAACATGGTTTGACTCTGATAGGAGTAAAGGGGGAAAATATCAAAAGACATCACTGAAAGTGTAGTATTGCTTTTAGAGTATTGAATTTATTTTGACGAGACACTTTGATCATTATTTAACTTTGATGACCAACCAGACAGGCTGCAATTAAATGACATTTTTTTTTCTTTATTTTGTCCTATATATGGTCTCAGAGTTCCAGTGTAATCTCCTGAATTCCCAGTTTAATATGTGGTTAGTAATATTGTCTAAAAAGCTAGCTGATACTTCTTTAACTCTCTTTCTAGCTTCTAGAACTTCAGACAGTTGAACTTGAAAACTAGGTAGGTCTTACCTTTCCATATATAGTCATCAGGTCCTCTCCTTTCTTTAACTATTTGGAAAAAGAAAAATGTGCATTCACTTTAAATACAGCAAGGTATTTGCCCATTTCTAGAACTACATCTTCTAATTTAAGGGACTGAAAACCATGAACTAAAACATCTCTAGGCATACATATTTTCCACTTCAGGTTTCAAAAACAAGAGGAGATTCCAAATCATAAATAATCCAGGAAAAAAGCTGTTGTTCTTGATATTTCCTATATATGCAGAAAGTTTAGACAAAGGTATAAGAAAAAAAAATGCTGGCAAACCAAAGGTCAAAATACAAAAGACCTAATTGTCATAGAGTCTGATTTTCAGGTCTTTTGTCTAATGCAACTTTAAAAGCTTAAAGCAATGGTGCCTTCAAATTAAAAACTTATCTTTCTCTAAAGAAAGATTTCTATGGTGCTTTCTAAAGGATGTAGGAAAAAGTCACAATGAATTAATGAAGAAACTAATTATATTCAAAGAAATTATTACTTTTATCTTGATATTTTAAACCTTGAATTACTTCTCTCATGGATGGTTGTATAGCCTCCAAAAAATTTCTGTTTGCATTACGGTCCAGTGATAGAGACTAGCAAATTCAAACACTGGTAGAAGCAACAACTTCATAACGAGGTTTGATCTTGAGTAAATACCCCTAGGTCAAAGCAGCCATCCAGTCTGAATGCTGTGGTGGTGCCGATAACTCTTTTTTGCCTTACTACTATTTTAGGGCTTGTACAACAGTGTCTAGCTGTAAACATACCTTTAAATTGCTATAATCTTTTCTAACATTTCAAACAATTGCCTTCTTTGAACTGTTCCTCTTTGGTTATACTAGTCATTTTTTTGCTGTAAGGTTTCCTTTTTTCTACCTTTCCATTTTTCTGCATGTATCAGAGAAGTACGTAGATCTTTATGTGGTGTTCAAAATACACGCCTTCTGTCTAAAGCGTAAGACCTTCACAGATACAATTGATCCACTTCTAAAATGAGACCCAGCATTCTACTGACTTTCCTCAAACTGTAAGAAATTGCACTCTTTACTTGCAATTTGCTGTCCAAAATGAAACCTCCCAATGGAATTGCTTAGATCAGACAGAAATCAAAAAATAGACGTGACAGACTTCTTCATGTAGTTTTCGATTCCCTCTACAATTTAGGGAGTTACCAATCCTCAGCTGCCCTTCTGCAGTAGCTCAGAGAAGGCTGGAGGTAAGACAGGGCAGAAGACCAGAGATGAGCGCTAATGTCAGGTTGTGCAGAGACACCCTTCTCTCCTGAAGGATTGCTAGAGGGTAACACTGAACGCTGTTACAGAAAAAAGGCATGGAAATAGCTAACTCGAGGAAATTCCAGTGAGCAGGAAATAGTGAGGATTTCCTCATGTTTCTTTTTTCAGGCTCTTACACAGTAAAATCCAAACAGCAACACATGGAGTGATCCAGTTCTGTTCATTGCTTTTTCCTGAAACTATCCATTAGCACAGATTTGAAATTTCCGTACGTAAGCAGTAAAGACCGGATCTGGGCTTTATTATTCACTCATCAGACTGTGGTGGGAAGCAAATTACTTTGAGTCTTCTTGAACTTTTTTGAGTTTTATAAGCAGTAACATTGTAGGTCTGCTTTAAAAACAAACTGTACTTGTCTCAGCAAAGGGCTTTGGAGGTGCCATGAGGAATACTTTCACTCTCATCACTGAGACACGGAAAGCCATTTGGAAAGTTCTGTAAGTGACTCACATGGCTTATTGCCTACAGCATCTGCAAAAGCATTGATAAGAACAATGCCTAAATTAAACTGGCACTGCTGCATCGAGAAGTTTTTCTGAGTTACACATGGATAACAGGCAGCCTTACGAAGTGGGAGCACAAATGTCTTTCTTCTACGTGGCAGGGGACAGAGAAAAACATTCCTTCTGACTGGCATTTGTCCAAATATTAATTGCTTCCAGAGAATAATTTTATGCTTGTGATAGGTACAAATGCACAAAACCTATCTTGCAGTTTATGATTTTGGGAGGGAGAAGGGTACTGGGGTAAAAGTTGGTGGAACAACACCTACAGAAACTGATATTTGCTTTCCCTCCTGTTTCTGGAGCTGAGAATCTCTTTCTAAGCAAATCTGCAATAAAATCCCCCAATTTCTATCGATATCCGGTTATTAAATCTTGTCACTTTATCTTGTACATGAAAAAAAATCTCAGTGATACTATACTGCCAATTTTAACACTGTTCTTTTTTGTCTCTTAAGAGAAATTGAGGGTATAATTGTATATTATGCTTGATATTTCTTCCTGAGTCAGTACTGAATAACCTACGAAACACAAAGTGAAACTTGCTACCACAGGAAATCACTAAAACCAACATTTTAGAGTCAAAACTGAAAATGTAGGTTTTACAGGCACACACACAGAGGCACACACGCATTAATCTGAGCTGGCTGATGCTTTTAAGCTACAGACCATAAAATCCCCAAACTTTTCACCTCCTAATATGCTGTTTATATAGTTACTAAAGTAGTTTTACTGAGCCATTTTCAGTTACTCGTTATCTGATGGCTCCATTTCTTTATTCATGTTGGGTAGGAATTTTCACAATGGCCTTAAGGAGTCAGATACATGTCTGGCATCAACATTTTATAGGGATGAGTGGGTAACATTTGAGATTGCTCTGTCAATCATGTACTTGGGTGACTGCCTGTTAGATGTAAAATTGTGGACAGAAAAATTATATTATCCTTTTCAAAAGCTACTATATAGTGATAACAGCAAAAGTTGCCTGAGGATTCATTTTAAATGTTAGACTTCTACATCAGAAACTATGAAAGGTTTGATTCTCAACTTTTTATAGTCTTGAGTACCTGGATTTTCTATGCCTTGCAGATCTCCATATCCTTGAATTTAGCACGGACAATTACATAAAATATACTCCCCCAAAAAAACTTTTTTCAAGTTTTCCTTACTCGTCATCAAGCAAAAGCGATACTATTTTTCAGCAATACAACTGTGTAAAACAGCTCACTGCAACTTCTGCACATCTGTAAACTTCTGTTTCAAGCACTAAACTATCAGCCTCTGCTGAAACCTTCTGTTTCTCTAAGTGACTTCACAGTATTAGATCCTAGGACTCAAGATATGAAGAGTGTTGGCTAATATTGAAGCAATTTCTTCTTTTAATTAAGCACAAAGGTAAACAATTCAAAGTATACACCATGATAACTGATGTTTTATGCAAATGGCTATGCTTAAGAGCTAAAAATACTTAATCTTCAGTTGCACTTTACAATCTGGTGCAACACAAATGTAAGAAGAAAAGGAATTTCCTTTACTTGCTTGGGTTAATCTATATGTTTACTGCCTCTTCCACTGAGTCAGTTGTAGGTATTGACCTCATGGAATTAACTGCCATGGAAACTGAGTTAATGTCATACATATCACGTCCTTGTAATAGTAAAGCTAAAGAGTAAATCACTGAAACATTTCCAAGAACAGAGAATAATTAACCAAACCTTAGAAGAGTTAATACTATGCTGCTATTGCTTTCATCTCTAAAGATAAAAGAACTGTTTCTTTTCCACATCTGTCTCCTGTAGGCTTCAGTTTTCTTTTTACAAGCTGAAATGAAAGTTGACAGTGCTAAATTTACAAGTACACTAATGTATGCATCTCACTGCTGTTCTAAGCATGACTTTGGCCCTTAAATATCTTTAGGTTTTCCAAGAAGTTAAAGATGTTTTGAAAATTTTCCTACAAATTAAAAATCATTTATGGAAAGACCCCAATGTGTATTTAGTGATGAACAAACAGAATTCAATGAAATAACTTTCTGGTTTGTTTTTTTTTTCCTAAAGCATCTTCCTGAAAATCGAAGTGATTTCCTTTCGTAAAAGATTAGCTGATAGTCAATATCACCAAAACATTTGATTGCTAATACAGAACAATCACCCACAGCAATTTTCGTAATAAGCACCTGAAAGAAAATCAAGATTAACATTTTCAGTTACCTGAAAGAAGCATTAGGCTGTATCTATTTAATAGCTGTCTGAAAGTAATAAAGTACAATACAAAATGCATGTTGTATGCATTGCTTTAGGATTTCACAGAATCACAGAATCACAAGGCTTGGAAGGGACCTCTGGACATCATCTAGTCCAACCCCCCGCCACAGCAGGGACACCTACAGCAGGTGGCGCAGGACGGCGTCCAGGCGGGTCTGGAATGGCTCCAGAGTCGGAGACTCCACCACCTCTCTGGGCAGCCTCTTCCAGTGCTCTGCCACCCTCAAAGGAAAGAAGTTCCTCCTCATGTTTAGGTGGAACTTCCTATGGTCAAGTTTGTGCCCATTACCTCTTGTCCTATCACTGGGCACCACTGCAAAAAGACTGGTGCCATCCTCCCGGCACCCTCCCTTTAAGTATTTATAAGCATTGATGAGATCCCTCCTCAGTCTTCTCTTCTCCAGACTAAAAAGACCCAAGTCCCTCAGCCTTTCTTCATAAGAAAGATGTTCCAGTCCCCTAATCATCTTGGTAGCCCTCTGCTGTACCCTCTCCAGCAGTTCCCTGTCCTTCTTGAACTGCGGAGCCCAGAACTGGACACACGACTCCAGATGTGGCCTCACCAGGGCAGAGTAAAGGGGGAGGATAACCTCCCTTGACCTGCTTGCCCCACTCTTCTTGATGCACCCCGGGATGCCATTGGCCTTCTTGGCCACAAGGGCACATTGCTGCCTCATGGTCAGCCTGTTGTCCACCGGGACTCCTAGGTCCCTCTCCACAGAGCTGCTTTCCAGCAGGTCAGCCCCTAACCTCTACTGATGCATGGGGTTATTCCTCCCCAGGTGCAGGACCTTACACTTGCCCTTGTTGAATTTCATGAGGTTGCTCTCTGCCCAACTCCCCAGCCTGTCCAGGTCACGCTGAATGGCAGCACAGCCTTTTGGTGTGTCAGCCACCCCTCCCAGTTTTGTGGCATCAGCAAACTTGCTGATGGTACACTCTACCCCTTCATCCAGGTCATTGATGAATATATTGAACAGGACTGGGCCCAGTACTGACCCCTGGGGAACACCACTTGTCACAGACCTCCAACTAGACTCTGTGCCACTAATCACAACCCTCTGAGCTCTCTCTGCCAGCCAGTTTTCAATCAACCCCACTGTCCATTCATCCAACCCACACTTCCTAAGCTTGCCTATGAGGATGCTGTGGGAGATGGTTTCAAAAGCCTTGCTGAAGTCAAGGTAGACAACATCCACTGCCCTCCCATCATCTATCCGTCCAGTCACACCGTCGTAGAAGGCTATCAGATTAGTCAGACACGACTTCCCCTTGGTGAATCCATGTTGGCTACTTCTGATAACCTTCTTTGCCTCCAGATGCTTTGAGATGATGCCCGGAATGAGCTGTTCCATCATCTTTCCAGGGATGGAGGTGAGGCTGACTGGCCTGTAGTTTCCTGGGTCTTCCTTCTTGCCCTTTTTGAAGACTGCAGTGACATTGGCTTTCCTCCAGTCTTCAGGCACCTCACCTGTTCTCCAGCACCTTTCAAAGATTATGGAGAGTGGCCCAGCAATGACGTCTGCCAGCTCCCTCAGCACTCGCGGGGACATCCCATCAGGACCCATGGACTTGTGGATGTCCAGTTGACTTAACTGGTCTCTAACTTGGTCCTCCTCGACCAAGGGAAAGTCCTCCTTCCTCCAGACTTTCTCTGTTACCTGTAAAGTGTGGGACTCCTGAGGGCTGGCCTAAGCAGTAAAGACTGAAGCAAAGGCAGCATTCAGTAACTCCCCCTTCTCTGCATCATCTGTCACCATAGCCCCTGTCTCATTCAACAATGGGCCTGCATTTTCTCTAGTTTTCCTTTTGCCTCCGATGTACTTGAAGAAACCCTTCCTGTTGACCTTGAGATCCCTTGCCAGATGTAATTCCAAGGAGGTCTTGGCTTTCCTCATTTCGTCCCTGCAGACTCTGGCAGCATTCTTGTAATCTTACAAGTGGTCAGTACCTTCTTCCACTTACTCTGAACTTCCTTCTTCCACTTGAGCTTTTTCAGAAGCTCCCTGCTCAACCATGCAGGTCTCCTGCTTTCTTTGCCTGATTTCTTGCTCTTAGGGATGCACTGATCCTGAGCTTGGAGGAAGTGATGCTTGAGTATCAACCAGCTCTCTTGAGCCCCCCTACCCTCTAGAGCCTTAACCCATGGGATTTCTCCAAGCAGTTTCTTGAAGAGATCAAAGTTAGCCCTCCTGAAGTCCAAGGTTGCAACCCTACTTGTTGTTTTATGCCTACTGCACATAATCCTGGACTCGATCTTCTCATGATCACTACAGACAGGGCTGCCCCCAGCCTTAATGTCCTCCACCAGTCCCTCTTTGTTGGTCAGTACTAGGTCCAGTAGTACACCTCTCCTTGTTGGCTCCACCACCACCTGACTCAAAACGTTGTCATCAAGACACTGGAGGAACCTCCTGGACTGTACTTGCCCAGCTGTGTAGCCTTCTCAGCAGATATCAGGGTGATTGAAATCCCCCATAAGAACCAAAGCTGAGTTTGTGAGGCAGCTCTCAGCTGCCTGTAGAAGGCCTCATCAATTTCTGCGTCCTGACCAGGTGGCCTGTAATAAACCCCAACAACAGTGTCCCTCATGTTAGCCTGCCCCTTAATCCTTACCCACAAGCTCTCGACTCTCTCTTGATCCATCCCCAGGGACAGCTCAATGCATTGCAGTTGCTCTCTCACATGAAGAGCAACTCCACCACCTCGCCTTGCTGGCCTGTCTTTCCTACAGAGGACACAGCCATCCATGACAACATTCCAGTCATGTGAGCTATCCCACCATGTCTCAGTAATTGCGATGAGATCATGGCCCTGCGACCGCATACAGATCTCCAGTTCTTCCTGTTTGTTCCCCATGCTGTGTGCATTGGTGTATAAGTGTTGCAGAGAGTCAGATGAACGTGTAGTTTTCACCCTTGAGGGATATTTGTATTCTTGCTTTGTGGGAATGGGAAATTACTGTTAGGACTACAAAGATGACATCAAACTTGACAGTTTCTGGAATCCAGTACCTGTCGAAAAAGAACTGCCCACCTACCTGCCAGATGGTTATTTAAATACTTAAAATTAATCCCTTTGTCTTACTGTTGCATAACACTTGCTAAAGAGAATAAATCTTTCCTTAAAAATAAATGAAAACTTTAGGAAATAAGGTATATATTCTCCTTAAAGAAGATTCAGGATTTCTTAGAGCCACAAACCTAGGAGATCAGCATTATAAGAGAGAACATGAGGAAATATGTATGTTCTTTTACAACCACAGTAACGTACACTTTTCAACTAGTTACCTGAGAAAGAATGTTAGAAGTAAGAATCAAAAAACTGTTAATTAAGAAATTTGGTTTTATTACTACAGGATTTTCAGGGTAGAAGTGCACACTAAGAGAAAGTTTGGTTCATGGAACACAAAAGTTTTCTACTGTGCATATCTTCAAATTACCTAGCAGGCATTCTCCAAATAAGAATAGAACAAAGCATTATTCAGTATTACAAATAATGCAATACTTAAGGTGAGTAATTTCTATCTGTTACACCATTAATACCTCAGAAAGATGTATTTTACAGAATTAGATATGAGAACTTTGTAATAAAAATTTTAAAATACAGTTATAACTGAAAATCAAAAATGTATCTTCCTTTTGCTGCAGGATAGAAAACCTGACTAGAGCTACTAATGTGTGGTAAACTGTCATCCTCCGGTAGCACAGGTTTTTCTTTAAGCCATAATCTAAGGTGCCTCTCAGATGTTAAATTCCCACAAGAATGGGAAAAAACATCACCTTGCTTTCAGATAAATACAAATACATGTATTATTAGAATAAAAGAAAATAAAATTTTAGCACTTGATAACAAAGTCATGCTTTGTAGTGGTTTGTAGTGAAATTACTTTTTTCTCAATGTAGTTGAGAATGCGATGATTATTATTATTAAAACTAACACATCTAAAATATTATTACCATGCTAAACTAAAAGTGTCTATTGCCTAAGAACTTCCTTGAGATCTGTGCTAGACACACAAACTAAGGAATTGTGAATTGTGTCTTGGGTAGAGACCTGTCAAGCAGCAGTCTAGAAACAGAGCATTGCTTCTTCTATGTGAAATATGACTACACAGGCAGGTGATGGTGGGTAGGAATTCAGTCTGTGCATGCCAAGCAGAAAAGTAGCATGAACTTATGGCTTCCAGGCTAGAGTCAATTCATGAGTTTGTGTTTATCTAAATGTACCCATAGGTATATTACAAGTGGGATTACAGATGACACCTACAAGTTAATACCAGAGTAGGTATTTCTGTTTTACTGGTAGTAGAGCTAGCCACATAAAACAGTGTGGCTTGCTCTGGGGAGTTTATATTATTACAAAGGAAACCTATGAATGAGCTCACAGCTCTGTGGGTTATTGTACTGGTATTGCATTTATTGCATTGTATTGGTCTAGTTTATTGTATTTAAAGTTTTCATTTCAAAAGTTGTTATCTCACTGAAGCTGTGGGAGAAACATGTGTACAGAACTCTGCAAAACCTTTATGAAACACATCACAGCTAGGAAAAATAGTTCTGGAAATTGTCGTCTTAGTTCCCTGAGTCACCACCTGCAGATCCTAAACACAGAAGTAGAAATGTGAAAATGATGAATCATTTTCTCTTCTGGTGTATCTGATAGACATACTATGTAACACGAAATAAAGCTAAAGTCCCTCCTTAGATAGGCAGTTCCACAAAATTGTCTCCATATCCAGATGTTAAAGCTTGCCACTTTCATCACAAACTTTTTTTGTATTGCACACTGTGTTATGTTATCAATATAAACATGTCACAAAGGAAAGTATATTTGTGGAGGCAGAGCCTCAGAAGAGGAGGAAACATAAGGCAAAATCAATACCAAAACAAAATCAATAAAACGAATTATATCTACAGTATTGTTCATCCTATTCTTGTTTATATTTTATTTATCAAGCCACCAGCAGTTTTTTACTGTAAATTAAGTTTTTGCAATTCCTCCAGTGTACTACATGCAATGCTACAGAAACCAGATCTAACTGTACAACTCAGAGGGTACATGAGTCTTGGTTCTTCACTTATGAAAAAAAAATAATATGAAAGTAAATAAATATTAAATACTTACAGCAGATAAACTGAAAGTAGTTAATAGTCTGTAATTTTGGGAGACTTGTTTATCCTAGGAAGGATTTACCAAAGTGTGTGTCAAAAGGGGAACATTCTGATCTCTTGCTGACATGAGCCACTGTGGCATGTGTGCTTCCATGAACGTGGTGACTTTGCACCCATGAGACTACAGGAATTCTTGTGCTATGGATAGGGACTAAATGTCCCAATGGATTTAGCTCATGTGAACTTGGTAGATTGCTCCTTAAAACAGTGGTCAAACAATGCACTGCAGTTCTTAAAATGGTGGCCACGTGGGCTAACAGCAATATTCAAAGTGATGGGTACCCATATTTAAGAATGCTACCTGTATTGGGTTTACATGGCAAGGTTTTGGTAGGCGGGGGGAGGGGGGGCTGCAGGTGTGGCTTTTGTGAGAAGATGCCAGATGCTGTCTCCATGTTGAACAGAACAGGTTCCACACAGCTCCAAGATGGACCCGCTGCTGGCCAAAGCTGAGACCATCAGTGTCACTGGTGGTGTCTCTGTGATAACATATTTAAGAAAGGGTAAAAAATGCTGTGCAACAGCATCTGGGAGAGAATAGTGGGAATATATGAGAGAAAAAACTCTGCAGACACCAAGATCAGTGAAGAAGGACAAGGAGGAGATATTGCAGGTGTTGGAGCAGATAGATGTTCCCCTGCACCCTATGGTGAAGACTACAGGGACACAGGCTGTCCCCCTGCAGCCCATGGAGGTCCACAGTGGAGCAGATATCCACCTGCAGCTCATGGAGGACCCCATGCCAGAGCGGGTTGATATTCTCTGAAGGAAGCTGTGACCCCATGGAGAGCCTGTGCTGTAGCAGGCTTGTAGCAGGACCTGTGGCCCAGCAGAAAGGAGCCCACGCTGAAGCAGGTTTGCTGGCAGGAACCTGTGACCCCGTGGGGGACCTACACTGGAGTAGTCTGTTCCTGAAGGACTGCACCCCATGGAAAAGACCCACGCTGGAGCAGTTCATGAAGAACCGCAGCCCTTGGGAACGATCCACATTGGAGAAGTTCGTCAAGAAGTCTCCTGTGGGTGGGACCCCATGCTGGAGCAGGGGAAGAGTGTGAGGAGGAAGGAGCAGCAGAGACAGTATGTGATAAACGGACTGCAACCCCCATTCCATGTCCCCCTGCGCCACTTGGGGGAAGAGGAGATAAAAGAATCAGGAGCAAATTTGAGCCCGGGAAGAAGGAAGGGTTGAGGGGAAGGTTTTTTTAGATTTGTTCTTATTTTTCATTATCCTATTCTCTTTTTAATTAGCAGTAAATGAAATTAATTTTCCCCAAGTAAAGTCTGTCTTGCCCATGATGGTAATTGGTGAGTGATCTCCCTGTCCTTACCTCAACCTATGAGCTTTTCATTTTATTTTCTGTCCCCAGTCTTGTTGAGGAGGGGGAGTGACAGAGTGGCTTGGTGGACACCTGGTGGACAGCCAAGGTCAACCCACCACACTAGCAAATGAAGTGTATATGAAAATAAGGATGGACCCCGTGGAAAAAAAAAAAAAAAATTGCCCCTTCATTTAGGTTAAAAGTGTTTTTCCTATGAATGACGATTGCTTTAATCAATACATACATACATACATACATACATCATACATACAAGTATGGATGAAGAATGAAGACTTGTACTTTTGTATCACCCAGTTTTGTTGAGTTTCTCATCTCAAAGCTAATCAACAACAGAAGCTTAAGGAGGGCTTAGGAGCAGGGCAGGGAAAGAGTGGTCCAAAACCTGGTGTGAACAATTAAGGTAATGGTGGTATTTTGCAAGCAACAAACAGTATTAATGTTTCTAAACACCAGACTAGATGACTAAGAATAATTTCTAAAATACATTTAACTTGAACATGGCACAGGTGAAAAACAGAATTGAGAACAAAATGTATCAGAAGTAGCAGGAGGATATTCCAGCTTAAAGAAAATTAATTAGTTACCTCTACTGACCTCTGGAGTAAATGATCTTAAGAGAATGTTCCTGTAGCATTAGCTGACCTTTTCTAGATGTACTTTTCTAGCTACGCTTATTCTGTGCTGTGGACATCAATATATCAATGGCAACTCCCATATTTTGATTTTGAAATATGTATGTAAGATTTCACTACCACAAAATCCACTTGTTTTAATGTGCAGAAAGTGTAGCTGTCTACAACAACAGAAACTTGTGCTGGTCTTTGGATGTACCAAAATAACATGAGGGAAAAGAAAGCATTAGTTCACAAACATGAATCACCAGTATTTCTGGCATGACATTTCAGGCTAAAATTAATTTTTTCAAAAAAAACACCACAAATCACCCAAACACCCCCACATCTAGGGTCTGTATTTGAAATAGGCATCTAGAGACAGCTCAGCTCATGTTTTCAGGCTAATGCCTCCCAAAAGTGATATGGAGTTTTAGCTTACTTTTCACAGTCAGCTTTAGCTTGCAAACACACTTTGTTAATATAGCCAAAATAGCCTTTACATGTAGGAGGCACGTACTTTAAAATAACAATGCATGTGTGAAGCTTAGAAAGTGTTACAGTATAGTGGCTACATGGAGGAGAAAATAAACTTGTTAGCTGTCACTCTAAAGTGATCCGTTCCCTACGTCAAGTGATGTGCTTGAGGCCACAACGAGCCAAATTTACCCTCAGGAGAACAACGAGTATTTACTTCACTACAATAAATCAACCCCAAAAGCCAATGAAATACACCGGTATGAATTTGTCATACTATCTGCTTGTTCTGCTTACTATCTGCAAAATTTTCAGCAGCTCAGCTCTAGATTACCAGGCTCTGATTTTCAGACAGAAGTCAGACCTGACTTCTCTTGCCTGTTTGTACATTTACTTGAAGTGTAGCTATCGCACCAAAAGGTCTACAAAGTTGTCATCTGCTCTTAGAACCCTTCCTTGACAGTTAACATCTTTAATACATGAGCATGCACCTCAATATTGTGTGCACGCATGTGTCCATATCCCACATGGATTATACAGTCAGTTTGGAAATCATGCTTAAGATGATTTTTTTCATCAAATTCTATCCTGATTAGGTATAAAAAAACGTTTGAGATCCATTCACATTCATCGGTTTCTTTTACTATCTCTGTTACTCTTTCTTCAGAGCTCTGTCATTCACGTCTTAAAGGCTCAAAAGCTATATGACTACATCAAATGTTACAGGAGGTTTCTGTAGACTTAACAATATGGTCAGCTTCAGTCCCACATCCATTTGCAATCTTAATTTCCCAACTGAAGGCACTGGAACGGCATAACTATCAGCAGAGTAATGACATCTCTCTGTCTGCCCTTAGGCAGAAAGAAAATCGTCCTTGAGGTCTACTCATTGTGAGCTTTATACATCTCATCTTTTGCAGTTATCATCCAATTCATCTATACTAGATGTGTCAATCTGTTAGTTCCCTCACTGGTTGTGCCTATATCCATACCTCCCTATATCCATACCTACCTATATAACTAAACATTGCCTCCTTTTTCTTTAGAAACTGTGGCTCTGTTTCCTTGGGAAAAATATGTTCTCTGAACTGAGGCATGATAAAATATCTTCCTTTAGGGAAAAAAAAAAAATTGCATACATGTGTTCTTTTTGCTTTTACCACTAGGCTTCTCAACCCACATTTATTTTCCTTCAAAGCAAGAATTCTGAGCACAGTTCATTTTTCTTCTATTTCTACCTTTTTTGGAAAGTATGCCTACTGCCACCTCCATAATATTGCCAAACTCAGTCCCTACTTTCACCATGACTTTGTTGGCATTC
Organism: Burhinus oedicnemus; assembly: GCA_008921705.1. Taxonomy (NCBI): domain Eukaryota; kingdom Metazoa; phylum Chordata; class Aves; order Charadriiformes; family Burhinidae; genus Burhinus; species Burhinus oedicnemus. The sequence continues at coordinate 2,014,765 of VFFE01008969.1, forward strand.
TTATTGTTTCCTAGTCTAGTGCTGCAGTCATTGCATTATTTATGATTTCCATGCATCCCTACTTCAGGGAACAACAAAGTGATACAGCCTGATTATCATTCTACTCCAAGGCAGTATCAACCTCTTGAAAGAAATGAGGCAAAAGTAAAGGAAATAAATACCTATGGAATAGGTAAATGACAACTAAAGAGGAATATATTAAACATCAAATAATTTAAAAGTTGTAAATAAAAGTCTTGAGTTAATAAACTGTTACTGTTTATTATTATTGCTGACAGAGTATAATATGCAAGCTAAGTATCATGAAAATGAGATTCCAGAATGTCATCCGACTCCATTGCTTTTAAAAATATACTTGAAAATTACAACTTTCTGCATTTAGGTATAAGACACTCATTCTGTTTATCTTCTTATGTTTGTATTCATGACTATCTGAGGCAAACCAATTTAGGGAAGATTTGAGTAAAATGGGTTTCAACATAATTGTTAGGAGCCCTGAATCAAGTCATTCTTTTAGGAAGGTACTTAGGAAGCCAGAGAAGTTGCCCTTAGGCATATTTAAAGAGCATCCATGCAGCAAATAAATATTTCAGCTCAGTTTGAAGGACGTATGTAATTTTTCCATTACTAAAAATTTATACATTTATATTTAAGGGATAAAATTATTCCATTGACTATCTGGATTAGTCCAGCAAAGAGCAGCTGCTATTCAAAATGCCTTCTTCAGACATCCTGCTGAGATAGGGTACTTCTGCATGTCAGGGTTTCACAGAAGGTCCTGCAGAAGGCACAGTGCCAGGACCATTCAAAACACAGTCACCCAGGGATAACCAAAAGGAAATATCCAGCAGAGGGGTATCTCTGAATTCTCATTTTGTGCTGAAATTTAAGCATGACACTCAAGATTATGCCTGCATGAAAATTTAGGATGCTGAATACTTTCCTGATGACAGAATCCTAAGTAGAAACCCCGCAAAACCTCATTCTGTTTAGGAACATCAAGGTATGGACATATTTGGGTTTTATATTTATTGTTAAAATACTAGCAGGGGAAATGGGTTATTCTTTCCTCAGTTTAACTTCAAAAACTCAATGCCATGTTTCCCAGTTTCTAGGTCCTAAAATGCCAGAATGCAAAACAGCACACATATTTCTCATTCCTCATGCTGAAACCAGTTTTGAAATACAAAATTATCAGACTGGACAGAAAGAGAAAATGAGAGAATTTGATCTCTTCCATTATTGGCAAACCTTCATTCCCGTTCTTGGTCTATGAATGGTTTCTGGGTTGAACACAATGGATGTTTAACATAAGAATGTTGTAGTAATCTGCAGTGCAAAAATGGGGAATTAAGTCTCCTCACTGCCAAAAGATGGAACAGGGGAGAGAAGCTCTTATTCAGCTCTGTGTTTAATGGCAGAAGGGGAGCATACCAAGATGCTCTCAGGGTAATGACCAGTTCTGAGTTGCAATGACAGACAGTTGTTAAAAAAAAGTTACTTAAAAAAAAATACAGCTAAAAGACAGTTTCTTAAAAACAAACAAAAAAAGGCCATATATTTAGCAGATGTCACTATGGTCTCGAAGGTTGTTTTGAACTGGATTGTGGCCATGAGCTTTGGAATGTTTGATGCCTACATAGTGACCAGGTCTTTTACAATTTTTTAGGTCACAATAATTATTTCATAGATCATTTTCTATAGAAATTGAAAGGTAAATGCTAAAGGAGCAGCAAAGTCCAATATGTGATGCCTTTTCATTTCAAAAAAGCTTTCTGACCTGCTCTTGAATTTAAGCACCTAAATTGTTGTTTAAATTCTGTAAGCCCCACATAGGCACTACAGTAGGCAGCCTGTTCTTACACTACAGCTCATTCTGCTTTTTCTCTGCTCTCCCAGATTCTACAGCTAAACTAGACCTTTCTAAGGATAAACTTGTTTTTATGAATTCACCAATAGCAATCCAAATATTTCTTTTTTTTTTAAATTATTTTTATATAGAATCATCTAATTCCAACCCCTGGCCATGGGCAAGGACACCTCCCCCAATAGAACAAGTTGCTCAAAGCCCTATCCAGCCTGGCCTTCAACAGTTCCAGGGATGGAGACTCCACACCTTCTCTGGGTAGCCTGTTCCAGTGCCTCACCACCCTCATAGTGAAATATTCCTTCTTTATATCTAATCTAAATCTACCCTCTTCCAGTATGAAGCCATTACCCCTCGTCTTACCGCTACATGCCCTTGTAAAAAGTCCCTCTCCAGCTTTCTTGTAGGCCCCTTTCAGATACTGGAAGGCTGCTATAAGGTCTCCCCAGAGCCTTCACTTCTCCAGGCTGAACAACCCCAACCATCTCACCCTGTCCTCATAGCAGAGGTGCTCTAAGCTTCTGATCATCTTTGTGGTCCTCCTGTGGACCTGCTCCAACAGATCCATGTCCTTCTTACGTTGGGGGCTCCAGAGCTGGACACAGTATTCTAGGTGGGGTCTCATGAGAGCAGAGTAGAGGGGCAGAATCACCTCCCTTGGCCTGCTGGCCACACTTCTTTTAACGCAGCCCAGGATGTGGTTGGCCTTCTGGGCTGCAAGTGCATATTGCCGGCTCACGTTGACCTTCTCATCCACCAACACACCCAAGTCCTTCTCCTCAGGGCTGCTCTCAATCCATTCTCCACCCAGCCTGCATTTGTGCTTGGGATTGCCCTGACCCACATGCAGGACCTTGCACTTGGCCTTGTTGAACTTCATGAGGTTGGCACAGGCCCACCTCTCAAGCCTGTCCAGATCCCTCTGGATGGCATCCCTTCCCTCCAGCATGTCAATCACATCACACATCTTAGTGTCATCAGCAAACTTGTTGAGGCTGCACTCAATCCCAAAATTCATGTTGCCAACAAAGATGTTAAATAGTACCGATCCCAGTACTGACCCCTGAGGAACACCACTCCTCACTGCACAGCACTAGGACATCGACCCATTGACCGCAACTCTTTGAGTGTGACTGTCCAGCCAATTCCTTATCCACCAAGTGGTCCATCAGTCAAATCCACGTCTCTCCAACTTAGAGACAAGTATGTCATGTGGGACAGTGTCAAATGCCTTGCATAATTCCAGGTCGATGATGTTTGTTGCTTTCCCCCTTATCCACCAATGCTGTAACCTTGTCGTAGAAGGCCACCAAATTTGTCAGGCACGATTTGTCCCTAGTGAAGCCATGTTGGCTATCACCAATCACCACCTTATTTTACACGTGCCTTAGCAGCGTTTCCAGGAGGATCTCCTCCATGATCTTGCTGGGCACAGAGGTAAGACTGACCAGCCTGTAGTTCCCTGGGTCTCCTTTTTTACCTTTTTAAAAATGGGGGTTATGTTTGCCCTTTTCCAGTCAGTCGGAACTTCACCGTATTGCCATAACTTCTCAAATATGATTCATAGTGTCTTGGGGACTTCATCCGCCAGTTCTCTCAGGACTCACAGATGAATCTCATCAGGTCCCATGGACTTGTGCACCTTATCTTTATACCTTATCTTTATATCTTTACACCTTTTCTTATTTATCTTCAATATCTTTATACATTTTCACAAAAATAATGATGTAAACTGAGTTGTTCTTTCTAGCATTCCTTACAGAAAACAGTTATATTATATGCATTATATCTAACATTTGATATGGTAGAACATGAATTTCGCATTGTACTACCACGAAAATAGAAACTGTTTCAGTGTTGCTTTCTTAAGAGGATATTTCTAAGTAGTCATTTAAAGTCAATTTTTTTAGCACTTTCCTTTTGGAAATAAAACTATAGGTAGATACTCTTTGTGAAAATTCAGTAAGATTTTGTTGTATTACCTTTTGTAAAAACTAAACTATCTCAGTTTGTATTCAAATTTAGTCCAACTGACAATGTTTTTGTGCTTTGAATAATTGCATATTGGAATATCTTTGGATAAAGGGAGGGTTGTTTTTTTTCTTTATTTTGTTTTTGTGAAGAAATGCAATTACTTTTATTCTATCCTATAAACTCTAGTAAATGGTTTGGAACTAGAAAGTGTTTCACATTATCCTAATAAACCAAGTTTAGCTCTTTCATTTTCTTATAAATGCAGAGATATTTTTATTTTAACAGGATTGGTACTGGTTTGCTACCCAGTCTCATTTACTGCTTTGGTTTTTTGCCCCCAAATCTTTTTTTTCCTACCTGCTTCAGCCTCATACAAGGCTCAGTCATTCTCAAAAGATCTATCCTGTGACCTACTGATCTTAATTTTCCCTTTTGCCCTGACTCTATTGAATTGAATCACTATGTTCTCCCTTTGTAGAGACAGAAGGCTGTGTGGTCCACACTAAGAAGTCAGCAGAAGAGAAAGTCGAGCCCGGGTATAAAAAGGATTCTTACTCCTTCTGTGGGATTTTGTAGTTGCTAACATGCTTCCTTCTGTCCTCAGAGCTTTACTGAGCTTTTGTTAGCTCACAAAGGTGATAAACCTCTTTTCTTTGGAAATCTGTCTTTCAACAGTCGTTGCTCAAAAGTATGGCTCTTACCAGCCCTTCAGTCTGGAATGCTACCTTACAAGCATCCTTCCTCATGGTAAAGTTAATCCCTGGAGACGAGAATAAATTTGTAGACTGGATGGTGGAGCAACAGGCAAGCGCTGTAGCTGCACAGTGATACAGGAAGGAGCGCTCTGCATGCGAGCCAAATCCAGCCAAGAGCCTCATCACTCCATCTCCATCTGCAAGTGTGTGAAAAATCCTGGTGAAGGAATGAAGGCTCAACTTGGCCACAGGAGACCAGAAGCTGGACAGCTACATGGTGCCATAACCCAGTGAAGTAAGGAAATTTATTGCTGTAGTTCAGAGCAGTCCCTCCCATGCACCAATACTTTGCTTTTCCCAGTCTCTGCCTACTTTTCCTTCAAACTTCTCTGTTATTTCCAGTTCTCCTTTCTTTCTACATTTTTTCCTCTACCCTTCAGTCTTTCGCAGCTATTTTCCCCTAACTCTTGCCTCAGGGTACTATCTATTATCCTAAAATACCATCTATTATCCTACTACATAAAAAAGCTTCTTCAACATTGCTAGGGTGTGTTTATAGTCAGCTGATATCCAGACACATCAAGCCTATAAACATTTCCCTTAATATTTTTCAAATTCAATCTCCAAATGGTACTAATTAATATACCATACTCATTATCACAAAAAAGTTTGCTTTCTTAGACATATTAGAGTTATACTTTATGGAAAATATATCTACTTCCACTTACACAGGCATCCATAGGCGTTTGTTTACTCATCAACAAGTTGCCAAAACTGTTTGTAGATGCCTTGCTAGAAGGTTCATAATGTACTTTCACATATCCAAAGTCAATATTGTCACTGACACTATTTCATTAGCAAGTTCTTCTCAGATGATAATTTGATTTGATTAATTATGAAGGCTGAGAATTTTAGGAACCCCCTGGTGAGCAGCAGCAGTCATTGGGAATCACAGTGAGTGGCAATGAGAGGAGGAGACCTCCCAGGAGACAATGCTTATTATCAAGTCTGTTGGTAACAAACACTGCTAGTAATGTTAAAACAAATAGTTCCTGAATAATTTCAGTTCCTTGCATCTCTTCTCAATATTAGTAACAAGTTTCCAGTTTATTTCTTGTTAGAATCAAGAGGTGTTTGTTTTTCCATTAAATTTCATGCAGACTGGTCTGACAAGTACCAGGAATGCCAGTCCTGGAGGACTGAAGAAAAGGACTGCTAGGTCAATCTCGGAGTTTCATGTATTTCATCCAGGCTATCAGGAAAAAACAGGGAGACCCTCCATCAGAGTGAAGCCACAAAGATGAGAGTATTGATTCAGAGTATTTCTTCTGTTTTGGGAAACATTGCTGAGATAGACACCTATCAAACTTTGGTGAATAAAATTGCTTGGTCAGAGATTTGAATGTTAGTAAAAGACAAAATATCATCCACATATTTTTGAAAAAACATCTCATTAATTTCCTTAAAAATCAAACATCTTGCCCTTCATGCAATTATAAAATGACTAGAACAAGTATTAATAAAAAAGGAAATTTTCCACTAAAGTGAAGACGTACCCTGTGGTCAGTCTAAGGACAGTACACAGCAGGGGCTAGTCCTTTTCTTTCAAAGGATGACAGAGGCTTCAGCTGATACTAGTGGAAGAGTCTTGCTATTAAAATAGCTTGACTACAATGTCCAGTGATATTCTTTTCCTAATCCTCCAATGTGTATGAATCTGTTAACTAACATAAAGCTTGTAGTATGCACTGAATGCAAGAATAGAGAATATCTATTCAAATTGGAAGGAACTATTTACCTAAAAAAATATTCAGAAATTGTTCTAAATGTCATGATTCCCCTCAAGCTCACCTTTAAAATCTGATTCAGTTTATACTGACTGGGTTAGAGCTTCAGAGTGTCTAGCACAAAAATGTGAAAGGCATGGCACAATGTACCGAGAAGCCCACCCCAAACAATAATGGGCTTTACGATACCCATCTTAAAGTTCCGCAGAAAGATCACAAGTTCTCCACTCGGTTTTCTGTGTTCAGTGTTACCAGTAGGCTAGAATGCTTAATAATAAGCAGAATATCTAGATCTATGTCAGCTGCTGTTTGTGTATTGATTTCAAACAGTTTTAGATAAAACCTATTTCCATAATCTAATTTTGAGGTGACAAAAGCAGATGAGATTCAGTGATTAAAACTGTAAGATAATGTCTGCTTTAAAGCATATGTCACTTATTCATACGGAATGTCAGTTCCTAAATTAAAGAAACAGACCTGAATGTCATTTGGTAAAATCAAGAAAAACATCTGCTCTGTGTGCAGCAAGTGTCTCAAAAAGTACTTGAAGGCTATTTTCTGGAAATGACTAGGTATTACTATCCCTATACTACCTAGTATTTTTTGGAGAGTACTAGGTATTATTATTGCAATTAAATTTCCTATTCCTTTCCAAGCTTGGGGTTACATTTTTTTTCCTTTGTGTGTCTCTCTCTAGTTTATTACAGAAAACAAATGACTGTCATTCCACGAATCATGTCTCAACACTGAAAAAATATCCACTCCTGATCCACAGTACAATCGGTTGCTCACAATTTTAACAAGCAGATGCTAATGTTTGTTGCCTTATCTCACATTGTTGTTCATAATTAGGACAAATGCCTGACAGATAGACATCTACTCTGTATCTTTTTTTTCAGAATGCTCCTCAAACTTCTTAAGCAATGATTACTACTGAAAACATGACAACAGTTATGTTGCCACGGGACCAAAAGGACTCATGTATTCCTCCTGCTAGGAATGGCTGTCTGTCTCCACCAATCTATGTGTCTTGTCTTATGCTTCACTTTCTGCTCCAGAATGAAATTATCTCATTATTCTGACTTACACTATTTGTTATCTTTAGGACTCTTAAGTGCTAGTAGTATGAATACAGACTCTTATTCCCCTCCACAAAAAAATCAATCCAATAACTCCAAGTTTTCCAATAGCTAGCTTTGTATCAAGTGATTCTTTTGTAGTATTAACTCTTACAAGAGCGATGGATAGAAATTAATTTCAGTAAACTCTGATTTTCTTCTGTCTTCCTTGGTATATTAACACTAGTTGTCTAGAACATCAGGTATTTTGGTTATTAAAGCGTCTTTCTTTCTGACTCCTGTCTTTCCTAATGAACTGTCAAGTCATCTGTTCTGCCCATGGTCATGATTTACTAAGCATAACTGATAGTAATATTTTATGACACGTATTTGCCTAATTTGGATGCCATTTCCATGTAGCAATTTTACCAGTTTGAACCTTATGCTATTGGTAGACCAACAAATATGCTGTAGTTTTAAATCCGTTTTTAAAATACATTCAAAAAATCTGCATTTCATTAAAAAAAAATAACAAACAAAACAACAACAAGTAAACATCTACACAACAATATTCAAAGCTGAGTTTTTCCCACTACAAAATCTGTGCAGCCACATTGCATAAACTCGCTGAGAAGAAAGCCGATACTAAGGAATCAGTCATCTACAGTAACTAAGAATGTAGGTGAAGCCTCTTGACTCTTGAACACTAATCCTAGTTGGAAACAACAGCAAGCAAGCTCTCACGTTGCAGTAGACATTTTTAATATAATTATTTTTTCTGTACAAGAACAGTCTATAAAACATAAAAAGTATGACGTGATAATGAAGTCTGTTCTTAAGTTCTTTCAAATAACTTAAAATGTTTTCTCTCTTGATATGTAAGATTTGATAAATTTTACTTTATGTTCTTATTATAATTGGAGGCCTACTTCTCTACATTTAACTTACATTCTGTAAGTTTTTAGTCAATACTACAGTTAAATGCATGAAAAAGAGACAGCAGTTCTTTCTGATGGGTAAGACACCTTGTATGAACCAGAGACTGTCAATATTAAAACTATAAATGTGTGTGTGCATGTGCATGTGTGTATGTGCGTATGTGCATGTGAGAGTGAGACAATGCTTCTTTAATTTGGTGAAAAGTAAAAGTATTAACTAAGACTCATGGCAAGCTTTCAAACTTCAGTTGTTCTAAGCTTACACTACTTACACAAAGTATAGATCAATGCACTGTGAACATAATATTTCACAGATGGCTTAGTTTAAAACTTTTAAAACTAGTTTGATAACAATTAAAAAGTATCCTAAATTTATTATTTGGGGGGTTTATATTAGTATTTATTAGTTTATATTAGTTAAGTAGTACTTAACTATTTATCAAATGGTATTGTCAACAAAAAGTAAAAGCTTTATTTGGATATGACTTATTTTATCTTTCTACCATGTAGATTTCGCCAAAAAGAGACTGACTCCCCAATATTATGCTAATAGAATTTTTTTCCTAGCTTTGAATATATTTTACTTAAAAATCAACACGGACTACCAAAAAAAAACCCTTAATTGCTATGTATCCTCACATTGATGACATAGCAAAAACCTATTACTTCTGCCAACAGAAGGTTTTCTCTTATAGTGAAGTCTATGATCACAGGACTCTTAGAAATCTTAGCACTTTCCAATCTCAGCACCTTGATCAACATGAAGATGGTCTCACCGGGCTTCCATAGTGTTATAAAAATCTGCAAATGACCAGCAACTGTAACAAAATAATTGATACAAAAGAACTATAAATGGTATCTGCTGCTCAGAATACTTTAGCCTTATAGCTGGAATTTGAAAGGCATATTCTAAGCAAAAATGCTGCTGAGTTAGTATTTTCTTAGAGGCTTGTGGGAAATTAGAGGTCTATCGATGACACGCATCTTCACTTCAAATGAACTGTGGAATCCAATAAAATAAGTGTGCAGATTCCACATAGTTGGAAGTGGGCACAAAAATTCTGTAATTTCTCATGATTTCATGCAATGGCTTTTTCATTATTATGTCATTTTTGGCACTTCTGAAATTGAAAATCTAGTAAGTAAATAGACTAAAGCTTAAAATATCTTAGTAGGAGGGGAAAATGACTTAGGAGGGCTGAGGATTAGGCCTGACGTATTATTTGGACCATGAAGCTTTATTTCAATGGTAGAAATACCATCATGGCCTGTCATGTTTAACCGAGATGGAGAACCTATGCAAATGTATATGAAAGGATGTAAGGCAAAATCAAATAGCTCTGCCAAATGCCTTCTTGTAGGGGTGGTTTACCATATTCCTGCCCTGATGTCAATGTCCTGCCTGATGCCAGAAACTTTCATCCTTGTAAGAGAGAACTGCAGGTCCTCGTCTAGCAAAACCACACAAACCCCATCTTTTCATTAAAGTTTAAATTAATGTATCAGAAAGAAAAGTGAAAATGCTAGAACATGTTTTCTTTTCACCACCTCCTCCACAGGGGCAGTAAATTTTGCTAGGAAAAAGGCAGGAGAGCTGGAGATAGATGTGTCACATCAACCTAGCAAGATTCACTAGAGGATGTGTATTAAAACCCAAAGCATTTTGTGTTAAAGGGGTGGCCAACACTGATAAGGAGGAGGAGGGGAAATAATTTTTTAATCTACTTAGAAAAGATGGTAAAGAATGTACACTGGTTTCTGGATGACCAAGATACAAACCAATGTGTTAGTACATCTGAGAAAACAAAAAAAACCAAAATAAAAGTCTCTTTGGAGGCTGAAAAATTATTACCTATTATTTTCCCAGAAGATATTTCCCACAGAAAACATTGCATGCATATAGGTACTGTCTATTCTGGCACCACTCCTGAAATGCAAAACAGATCCCTCCATGTGTCTTTATGTACAATGTTTTCAATAATTTAGACACTGATAATCATTTCCATGATTCATCAACTTGGGCATTCATCACATACTTTTTCCTAATATTGATGTAATTCTGAGTTACAGAATTAAAATAATTTCCACGGATTTATAAGAACTTGTTTCTTTTCTATTAACGTGGTCATACTGCAAGTTAGTTATAATTTCTAGATTTTTTTTCTTCATAAAATGAAAAGCATAATTCATTTCTTCTTTTATCATCTTTGCAGAGAAATATGTAGACTGCATATTTTGCCAAAGAAATCTTAAAACAGAAGCCTCAGATGAAATCCTGACTGTACTGAAGTCAAATGCAAAAGCCAAATTTGGTCCCTAACTCTTGGCACATATGTTTTTCATCTGAGGTTTCCAGATAATCAAATACCCTATAAATCTTCCTCTTCAAAACCGTAAGCCTTCACTGAATGTTTCGGCTTTGGTAATAAACCCAACTAACACATTTTGTCAAAATTATTGCAACCAGAAGAATAGTTATTGATAATACTGGAACGTCATAATTACATGGTATTATCTTGAAACTACCCTTTTACAAAAGATTGAGAGGATATTATTAACATTAATGTGAAAGACTTCTGAAAAAAACAACCTATGGAAAGAGACTAGAATGATTAAAGAACATGATACATTACACATAGAGATGAGATGAAGAATAAACAGAGATTCAAAACAGAAGTAATTAATTCAGTACACTAAGAATAATGCATTATTTCAGACATCAGAATTTAAACACTTGCTTTGGAAAAATTTAAAAAAGTTTTTCAGTATCATTAACTAATGAAAAGAACCTTTTTGCTTGGGATGACATTTATGGTGGTTATTCTCCAAAGCCCCTAATGATAAGCATATCTTTTGTTTTAATACAGACTCTTTATTTCTTTAGCTTTGGAATACCATGTGATTTTAAAATTCATTTCATAAGCTGTATGAAAGCCACACATTTGTTTCAAAAGTCTCAAAAATTTGTTGCTTTGTTAATCTCAAGTAACTGAAATGACACAATTTTTGTAAATATATTAAACCAGAAAGGATTGATTAAATGTAAACAAAGAGAATATGTTGGCAGGACAATCATTAAATTTGAAAAATTGTCTTTTTTGTCTGGAAATTTTGTATTTAGCACTAGAGCCACAATCCTGACTGAGGTCTCATCTCTCAGGGGATCAGAGAATCTGTCCAAATCAACACAGTCTGTATAGTTCATAGATGAGTATAAGCGTTCTGATGTGAGGATTTTTTTCCTTCCCCCAATGGCTAGAATATAGGTTAGAAGTTGCAGAAATTCTGTTTTTTAAGTCAGGATAGAACCATAGAATCATAGAATGGTTTAAGTTGGAAAGGACCTTAAAGATCATCTAGTTCCAACCTCCCTGCCATGGGCAGGGACACCTCCCACTAGACCAGGTTGCTCAAAGCCCCATCCAACCTGGTCTTGAATGTTTCCAGGGATGGAGCCCCCACAGCTTCCCTGGGCAACCTGTTCAAGTGCCTCACCACCCTCAGAGTGAAAAATTTCTTCCTGAGATCTAATCTAAATTTACCTTCTTCCAATTTGAAGCCATTACCCCTCGTCCTATCACTACATGCCCTTGTAAAACATCCCTCTCCAGCTTTCTTGTAGGCCCTTTTCAGATACTGGAAGGCTGCTATAAGGTCTCCCCAGAGCCTTCTCTTCTCCAGGCTGAACAACCCCAACTCTCTCAGCCTGCCCTCGTACAAAACTTTAGGAAAATAATGATAGTTCACTATCTAGACTAGCAAATAATTTCACTATTATAGTACCCAGTAGAATAAAGAAACAGAAGTTGAAAGTGTTGCATTATCACACCTTAGAACATGAACTTTATTTAGGGCACACCACATACAGATGTCCTAACAGACTGCTTTCATAACCTCGATTGTCTCCTTGTTCTGACAAAAACCAGCCATCCTTATCAAACTCTAACTGTAGATAAGAGCTCATATAAAAGTAAGAATATCTTAAAAAACAAACAAACAAACGAACAAACCTCTTTCATCAGAATATTCAAATTACGGTTCTTCATCTCCCAATTTTCTCTATATTCCTCCATGGAAAACCATAAAAGGGCAGGATTACAAGCAGAGTTGAAATGGTCAGTTTTAAGGATAGGGATAGCAAGTGGCTGCATTTTTGAGAGATGATCTTTATCACAATGTTAAATTAAATATGTCATTCTAAGTCTCTTGAAAGCCATGCTTAGAAACAAAACAGAAAAGGTTTCAGATAGAATAAATTCCAATTATTCTGTGCATAAAGGAGTAATTTGTTAATACAATAATCTTCTTTTCTCTTTAGGCTGTAATATTTAAAATGCATTTTTAATATTGACATTTAAGATTAAATACAAACATTTTTTATTTTAAACATATATATAACAAATACAACAGTTCAAAAGTCATAAGGTTAGGTGTTTTTGTGTTTTCTGAATTTATTTTGTCTGTATCAGATTATTTAAAGCTTTTAGAGGGTACGTTTTCTTAGAAGTTTTTTTCTTCTCATTAGAACGACTTTATTGCCTAGCTGTTCTTTAAATAGTTCTTAAGGAAGCCATTTCAATTTAATTTCCATTTTCACCAAATTAATTTTACCTTTTGTGTACGATGCATTAGAGTGAAAAGGAATTCTAGTCAGTTCCCCCAATATTACAGAGTACATTGTAGTATCACTTCCTGCATTTGACAGGCCCAGTTCTTAAACACCACCTTTCGCTCACACTATTCTATTGGAAAGACTTACCATTCCTTAATGGATAAAGACCACTGCATTTCTTGCACTATTTTATAAGATTTATTCTTTTTTTTATGTTCTTATTTGAGACACTGTTAAAAATTTCTTCCTCTGGTAAGTGCTCTTTGTACCTATTCCTTTCCTGAACATAAACACCCACTCCTACGTAGTATTCCACACAAAGTTTTAATGGTATCTGACAACACTGCATAACATTTTATCATTGCTACTGAAAATATTTTGCTTAATACATAAAATCATACCGATCTCTTTCTCAGCCACATCAGGTAGGTAGCCCACAGGCAGTCACTGTACTATTAACTAACTACTAACTAACACAGATGATTTCCTCTTTGGTTTCAAAGAACTGAGTTCCAAATTTATAAGATCATTCCCTTCTTTTTCCTAATTCCCTTGAGTGTTCTCTCTTTCCCAAAATTAGATAATATTAGGAACTTGGAAGTCTATATGATTAGCCAAACAAAATTGTCCCTGATATTCAAGCACAAATGGACTTTTGACTATCATTTACAAAAGCTAGAGCATAAATAGTTCATGAGAGCTTCTACTGCGTGCAAAATGTTGCAGATCCATCTGACTTTACTAGCCAATACTACAAAGACTTTGTCTTTCAGTTCAACTTACAGTAGTTTGTGGTTTTTAAACCAGCAGAGATCCTATTTCAAAAATCAGGTCGTTGAAACAAGTGTGACTTTTGTATTTCTTAGACAGAAAAAACCCAACTTGAGTCATCTCTGACTCAACTTAGTCTATGAATAGCCAGTATTCAGATTTTGCACTATGTAACTCGTATTTCCAACTCCTTGCTTCAGAGGACTAAGGCTTCAGAACAGATATTAACAAAAATAAAGTATATTGGTATGAAAGACTTTAAACAGACTAAAGGTCACAGTGAACATTTCTGTGACCATCTCAGGAGCAAGACATTAGATAAATAAATTAGATAAATAAATACTGACATTCATTCTTTACAAAATCTTCTCACTATGAAAATATAAGATAAGGCTAGTACAAATCCTCATTAAATAATGGATTCACTATGTTGTGTACTCCTTAGATTTACTGTGCTCAAGGAACTGGCTGGCTCAGAAGACTGTCAGTAATTTTTTCAATTTGCAATGAACAGATTAGTACAGAATGCTCACTTCTGACTTTAAAATAAGACAGACATATGGATGCTAACTGACATACCTCCTCGTCTGTTGCAAGTGAAACTTTGCCAGAAGTAAGGAGATAGACAGCAGAGAACAAAACCAATATAGTTTCTTAGAAAGTTGTAAAAGTATTCCTCACGTTAAGTATAAATCACAGAAATCTTATTTTGCAGTAGTAGGTTGGCTCAAAGTGCTGCAATGACTGAAATAAAGATAAAAGCATAAATAAGCAAAAATCCGTTCCACATAAAATCACTGATAACACATGGTTTGTAGTTAGCAACTATGAACATAAGAGTTCTCAGTGGAAATTAAACAATATATTTCAAATCAAATTAAACAATTACATCTCAAATTTTGCATCACATTTGTTACTTTAATTATGATATACTTTTAAATCAAAAATAGCAATCAAAGGAAATGGTTCTAAAACATTAACAATGAAACAATTAGGAATACTTGTAGGAGCCTGTCAGTCTTATTATAAACAATCTATTTTTTAAAAAATACAGACCAAAAATTGTAAAAGTCCCAAAATATTAAAAATCCTAGAAAGCTTTAGATTAATGTGCTGTGTAAGTAAAGATGCCATTTTTAATTAAAAAAATGCAAATAAAATTGGTTCTGGAGGTCTGTTGAAAACCAGATAATGTCCACTGATACTCTAAAGTTCAGGTTAAAGATTAAAAATTATGAAGGTGCAGGGAAAAAATAAAGCTAGTAATGTATGATTCATTGAAGACAAGATTTACACTAGTAAAATAAGGGATCAAGCCCTAAAAAAACCAAACGAAAACGACTTCAATTATTTACATGCAGAAATACTTGTTTTTCATATAAAATAAGATTTCAGTAACTTTTATCTCTTTAGAAAACACAGTAACCTGAAAGCTATGGTGTTACACAAATAAAAACGAAACAAAACAAAAGCAGTACCAAAACCAGCCAGGTTAATAAACAATCTTAATATTTCAGAAAACATCAAGTTTTCCTCGTACTTGAAGCCCAGAAAATAAATATTCTGAGTTAGTCTGCAATACCACATAATTTAAACATAATTATCAATATAAACTCCAGACTATGTACTGAATACTCCTTACCGGTCCAGGCAAAAATTATACTTCAGGGAGTGCCATTTAGGAGGCATCTCACAGTAAAGACAGGAGGACTTTTTTTTGTTTATGAAAAAAAAAATATTAATTTTTACCCTAGTAGTACACAACTTAAAACCAGAAGGCAACTAGAAAGGTAACTCACAGAAATTAATACATTTCTGAAGAAGAGCAATTAAAAAACCATGTTCCACTATTTTCGATGGGGAACATCAAAAGTTTAAGAATGATTCCACTGTATTTTCAAAATTCAGCATTTTCAGACTTCACAAGCACTTGATACACTTATTTAATGCAGGCTGCTTGCAGTTTGGAAGAAAGTTTCCACATTGGAAAAAAGAAAGTTAAACAGTATGTTCTAAGTTGAGTTTTATGGATAATAACGACAGTAAAATTCACAAAATCTCAGATGTGCCTTTGTATTAAGAAGACTACTCAGTAGTTTTAGTTGTAGTATTAATACCTAATTCTCTTTCCACATATTTTTTGCGTGGTTTTGGCTAGGAAAACTTAAGGTTGTATTACGCAGGTGTTAATTTATTTTTGGTTAGGGTATCCCAAGCCTATGCAACGCAGGAAAAAAGTCCCTTGTCATAAAGACCAAGCACCCTTAACAAACAGCTTGTCAACTTGTAATCAAATAAAGATATTTAAAGTTAAAATATACAGGAGGGAAAATTTCTGCTCTAGTAGCAAGGACTGAAAGGATAAGCAATGTATTTGTCTGCCAGACCTATAATCTCTATCATTCTAAAGAAGAAAGATTGTGTTGACAAGTTAAAGCTCTCCAAATCATCAGAAAAGTCATCAAGGTACTTAAAATGGTTGAAAGGAGACTTCATGTTAATTCAACAGAGGCACTGTTTAGGTAATTCAGCTCCATATCGCAAAAAGTCTGTACAGAACAAACACCTTAGACCTGGCATGATTCCTAAGGCAGTCTGGTCTTCTGCACTATTCCAAACCCATTCCTATTGCAGCCTTCTGTATCGATTGTCATAGACCATTTCTCATCCTTAAGTAGGTTCATTTTCATTGCTGGTACATTAGGTACTGTTTCAACCTCAATCTGAATTGCTGTTTAATAAGTTAAATAATCGTAAGAAGTAATTATCCAACATTTAAGCTGATTTGTAGTGGTAGCTGTGAGGCTGCAAGATTATCAGAGATATTATATACATATTTCTGTTCCTTTGTCTTCTATCTGAGAGAACAAATGGTTTTAAACTGTCTAAACTTGGACTAAGAGACAGGAAATTACAAAATTTTGCACATAGTTTTAAATTTAAATTCTTAATTTATCCTCAAGAAAGCTATTCAGTATTTCTTGTTCAGTCCTCTCCCTGTCTATTAATATCTATTTATATTGTGTTAAGATCTAAAGATTCTAACCAAAGAATCAAAAAGCTGAGTGAATCCCTAAAGTCAGTTACCCTGCCTCAGTACAGCATCAATTGCACCTACATAATTTTTGAAAAGCATTTGTCTAATCTGTTGTTAAACTCTGTCTTTAGTAACAGAAAGTTTGCAACTGCCTCATGCAATTTGCTCGATCTGCAATTAGAAACTTTTCCTCAATGGACTATCTACATCTTTATCTCTGCAACCTGAGCAGCAACTTCTCATCTCATCCACTTTGCATAAGGAGAAAATGGTGTTTCCTTGTCTGTGTCATAGCTTTTTATGTTTTGGAAGGTTTTTATGTCCCACATGAGTTCTAACATCTTCAAGGTAAACAGCCTCAAGTAGGTTAATCTATTTTCACAGATAAATTCACTAGGCCTCTGATTGTTCTCATTGCTTTTCTCTGGACTCTCCAAGAGCTGAACATATTTCTAATCTGTCACACATGAAACATTAGAGTTTTTTTCAGCTGAGACATACTGTTGTAGAGTTTGGCAGAAAGACTATTTTAAATGTTTTTCTATATGACTGTTCTGTCCTAAACCTTCTGGTTGTACATCCCAGGATAGTGCTGTTTTCACAGTAACATGACATTTATGTTTCATTTTCACCTTGTGGTCTCTTGAGGTCTTTCTAGGCAGCCCCTAGCAAAGCAGTTGCTTCCCAAACCTGTGAATTCATTGTTCTGAGATAAAATAGTATTTTGATTTTATACATGGGCAAGAAGGAAGACCCAGGAAACTACAGGCCAGTCAACCTCACCTCCATCCCTGGGAAGATGATGGAACAGCTCGTTCTGGGCATCATCTCAAAGCATCTGGAGGCAAAGAAGGTTATCAGAAGTAGCCAACATGGATTCACCAAGGGGAAGTAATGTCTGACTAACCTGATAGCCTTCTACGATGGTGTGACTGGACGGATAGATGAGGGGAGGGCAGTGGATGTTGTCTACCTCGACTTCACCAAGGCTTTCGACACCGTCTCCCACAGCATCCTCATAGGCAAGCTTAGGAAGCGTGGGTTGGATGAATGGATGGTGGGGTGGATTGAAAACTGGCTGGCAGAGAGAGCTCAGAGCATTGTGATTAGTGGCACAGAGTCTAGTTGGAGGCCTGTGACAAGTGGTGTTCCCCAGGGGTCAGGACTGGGTCCAGTCCTGCTCAACATATTCATCAATGACCTGGATGAAGGGACAGAGTGTACCATCAGCAAGTTCGCTGATGACACAAAACTGGGAGGGGCGGCTGACACACTGGAAGGCTGTGCTGCCATTCAGCCTGACCTGGCCAGGCTGGAGAGTTGGGCAGAGAGCAACCTCATGAAGTTCAACAAGGGCAAGTGTAAGATCCTGCACCTGGGGAGGAATAACCCCATGCATCAGTAGATGTTAGGGGCTGACCTGCTGGAAAGAAGCTCTGTGGAGAGGGACCTGGGAGTCCCGGTGGACAACAGGATGACCATGAGGCAGCAACGTGCCCTTGTGGCCAAGAAGGCCAATGGCATCCCGGGGTGCATCAAGAAGAGTGGGGCAAGCAGGTCACAGGAGGTTATCCTCCCCCTCTACTCTGCCCTGGTGAGGCCACATCTGGAGTCGTGTGTCCAGTTCTGGGCTCCGCAGTTCAAGAAGGACAGGGAACTGCTGGAGAGGGTACAGCAGAGGGCTACCAAGATGATTAGGGGACAGAACATCTTTCCTATGAGGAAAGGCTGAGGGACTTGGGTCTTTTTACAGTGGTGCCCAGTGATAGGACAAGAGGTAATGGGCACAAACTTGGCCATATGAAGTCCCATCTAAACATGAGGAGGAACTTCTTTCCTTTGAGGGTGGCAAAGCACTGGAAGAGGCTGCCCAGAGAGGTGGTGGAGTCTCCGACTCTGGAGACATTAAAAACATGTGTGGATGCCATCCTGTGCCACCTGCTGTAGGTGTCCCTGCTGTGGCAGGGGAGTTGGACTAGATGATCTCCAGAGGTCCCTTCCAACCCCTGTGATTCTGTGATTTATAACTTTTTCTCTCTGATTGCTACAGTTTGTCAGGATAATTTCAAATTTTGCATCTTCCAATATGCTGCATTCCCAGTGAGGTAGATGTGATCTGCAATTTAATATTGAGGTCTCTGTTCCATCATTAGACCTTTAATGGAAACAGCAACTAGAAGTAGGCCTAGAATAAGCATTCCAGGCTTCACCAAAATAGACTCAGTGTACTCTTCCTACCTAACTAGTGACTACTGGAGTTATTCTTTGAGTGTACTTTTCTAGCTAATTTTGAATTCATCACTTAGTCCAATGCAGATCTTTTTTAGGTTTGGGCTTTCTCAAAGCAATCTAAGCAGAAAATCAAAATCTGTACTATACACTCCCTCTTTAAAAATGCTTAAAATTGTGATTATTTATTACAGGGTATTTTCTTATTATGACGATTTACTTTTCCTGATTCCCTTCTCCATACAACATTGTGTTTATCCGAAAGATTTTACAGCTTAGGTAAAATATGTCTAGGGGCTTCTTTACTTTAAATATATTGGCAAAAATGTATCACTTAACACTCAGTCTGTTGGGCTACATGAAAATTGAGGTTATTCAAGAAAATTGTAACAGGATTAGGTAGAAGATTCTTTTTCAGACTGAAATCTCATTAAAAGGTACAAAGGTAAAGATTAATGATCAGTTCTCAGTGTGGAAAATAGTCATCAGTGGCATTCCCCAGAGTTGAAAATGCCCAGCAGGTTCAAATAGCAATTAGAAAAATTCACAGACAACATCTCCAGCAACAGATATTAAACTGTGGGTTTACAGATGAAACATTGGTCTGAATCAGCAAATCATTTCCGTATTTTTAGGATAAAATCATTCTACAGATAATTAAAAAAAGATGCACAAGAAGAAAATAAATCCTAACAATATAAGGTGATGGCCACATTACCACTCAGAAGCAAGCTGTTGGGCCTATGATAGTTCACTGAAGGTATTTGCTCCATACTCAGAAGTCTAAAGTGAAAACAAACATTGGCTAAGAGAAACAGCATAAAGAACAGGATCAAGAACATCATAAAGCTATCATAGAAATCCATGATTTTCCCACATCTAAGATTCATTCTGGAACTGTAGTCCCTTTAGCTGAAAAAGAATACAGTGTATTTGGAAATGGTCCAAAGAAAAACAGCAAGGACGGTATGGAAAAACTTCTGTATGACCGATGACTAAGTAAGCTGGAACTATTCAGTTTCAAAAAGAGATGGCTGAGGGAAGATATGCTGTATAAAAATCACAAAGGGCATGAAGAGGCATTCTATAACTTTCAAAATATGTCAGAAATTATAGAATGTAACCAGCAGGAGCCAGGTCAAAAAGCAAATAAAGGATAACGTTTTTTCCAGGCAGTGTGCATATATTTGCCAGAGGATGTTGTGGGTGTTAGAAGTTTATATGGGACAAGGGGAAGACTGGAGTAGTTCAGGGAATTGAGATCTACAGAGAGTTGACAAATACGTAAGAATTTCCTGAGATAAATGTGATTTCTGAGCTGAAAGTAATTGATGGCTAAAAGATTTTAGGGAAAAATATGTATCTGCTTTGTCCCAACCCTTCTCTAGGCATTGTGTAGAGGAATATTTTCATGATTCAACATTCTTGGTCTTTTGCTTACTCCAAGAACATCCTGAACCATTGCTATAAAGTGAAGATAAGGAAGTGTTTGGTCTTGAAGAAATGTAAAATCATTTATTAGATTACTAGATTTTGCCAAATACTGCATTTAGGATTTTTTTTTTTTAACTTACCAAAGAAGAAAAGTTCTTTGCAGTTATAGACTCAAAGAAAAAAAGACTTCTATTACGTGCAAATGTAAGTCTGTGACAAAACAAATCCAAATAACTTAAAGTTCTGGTAATTAGCTTTTTCCCCCCAACAGGCTTTGATACTACTCACAGTAAGATAATGTACCATAATGCTGTACACCAGTTGAAATACTGCCCAAAACTAAAGATCACTGTTAGTAAGAAATCATATTACTGTTGCATCATGGAGAACTTGACTATCACTAGAGTCTGTTCATGAAATACTGCTGAAGGAAAGAGCCTCCTAGAGTAACAACCAGACAGTAAGTTTGTTTTTTAAGCACATATCTGTGTTTCAGCATGGTTACACAATGTTGTTTCCCGGCTTTCTAAATTTCTAGCAAGGCTTCAGACTTGCCTGAAAGACCGTTGGCATCTGTGCAAGCTAGAGAAAGTGGAAAGTAATAGAGATTGACAGAGGGAATTGTCTAAGGTTTTGGGTAAGTCTGCAAGAGCTGTCTCAATTAAGGGAGTTTGTTAGCTTCTTAACATAGGGTTCACTACCAGAGGCCCTAAGTAGATCAAATACTGCTACTGGCTTTTCAGATTTACCATTTACCATGGAAAGAAGTGTTGATGCTGACCATTGGATTATGGTCTACCATGCTGGAAGAAAAATCCCTGCCCAGGCATACTCTGGTGTATTGAGGAGAATTCAGAAGTTACTTTAGTGCAGGAGGCATTGAAATGAAGCAGAATCTTGATCATTTTGTACTTTCCAAAAGCTTTGGCTGGATGTTGAACTTCATCTCAATACCTAGTGTTTTTACAAACTCAGATCTCATTTCCTCCCATCAGACTCTGGGTCAGTTCTGCTTCAACTATGTGTCAAGTTAACAGACATCATCTACTTGGAGATCTGTATGTCAATGGGAAGCTGAATTACAGTCCTGAAGAGTTCATAGTTTCTAAAAATACCTCCCAAACCATACTATATTAAACAACATCCTTTTAAAGAATTTAAAACTATGTCCTTTGGAGTTCAAAGGTTTATACATTCAACTGTGATTGGTAAGAGCTAGTTCAAGTCTGTTTTCCCAAATGTTATTCTGGGAAGCACAGTAGGTTTCTTTCCTTCACACTTCTACCACTCCAGTGGTACCACTCTTGTTCTACCATCACGTCTGATAAAAGACAGATAGAATTCTAACAAAGCAGTTCAACAAAATATTTTTTTTTTTACTGACAACTATTTTTGGTGAAAAATGTCCTGATCTGTGGAACTTGATGCTGATATGAAACATACTTCCTAATACCATTATGTATCATGAACAGTAGAGTCTCCACATTTTGGCCTATACTGCACAAGTTAGCTTAATACGCTGCGCTATACTATACCTAAGGATTTAGTTAATCAATGGCTCTGTTCAGGCACATGCAAAGTTGAAAATTGTTCCCAGCTGTAGATTTATGTGCACAAGAGAACATCTCTGGCCACACTGGACTCTGAGAAGATAAAAGTTGGAACACCGCTGTCAGAGCAGCATTTGCTCCAACTACCCTTCCCATCCCACCTCCATCTTCTCAGTCTCAGAGGCAGAAGCACACAAACCATGGGCTTCTTTCAGCATCTTATCCTTGGGATAAAAAAAAAGTAACTCATGAGAAATCGTAGCCAGTTCTGTCCCAATATAATTCTTAACAGAAAAAGTCAATGAGATAATTTATTCTGTTTAATAGAACTAGACTGGTTTTTAAAAATATCATTCCCTGATTCTTTTTAGGTTCAATTAAAAAAAGATATTTCAGAGTTTTTCCAGTATGCACTCTGGTATGTATCCTATTTTATGCAAATATATAATGAATCATTTTACGCTTCTCATTAACTGAGTTATTTTCAGCACGCTGATGTTCTCTGCTGTTCATACCTAATTTTACCACATACTCCAAATGAGAACAAAAAGAACATATTTCAAGCTTTTACTGAAGTTAAATATGTGCACAAAAAAAGGTGGAAAGTATTTAAAAGTTCAATGATTCTATCGAGATAACAACAAGTGTCACAATTATGTAGTATTTCGAACAAAACCAGGAAATACTGATCTACAGAAAAGTACATTGAACTTATCCTGCATTCTGTCCAAAACCCAGAGTAATTTGCATCTACCATCCTCATTCTTTGTTTTAGCTGCCTGACCCTTAGAACACAGAGTCTAAAGGCAACAACAAATTTGTATTTGACATAGATTTGTTAAATACTTATAAGTTCATAAAGCTCAGCACTTTGAAAGTAAGAATTCTCTTTCATTTACATTTCTTTTCATATTTCTGAGATTTTATTGCTGTCAGTTATGGCCAACCATCTTGTATTAGGAAGCAGTCAGGACTGAGAATAACTTGTCCAGCATTAACCTTTTTACCTAATAAAACGTCAGTACAGCTCAATTGTTCATGCTATTGTCTTCAGTCATTTAATTCTTTTTCTATCTGCCCTCAAGAGAAAGGATAGCAACATTTTCTGCCACTCTATCAAGTAATTCACCTCAGCCTGTGAAGGATGAAGAGGTAAGGCAGTTTCGTGTCTTAAGTTTTCAATCTCTTTCTATGAATAAGTGCTGACAACACAGTTTTCACATACCCATTTTCATCTCATGATCAAAGCTGCATTTCTATTGGTTAAGACAAATGCATCTCTACACACATCATTTCAAGCCTAACTTCTTAATAATCAAAAAGAAAAAGAAAAAAATAGGAGTACAATTTACAGTTATATTGCCAATATACTAAGGCCCTTAAGTCAAAGTCTTTTCAAAAACTGTACAGCCCCTGATTAATATTCCAGCAGAACTCCCACAGAAAGATCACCCCAGTTGTGCTGGGCACTATTCAGGCACACACATTCCTGTTCCAGAGAGATCACAGCTTAATTCCAAGAAAGAAAATTTAACAGCAACAAGAGACACCAATGGAGACAAATAAATTAAGCTCAGGCAGCTATTGAAGACAAGGTAAAAAACAGGAGTCAGGCACAGAGTAATTTCTTCCTTAGGAGGCTAATAAAGAAAATTTGCTTCTGTCTCATGGAAGCACCTATAAATACCCATTTCTCCTTTTTTTTTTCTAAAACCTTTTTTCCACTTGTAAATGACAGAGCCATGTACACACCACAATGGTCTTATAATAGTGGTTCATCCACTTGAATGAAAAGTGACTAACACTAACTGCCTTGAAGGAGCGGCAAGAAACCTCTTACAGCAGCCAACTGCATCCTGTGCATTCAGCCACAGTTAGTGTTTACCAGCAACAATTTCCTTTCAGTTACACGCAGAGCTTTGGTGAACCTACCTCATTTCCACACCATTAACTTCCAAACGTTTTTTCTTCCCACTGTCACTCACCATGATCTCTTCTGTGTTTTCCTGTCAAATCCAATAGCTTCTCCAGCAGTCTCGCTCTGTCTATCTCAGAACAAACCCAGTCCTTGCTTCTTCTAAACAGCCCTTCTCTCATTCACGCCTGTCTTTCTGCATAGTCCAGGCAGTACCTTGGAAATTGCTCACCGTCATTATTCTATGTTTACCCCAAAAGTATGAAGCACTTCATGATCCCAGGTGTGGTAGGCAGAGCCAATTTAACTGGATTACCTAAAGGAGCAAGACACAATGCTTCACTTGCCCAGGCAGCAGTATTATTGTGCCAAACAGCAAGCAGTTCATGGTTGGCAGTGCTCTGAAGCACGGGGCTTTATCTCCTGTAAATAGGATTAGCAAATGAAAATATGTATTCTAGTTTCATACAGCAGGATTATCAGCAAACCAATGCATTTCTGTGATGTCCCTTTTAGCTCTATTTTCAGATAAGTACTTAGACAGCTTTTGTTAACCTCTTCTGTAACAAAATGCACGTATTCTAACGTTAGATTGCAGATTTAGACTGTAAATTTTAGATCATTTTAGGAAAAATAATAGGAATATCTCAGTCATAAATTTTCCTACTAGAAGAGAAAAAGTTATCTGTAGTGATTCTACAACACAACAGAGCAGCTTAATGCTTCAAATAAATAGTCACTCATTACATTATTCAAAATATTATGTGCTTCCAGTTTTAAGGTATTCATTTTATATATGCACATTTTTAAAAAAAACCTGCTGCACGAGTTTTTCTTCATGACTCTCCCAAAAGCAAATTCTGATCATTAACTATTTTTGAGAAGTCACTGAAAATGGTAAATCACCTGCTTGTGTTAATGCAATGCCAGTTCAAGAATGCCATACTTGTCACCGCAAGCTTCATAGTATGTCTCCAAAACAGGTTCCTGAAAAATTATCATGCAGTCTCATACTGAAGCAACATAAGAAAAACTTCCCACTTCCCTGAATGGTTTCCATATTTACTGTAAGTCCATCCTCATTACTAATTACTTAGTTTTATTTGTAATTTAAAATGTAATGTAATATGCTTATGCACAAAACCCCTAACCCTCTGAACTTTCACTGAACAGCAAAAGTAAATTTACCAGCCTGCGCATGGATTATCTGAGTTGATTCTACATGACGGTTGAAATATCCAGAGACTTACTTTCCAAAGAATAGATAGCATTTACTGTCTGTGGGCCACGCTTCCTGTTAAATATACAAGAGAAATAACAGCCCAGCCAGAAATTGTGTTTCCCTCTACAGCAGACAGAAATAAAGACATCGGGTTACACAGAATGTAAATCTCTCATTTGTATTTCATGATTTACTTAAAAACTAATACAACGGCTATCCTTTAAAATGCGTACATTTTATATATCACATAATGCAACAGTTTCTTCTCCATAACCAATTAACATGAATCACCCTGCTGATTTTTCTCTATTGACAAAATTTAGCTGTGTACATCTAGATAGCAAAATAACTTCTTTTTGTGCACGGAAATCATAAATATTTGTACCCATGATGAAAAATATCAAAATATTTTAAAGCATCAGGGTGCTCCCCTGCTTGTTTCAGTATTGTTATAAAAGAAAGAAAAAATATTGCATATAAGTATCTTCTGATCTTTCCTTATAATTTGTAAAACAAAAGCAAAACATTCCTTTTCAGTACAACCAAGGGATGCAATGCTGAAGCTATCAGCTAATAGGCTAGACAATTGTTGCTTTCATCACAGACAACCTTGGATTGAGAGAACAACTAGAAAGACGCATACTAGAATAATAAATGGCATTTTAAGCTGTCCAATCATTAACAAGGTGAAAGCAATTTCCAATACTGACCAATACTAGGATCTAAAGAACCAGGGCAAAAATCCAAGCTACTAAATTCATTGGTTTAAACAATTAACAGACACAGGGGAAGGAAAAACAAAAGAAAACAAGAAATAGAGTTCCAAACTGATGCAGACATTCACAAAGGGAAACTATTTTCAAAGCTTGCAATTAGAAAAGTCTCTGTTCGAGGATTGACACAATAACACCCTTCTTTTGGAGGAAAAAATAACAGACGTAAGCTTTAGCATATTTAACAGCCATCTAATTTCACATAATCACATCATTTGAAATATCACTACAAACAAAGAAGCAGTAAAATACATACAAATTCTCTTTATTAATTCTCTGTTCTAAAAGATCTGTTCTGGTCTCTACCCTCCTCCCCCTTCTTTCTTCACCCTAGCAATGATTTCTGCCTCTCAGAGACTTGATTGCTCTGATGACCTCAATCAAAAGGCAATTATTCAGTGAGGATGGAAGGTAATTATTCCCATCAAGGAGAGATTGAATGCACCTGAATAGACAGCTGCAGTTCTTCCAGGGATTACATTATTACTATAGCAATTGCCTCCATTAATTTGTGATGCATGTCAAATTTATGATAAAAAGTTGATTTGTTTGCAGGACAACTACTTTTCCCATTTCACTCAACACTCATTCTAAGGCAAGAGCAACAGTCAATTGCAAGCTACATTAGTATATATGTGACAACTCTCAGCATGCAACCATCTGCTCAGGAGTGAACATGACATAAAACCAGGAAAAGGGACTGAAGCTCCATATAGATGTACTTTATATAATTCACAGACAGAGCCAAAAGCATGGATACTTCAGCCCAAGCCTACCAAAATCCTGTTGTAGGGACAAAAGTATAGGCACAACAAGCACTAGTAAAAGAAAAATGGTAAGGCTCAGCAAGAAAATAAGTTTGCTCAACCTATTTACATTCAACACTAAATAGGAAAATGTTTAATTCTAGAAGAGAAAAAATATCAAATCTGTAAGTTATTATGAAAGATTTGTACTTCAATATTTACAACAAAGTCCTGTTTTTAAGAGGCTGACAAACTACCTGCTCTCAGATTGCTGAGAACTTGTAAGTCTTCAGTCTTACAAAGTACATCTTAAATGCTGAGCCTTTTCTGGAAATTCTGGGTAAGTACTGTAATCACTCCACATGCTAAAATTCCGCCTTCCTTAGACAGACTTATATGATTGAAAAATGGGATTTCTAACATAAAAATTCAAATTTCAGTAGATTTGTATATACTTCTGTAAGTAATCTAGAAGTCATCAGATGTTTCAGAATTGCAGTGGGTAAAACTGATCCCCCTTAGGGCTGGTGTTTACCCTGAATTAAAAGGGACCATTTCCCTTGGCAATGCTTACCTCCTAAAAGGCATAAAGCATAGAAGGCTGAATAAGAATGCATTTTACTCGCTTATTGCTGAACTGTAAGGAATTGTAATGGACAATCAGCCAATACACATCGTTACATTTTATTAGAGGTTATGTTGCTGAATAGGCTACATCTGTAAACCTTGCATTTTAATGCAGGTAAAATATGTAAAATTTACCATTCTAATGCTAATAAATTGTCATAAATCTCAGCAGTAAGGCCACAGAGTGTAGTGTTAATTAGGTACATAGACGGCATATTTAATTTAGAAATAAGGATTTTTCTAGTGTAACCTTACATCCCTTCATTCTTGGAAGTATACTATCTAGTCCTATTGATTTACTAACCTTAAATTTATCATTTTTTTCTATAAACTTCTTCTGAGATACTGAAGTCTCCAAAATCATTTGCATTCTTATTATCTCAAAAGTGTATCACACAACACTCTTTTAAAGTGTAGTCCAAAAGAACCAAATATTTTTCTTACCATCTTCAACTTTTCACCATCTCCATCTTCTCTCTGTAGTTCAGTGAAATATGAGAGGGGAAGGGAGAGGAGAAGGGAGTAAAGTGTGAGAAAATAAAAAAACAACTGAGAATAGAAGGAGGCAGGTATTTGCTCTGCCTATTTCAAAATTCTTTTTTTACTTTCCAAAGTAAAAGAAACAGCTGAATTTCCAGCCTCCAAACGATAGCTGTTCAGTTCAACTGGCTTTGCTCTTGCAACACGTTTTTCTGCTTTCTTTCTTTTGTTCTTTGTGTGCTACAGAAAGTTTAAAGTACAGTCAAAGTTCACTTCTCTAAGCCTATTTCACCACTGACTAAACATACAAGTCCTGGTTTGGCTTGACTTCTTTTTCATCACTGCTTAGAGCTGTCTATCTTGAAATTCTCAATGATCGATGTCAGTTCATACATAAAATAACTTTTCTTTTTCCATGAAGAGAATAGCAGAAATGTACTGTAGAATTTGGGATCTATATTGACCAGTGCTTTATTAAGTTTGTATGCATCAGATATGGATAAAAGAAAACACAAAATTGTATCTTTCTTCCAGGAGAATTTTTGATACATGTATGACTTCTATTCAAATTATCTTTACATTTATAATTACTGTGGCTAAACTTACCTTTTGCAAATTGCTAAATAACCTTCAGCCCATACATTTTTAAAAGATTGTCAGTTTCTTATTTAATTATGGTCAACTGCTTCTAGATATTGTGATGTACTATATAAAGACCCTAAGAATTCAGGCACGTGTTTCTGTATCTTAACTAGATGCCAGACAGCCTCCTGGTAGATACTTTTCTCTTTGGTCTTGACCCATGCAACACAAGCTCCTCATGCAATTTTTGTGACCGAAAATTCTCCAGTCCTTTTTCGGTATTTCAGAGAACATGGGGAACTGGGCACTTAAGGAAGACAAGTGGCCAGGTTTCTGGATTTGCCTTACTCTTCAGTGAGGAACGTGTTATTGTTGGGTTATCTTAAGATCATTCTTATCTCAAGCTAGGTTAAAGAAAAATGCAAATAAAAGAAATTATTCAAAACATCTAAAATAGTTGACACAGTTATGAAAAAGAGAGGGAAGTGGAATTTAATCTACTTGAACTATGTTTAAATAAAAAATTCCTTTATCTAACAGGTGTGATGTGGACTTCTCTGGCATCTGTGGATTTTATTTTTCTCCATGCCTTGTACCCCAAATTTTATACCTGAAATGATTATTTGTCTTGGTAAGAAAGACTTGGGTTTAGAAATAATTGCTATTTTGGAGCCCTCCAGTGGGTCTAGATAGATTTAATCTGTTTTTCTAAAATGTGTTTACTTCTCTTTCATTACAGTAATAGTCTGACCATCCATCTGAATCAAAATAAATGTTCTCTCACTTCCTTAGAAATGCAAAATTCTTCTTAGACCAGATCAGTTCTTACACCTGACAGACAAATTACCCATTCCTTGACTCAATGAAGGTGCAGACTTCCCCCATCTCTTTCTCTTTGGGTGATTCAGGTTGAGTTTTTGCAGTACAGGTATTGCACATGTTGCAGCAGAACACAGGCCTTTGGCCGATAGTGCAGTAGAACTGTTTCTTCGCTCTCCCTTCCTGACATCCTACCTAAGTGAGACCTAAGGTGATCTGAAGGGAAGCCTTTATTTTGAGTTGAGTAAAAAGGTCCTTTTCCAAACACACTGCTGGTTGAACTTACTCACCTGTGAATAAATTATCACTAAATCTGATGGAAAGGAGACAACAATGTCTGTCTGGGAGAGAGGGGAAAAGGGGTGGAACGATTCTTCATGGCAGCAGCCAGCTATTAGTGGGACTATGCACAGCAATTACACCCACAGCACAAAATGCTGTCGTGTGAGGTACCTTCTCCATGGAATCTTACATGTCTGCATTGATGAGTACAGTGGAAGCAGATATCTAAATGGGATATACGGTTCATTACTGGTTCTTTACAAAGATGCTGACATGAATGTAATTAGCTTTTCTGGCATAACAATGGGTGTGGGAATATCAAACCCCAGCCTCAACATCTCTCCTAGGAGAATGTTATAACACATAGCCTTTTTATTCAAATCTCTACTAAGCTCTTGCAGTTTGCCAGTGAGGAGCTCCTCTTTCCTTATCACGCTTAAGCACTAAGGCAAGCTAGTTTGCAATCAGAAGAGTAATAGGAATAGCTGCTGCGGCAAATAACCCCTTTGAGAAATAGTGAAGTAAGAGGTTATCAATTTGGAGCAAACAGACAAATTGTGCCCTGGGCCTCTGGATATAGCTGTTACTGCATCCAGTACTGCATTCACTTACGAAGTTGAATATTCAGTTTGTTGCGCAGAACAGTAATCGAGGTGTCTTGGGTAATCTAAACAACTGAATTAGTCATGGTCATCCTCTGCTAATTATGGTTATGCATGAACCACTTTTGATTCACCAGGAAGTTTATTAATAAGTCCAGAGTAACACTCCCTCCATGCAGAGACTAACTTAAGGTGACTTACAGGAAAGAGCACATTACTTGGTAGCACCAAACATATCAATTTTATATTGCCAAGAACTGCTGATAAGAAAATTTTATAGCACGCTGTGATATACAGCTTTAACTTATGGAGTTACCACTCACACTGTATGTGCCTTACAAGAGATTTATCTGCTTCTTTAAAGGTTTATACAATTAAATATTCCTTTAAAGTACTATACAAAATGTGAAATACTTTAAAAGATATACATCTAGAAATCATAAAAGCTCATGAATCATTTAAAATGAGAACATGTTAATATAAAAAAGAAACAAAAATCAATAATAAATCACACTATCAGCAGACAAAGACCAAATTACCATTTTAAGAGTCCTGGGTTTATTTTTAATCACTACTAACTAAGCACAGATAAATGGAAAGGAAAAAAAAAAAAGAGGAAAACATGACAGCAGGTCAGCTCTGTTGAACGTGTAGAAGTTAGTAAGAGAAATGTGAACTTTCTAGCATGCTTTGTATATTAACACTTATGTTCTTTTGGGATTGTAATGTGAGACTGTTAAAATACATGATGCTGCTCCATATTCATTGCTTTTCTAATAATAAACAGTGATGAATGACTGCAAATATCTACTGCAGAAGTGCATGAGAGATGGATATAACGAACACACCAAGGGGGTATATTTTAAAGCCGGTATGTGATTGTAGTATGCACAAAACCAATTATATAAGTAATGTCCACATCACTCATGCTCTGTTTTGCAGATCAGCACACATTTTAAAGTTCCCAGTAATGAGAACTTTGCTGATTGTTACCAAGAGAGGGGATTTCAAGCAGCCCATTTTGAAAAAAACAAAAGACCAACCAACATATTTTTATAGCTTTATTTCCTGCATTAGAAACTGATGGCCTTTATGAAATTACAGAGGAGTACAGTACAAAAAGCACACTTCTTAGAAATATACTAATTCCTTGCTAGGGAGACCATCTGTAGCAGGAGATTAATCTTCAAATTCAGTCTCTCTCAGCTTAACTCTGAAGAGGCTAATACAGGCAGTGAGTGCTAAATGGAAGGAGGGAGTCAGAGTTTGACGACCAGGCATAATTCACTGGTTTATAGCGATCATGGTTTATACTAATCTGTTTTCCTTTGCTCTGAAGCCAGTGAGGAAAGCTGGTGAAGGCTGGTTTTAGCTGCAGAGCTAAAGCTCCAGGTGGGCCCACAGCCCATTGTACCATGGCCTAACAAGCTCCTCTCTCACCTTATCTTCCTCGTCTACATGGTCTTCTGTCTGTCTCCAAATACCTGCTTTTTCGACTCAGTACACAATGCAAATATTTTACCAAACGCCATTAAAAAAATCATGCAACTTCAGAGTTGTGTGGTAATTCAAAAATGTATATTTCATGCACACTTTACGTGTTCAGAATGACTTACAGAATTTGTACCCTCTCCAGTTGCTTTAGTTCTGGTATCGATGTGACTCTTTGCAACCTCATTCCTTGTGCTAACCCTGGAGAAAATTCACCTGAAAGTTAGCAGGTTTCTGCAAGGTTAGTGTGCTGAAATGCCTCAGGAAAAGGGCTGAGGAGTTGAAAGGGAGGTGGCGGGACCGCACACAAGCAGGGAAGGAGGAGCGGTGGCGGGTAGCCCGAAGCTGAGCTTAGGCTACAGGGGAGCCCCAGGCTCCAGTGCCACATTTCTGCAGAGGAGAGGAGACAGGTAGGACAAAAAAAAGTTTTACTTTTCTGTGGCTGCATTGAAAATGAACTTAAGACTTAGATGGTTAAAGAAACTTAGATGGCTAATGAACTGATAGGTGTCATGGCTGCTAATATTCTCTAGGGTTTCCCTTCCCCCTTACAACACCCAAATGTGCTTTCCAGTATCCATCTGTTGGATCTTGTCTCTAGCAACTGGAATTCATAAATATGCAGTGATCCCCAAACTACTCCCTGCCACATAACCTTAGCGTAGCAACGGCAGTCACCAACAGTGTGGACACAGGGTATGCTAGATGTCAGCGGCAGAGACAGCTGCCTGGAAAACTCAGCATGCCCTGAGCACAGGGTGACCCACGCTGGGGGACATTCAGCCTCAGAAAACACAGCATCAGGGCATGATAATTCTCGCGTTTTACAATAAGATAAAGAAAAAAAAATATATAATGCCTCTAAGACAGATGCATGGATGTCACCTCCCATCATAAAGGCTTTATAAACATCTTTTATTTTTAATTTCTTCATGGAGAAGTCAGTAGAAATCAAGGATAAGTACAGAACTGCCATACCAAAAATTCTGATCCATCATTGTGTACATTTCAACATCCTAAATGAGACTTTCTCCTAAATCATTGATTAATTTCTATGTACAGATACCATTATTTAGGGAACGTGGAAGTTCTACAAATACTGTAATGACACAACTTTTTTTCTCCTGACAAACATTTAAAAATGAACAAAAAATCCACATCATATTTGAATCCACATACATAGAACTGTACTCAGAATAAAGATCATAGCTTCTCTCTCCAAATACATGCTTACTTGATGTGGTAAATGAATTAAATATTCCACCAGACACCATTAAAAAAAAGACTGATGTAACTGTGGAATTGTGTGCGAACTTAAAAAATACTTATTTCACACCTGTTTCATGTATACCAAATGATTTAAAGAATGTCAGCTGCAACCATAACAACACAAAAAAATGCATAAATATTTTCTGGATTAAAAGCAGTTATGAAAAAATCATTAAATAGCACTATCCAAAAGACTACTTATGAACAGCACATTTAAATATTCTGTAAAAAAAAAACCAACAAACAAACAGAAAATTAAATCTCTAAAAAATTAAATTTGTTCTACTGGAAGAAAATTGAATAAAGCCTATTTATCTACAGATCTTTGTCCTCAAAACTGTGCGTCCACAAATACAGTACATCAGCTTCTCACAACATCCCTACAATATCAGCGCAGGTTAACAGAAAGCATATTCTGTGCTCAGTGTATTGCTGTACATAGTGGTTTGTTTGCCAGATGTAATGAACAGAATGTAGAAAATCCACATTCTACCTAAATTTCTTCCAGTAAAGGATTTGGAGTTTTTTTTTTCTCTGCTTAGATTTTTCACTAGATTTTGATGAACGCCAACGTTGAATATTTTTTGAAATTTCTCTGGAGTTGACTAATGAGTTCTGCTATTACTGGGATGGAAGGAAAAGAATGTCCTCATAAATAAATGACAAAATGCATAAACCCTATTTCCTGTTGAAACCCTCTAAAGAATGCTATCAAGACTCAACATTAATTTTGTCTTTCTACATATTATCATATGTATTCTACATTTCTACCCTATAGTGAAGTTTGTTTGTGGTTCCCACCCTTCAATTACATTTGGGAAATGAAATAGGAGACTGGGTTCCTTCCCACCTGAGAGAAAACAAAGAGAAGAAAACAAACACCCTCTATCTGCACTAGGCCTTCTTATCATAAATAGGAACACATTGGGATAACAGAGGAAAGAAAGGACTCTGTTAAGTGAATCATTTAAGTGACATATATTCAGAGAAGCCAAACATGGAGGACTTAAGACAAAGGATTTTTCCTGCCTTGGCCAGACAGAGCAAGGACCAGCAGTGTGCCTACACTGGACTGGTCACTTTTACCCTCCTCTTTAATTTCCCAAACCTGCTGCTCCCCATTCACTTTGATCACCCCTTTTTCCCACCTTTAGCCCTTCTCTTAGACATCATATAGGTTTCAGGTATTTCCACAATCCCCTTAAAACTTCCCATAACAAGATTTATACAATCCTTCAAACCTCTCAAATACCCCTTAGTAAGTTTGCTCTTATCTATGAGACCCATGATGATCTTGTTTCCTCTCTTTTATCAGTTGTGAAGCTCTGGCTGAAGCTCTCCAAGGCTATGCTCCACTGATCCTCTCAGTGTCCTGCAAACTCTTGGCCTTTGGTATTGTTTCTCTTACCTCCTAATCATTTAAGTTTCTATATCTAGATGTTTAACTTGTTACTTCTCCTGATTCTTATTGCTGTTTTTTAAGTTGAATTGGCATTAACCAGGTATCATCAAAGTTCAGGTGCTTTTACGTTTCAGCTGTCCACATACTTTTATCATTCACATACCCTTATAATATAAATTTTTCAGATAAACACGTTAATTAAGGGATTATGGCAGCTGCCATTTAGTAGCCTCAAAACGAGTCTGACTGTGCAGGCTTGTAGCCTTACTTTCTGGATTAGTTTCAGTTTACAATGAGCTACTCTTCAAAATCACTGTATATATCGAAAAATGGGAGAAATACACTGTTTTACACTTTTCCTGCCAATGAAAATGTTTTGGTACTGATTTACTGAGTCCGATGTTCATCACACCAATGGATATTACCAATCTTTCTTTGCTTTCAACCGTCTCATATTGTATTGGTTTATTAACTGTAAAGAAGAAGAGTTGTCTTTTTTTCCTTCAGCTGTGAAGTACATGGTATAGTGGAGTCCTCGTCTATGACTGTTACTACTACTGCCTCACCAACAGAAATAACAAAAACCCCCAGTATTAAAGAACATGCTTATACAGAATAGTTGAACTTCCCTCTGCAGCCTGGCCTTTGGCTGCTGATGCCTATCTCTAGTAATCTGCTGCCTTAATTCATTGCATCACTTCAATTTCCTGTATTAAGGCCTCTCAAGGTAGAGACCCTATTTTTCTCTATCTGATGTAGGAGAGTTAATCTCCACTAGGCCACTACAAAGGAAATAATAAAACCCAACAATTATGAAAATGTCACTTTCCTTTTTCTAGCAGGACCATATGTCACATCTCAGAAAAATGTCAGGGTTTCCACAGGCCACAGTCTTGTTATCGATGTTTTTGTATTGCACAGTAAAGCACATAGATTCAGAGTTCAATGATTTTACAACGTTTTCCGGCAGAATGCAAAAATGTTATCCCTAATGGTGATGTAAAAAAAAAACCAAAAGAAACAAAAACCTGAGTTTTCAACACGACAGAGAATTCTGATTTTCTGTGTAAAGACAATATTTCATCATCAGTACAAAAATTTCATAGTATAACAAAAAAAGCCCAGCAGAACCAGAACACGTGATTCCAAGTTCTCTAAGGCAAACTCCTTACTTCTCTTACTAAGATTAAAGTTGAGTCATTCTGAACAACAAGTGAAGCCTGAGGAGTGTGGATGTCTCCAGCTCTTTTAGTGACATGCCCTTGAGGAGTTATGCCTCATCATTCCTCACTAGACAAAATCTTTGAGGGTTTTCAAGGACAGATATAAAGAGACTTTGTTGCAATATTGTAGCCCGAAGGAAGAGAGCAGTATGGGCAGGTTTGTGTCCATTATAATCTTTGAATATTTCAGAAATTAAAATGTCTATATAAATGTGATGTTTGAACTATTTCACTATGAGGCAGTACTAGTCTACATTTCAATGTTACTGAATTTTACCGGAGACATTTCTAAGTGAAACAAGAGAAAAATTATCTGTATTCTTGAATAGAATTTGATGCAGAGAGAATATCTTTAGTTTCTGTAGCAATTGTAGAGGTGGAAAAGAAGAAAGGCAATCAAAATCAAGCGGAAAAATGGGAGGAATAATAGACAGGGATACCTATTAGATGCTGTTACAAGGCACATGGTTCTGAAAAGGAAACCTGTTCAGAAGATGCTGTAATCTGCAGGAGGTACTTTCTGAAGTTGTTTTGGGGCAAACAAACAAACAAGCAAACAAATAAAACCCCTCTGTTCCTAGGTCCGGTTGAGTATGTCCAAATTAAAGAAATCTAAATAAAATAAAGTAAAATAGAAATTCACAACAAAACCATAGTCACCTCAAAGTATTATTTACTCTTTATTTAGCTTTTACAGAACTAAAAATTAGAACCAAATTAAGTAATTAAAAATTAATAAAATAATATAGGAATTAATGAGATGTTAAAATTGGAAAATGAAATAAATCTTTAAGTGTTGAAAATGAGTTTTTAGATAACTCATTGAGTTTTTAGATAAACTTTTTCAACTTTTCAGCTTTTTTTGTTACATCTTCATTGACAACAATGCTTCCTAATAAAGTAAAAATAATCCTGAAAGTTTCACTTAGATGTTATGCTAGCTAGAAAAATAATTATGCAATTGAAATTATTTATTTAAAACGTACTATTTCAGTTGTCCTCTCTTCCAGCGTAGCAGCCAGCTCAGACAGAAGTGGTGCAAACACCTGTTTACATCATCTAATTATCATCAGATTGTGTTCAAATGTTATACCTCTAGAATCTCTCAGGGATATACTTGTTAACTTGAATTTTAAAATGTCCAGCTTAAGAAACAGGTTTAGAAAAAGAATATGAAGTAGAACAACATAAAAAGACAAACCACCAAACTCCTCCACGATAGATTGTAGAAACATACTGAAAGGTGTGAGAGAGAAAGTCATTTTGGCTACCTTACTGCAAAGAAAATATAACTCAGAAACAGTTGTAACAGAACTTCTTTCCTCATTTCTTTATTTTATAGTGGATTGAGAGTTAACACTCATTTAGCATATGAATGTGAATCATTCATATGAATATGAACGGCTGAGTATGTTCAGACATTTATACTATGTACAAAAACTTCTGTCTTCCATTACACATTTTAAAGCAGCTATAACAAATAAAGAAGACGTGCACAAGAATAACCAACTTAGCTTTTTGAGACCTCAGAGGATTATTTTTTTTTTCTCCCTGAATAGTTTGCAAACACAGAGAATGTTGAGATACTGTGAAAAATCAATGTAACACAGTCTCTTCGTGTGAAATCTGTATCTGGTAAGGGAAAAAAACAACTTTCATAAGACACTAGTTGCAAAAGATTTACTGGGTAATTCTACAGTTTTAAGCAGTTTGGTTAACCATCAAATACTTAACTAATTGCAACTCTGAACCAAAATAAAATCTGTGTTTCTGAGATTTCTA
This sequence comes from Burhinus oedicnemus, assembly GCA_008921705.1. Taxonomy (NCBI): domain Eukaryota; kingdom Metazoa; phylum Chordata; class Aves; order Charadriiformes; family Burhinidae; genus Burhinus; species Burhinus oedicnemus. The sequence continues at coordinate 2,051,932 of VFFE01008969.1, forward strand.
CAGTGTTCAAAATATACCCTGACACAAATTAAATGTTGCATTGTAATGAAATTTTTATTAATGGGTGTTATCTCTGGACAAGACTTAAGATTGGTTTTACAGTTTTTGTAAGTATTATGAAATATTTACTATTATAAGGATTCTTATTTTGTAAAAATAGTTGTCTGACAAACTGGCTGCTTGCCCTTTCTCACAATTTTCATATTTCCCTGCCATAACTGGCTATAGGTCTTTCCTCACCTGCTAAATTATTGAGTAACAGTTTTCTTCAGAGCCTTCTTGAAATGAAAAATAATCAGTTGAACTTGACTCACTAGGGGTTAAACAGCATTATAACAGCTATTTCTAAAATTAAACTGTAGTTTGATTTCAAAAGTAATCAGACTGTTGGGCTGGATTAAGGAATGGCACTGTTCTTATAAATGTGATTTTATTAATTAAGAAATCATTAAGGAATTTTTAAATTAATCTCTGCATCATGAGTGGCAAAAAGTCATTTCAGTTTCTAATCATAATTTGTTTAAACTCCTAGGGGTAAAAAGTAGTTTGTGATTTGTATTTTCTTGCATTTTAACATCATTGAGGAACATTCCACTTCTACAAACTGCTTTTTAGACGTCTTGTTTCTGATATTTCAGATGTTTCCAGGGAAAAATTAATTTAATTGAATGAAGGATGGCCATGTTTAATGATTATTGTTACTAAATGTATCCTTCTGAAGTACTTCAGGTTTCATGAGCTTTTTTTAAAGGAGTAGAGAAAGTTGCTGCTGAATTGGACACATAATTCAGCAAGTTTTTATGACTACAGGCAGAAAATAAGTATTAAAGGTTGAGGAAATTCCAGAGCAGGTCTGCCAAACTTACCCAGGTTCTTACAGGATGATTATCCAGTAGGATCTGACTATTTAAAAGTATATGAAGATCTGCAGTGTGTCTTTGGAAATAATATTTAACCTATATCAACAACAGAGCTAACCAAAATGCTAAAATACGTATCAAAATGTTCAAGCAAAATAACTTTTTTTTTTCCTTTTTTTGAGAATCTCTTTTAGCTGAAATAGTACTTTTCATTAAAAACATAATCAGTTACAAATGTTTTGACAACATATTGGTAATTTTCACAAGCAGGTGACTATACTATATTCTTGTATCACTGCCACATAGACATTTTTCTGTAGACATTTGCAAGTGCTCCACAGAAACGGTTATGGTTGCTTCCTATAAAAGGAAAGAGAAGCTAGAATTTAAACAAATAAGCAGTCATGGATGTGCCCAGACTTTTTTTTTAATCATCATTGAGGAACATTATCACACCAGGCAAATTATATAGCCATAAATTTCAAGTTAAGAAAGACTGGCAAGGATAAAAACTAATAATTAGAGTTTAAAATTAGCAAGATCTTGAGACACTGCTTTTCTCAGCTTACTTCCTTGGACATTCTCACCAATGCATAGCTGGGATATTCCTGCTGATGTTGACTCCACAACTCAGGCAACAGAAGCAAAAATTAAAGTGAATTGTTTCCATGAGCATCATAGGTCAGATTTGTTGAGATCACTCTCACCACTTTTGCTGAGGTGCAATATATAACTTAGTCTGCTAGCACATGGAAGATGCTCTTTATCGCTCCTATTCTTTATATTGTATTTGGTCCACCACTATTTATGAATAAATTATGAAAATAGGAACCAATTTTTCTGTAGACCTTCTGAACTAAACTTCCAGTCTGTTGACTGGAATTTAAAGTGATCTTGTGTTATCCTAAGAAAGATGTACAGCAATCAGATCATTAACCTTTTGCTACTCTCTATTTAATTCTCCTCAAAATGCTGCAAAAATATAAGCTTCCAGAGTATATTATAATTCAAACTAAAGTTGGTATCGAGAGGCAGAAGGACATGTTTCCCTACATTCTGGCTCTAAACTCAGAACAAATTCAGCCCTCTGGTGCAGATCACCCATGTAGCACACTGTGCAGGAAAGGGTTTCCGCCTCAGCATGAATAATGTCCACCCTAATTTTGTCAGCTGTAAGGATACAAGTTATAAAAGCAATCCTGTCATTAGTTGTAAAATAGGGTTTGATGTGTAGGCCTGTATTTTAACAATGTTTTGCAAGAAGTTCTGGACAAGTTCTCAGAAGAGGACATTTCGCCTGGTTTCACCTATGAAACCATCGCACCGATTCTTACTTGCTTTACTTCTGAAATTTACTTTGGTAGTACTGTTTACAAAGTAGTAATATCTCCAGGCACATTTGGCGTTTTCCAAGAAATAAGTAGGTTGTTTGCATTTAATCATTACTTATTCACCTCTCCCAAAACAGAGATTTTAATAAAGCTAGCAATATCAGAAAAAAATCCTCCACCTTTTTGAGAAGAAGAAGGAGACAGACTGCCTCAGTTTAATATATGTAGAATTTTTTTCAGCTATGGGAACTAAAAGAATGACCAGAAAATCCTATTATTTAGCAACATCCTGTTAACTTGATAGAATAAAGCCAAGTTCTCCTTTGTTCTTTTAATACTTTTTCCTGAAGAATGAATTTAAACATTTCACTTTTTCATGAAGGAATTAACATATATGGTAAAGGATCAGGGCCAGCACCTGGGCACTGTGGTATTTATGCAGGTCTCTGGGGTCTCCAGAATCATACTTATCACTCCTGCAGACACATCCTTGTTGCCAAGAAATCCTCTGAAAAAGCCTGCTTGAGTAAAATTAGTCTTTTAAAACAACCTGAATAAAATATTTGAGCAGTTAGAGAGAATCAAAATAATATTTGAAGAAATTACTGTTTCACAAGTATACAACATTAAACACAGTGCTCTTGAAGACTCTTTTTTTCTTTAAGAAAGCCTCCCATTCAGTGATTACCTCGTTTGGGAAACTGTAATTTCCTATAATTACTTCATTGCTGTTGGTGCACTGACTGTCAGTTTGGCATTAGCAGTGTTACATGCTCTTTTAAAGGGTCACCATTACCAATTCCAGTCCAGGCCGGATAGTCTGACATGACAATAACAGGATGGAAAGGTTACTTCTTAAACATATTAGCCATGACACACAGCACTATCTAACTGAAATGAAATTTGACAGTTTTTGGTGTGCAATTCCATCAGTTTTAAAAATGGACTAATGGTCTAATTAATTCATACTGCTGAGAAACATCATAGTCTCAAGAACGAGCACTCTTTAGTGATTTTGTATCCTAACATTTCATAAATATTTTTAAAAATACCTTAAGAAAAAGTAAAAAAATGGTCAGTGCATTTTAAACCTATTAGACTGAACTGGTGACATGCGAGCACAGTAGTTTAGGTATACTTTCATATGAACTGTTTCCCTTTTGGAAAACGTCCCATTGAATACTTTCTACTGGCTTTGGAAATGATTTGTCAAAAGATGCTACTGCAGATGTTTCCATTTGAGAGGAACCCGGGAAAGAAGTAGAGGGAGAGGCACATCTCTGCCCAAACTGCCTGTTACTCTTGTTCAAGAGCAGATCCAGAAACTAAGATTTATCCCCTTTAGCAGCAGAAGCTGAAACATTTTTAAAAGGTTTTTCATGAAAAAATATTCCATAAAGTGTCATAGCACTGGTGACAGAATAGAGATACACCCACTCAGAAAGCTTCATGTAAAATTTTTACCTTTCAGGTTCTATTTTCACAGGAGGATGACATAAATATGTTACAATTTTTTGAGCAGGACCTTTCTAGTGTCTTGTTTATGTAGCACTCAGCAATAAGCAGAGTGGGAGCATTACTTTGCATATTATTAATTTGATTTCTGCAGGTTCTCCTGTGACTCTCCACAGTCATCTACATCTGTGAAGTTATGGACGATGACACTATGCTGACTTCTGTTCTTTTCAGAATTTTATAAATGGATTATTATTTCTGAATTGGGAACCTGAGTCAGGGTATTATTTGTACAAATAACATTAAAATGTAAAGACAATACGTAGACATACCCAGACTGGCAAAAAAATGTGAAAAATCACCTAACAGAAATCAGGAAATAAAATATTTCCATCTAATGAAAAGGAAATTTTTACCTCTACATTTTGCAATGAATTTTCCAACATTTATATCTTGATTGAGGTTAAATATCATGTTAGTTACCAAGATACCAGAGAATACTGCTACTCTTGGCTAGAGGAAAGGTCAAAAGTACATAACATTAAGAGAAAATCCTAGGAGGGAGCCATGAAAAGACATTTCAAACAGCAGAAGTTATCTGTGGAGAGGCTCTGTATAGTTTGTTCAGGCATACAGATATCATTAAAGTAATTGTGATATCAGAGAGATCAGAAACATTTGAAAGGTTTAAAATAATTGAATTTTGTTCCCAGAAGCTAGATGAAAAATTCACCTTTCTTAGATTTTGAAGAAATATTTGCTATAGCAGTTATAAAGTAAGGAGACTAATGAACAGAAGTAACCATGATGCACAGGTTAAGATCAGCAGTTTTAAAAGAGTTAGCCAAGGAGCAATCTGGTCTGCCGATGTCCTGTTTCAAGCTTTGAAACACTAGAAAGTCCAGGACAGTGGAACAAACTTCATGCTGTGGCAATGAAAAGGAAAAGTTTCATCTGGATTCACCAAGTAATTATCAATCTATCAACCGCATGCCAATCTGTTGAAAAATAACAGGTAGGACTCAATTAATAAAGAAGGACGAGGCCACGTTAACTGGCGTGAATTATACAAAAGGGCTGATAGTGTACTTAATAATTAAAGGAAGGCAATTAATTCAAATCAGCATGGATTTATGGAAAGTAGATCTTAACTTAGATCCTAGTTATCTTGGAAGGATCTTTTTTTTTTTATGCAGTTATAAATTTGGTTGATAAAAACAATAGTGCTGATACAGTATGCTTAGATTTTAAAAAGGCATTTCTTTTAATATCACAACTATTCAAATAAAATTGTTCTCATTTCTTATTCAAAATGTAAAGTAGCCTGAACACTGAAATCAATGAAACACTGATTAGTTGATAATGTGAGTAAAAAGAAGAATTGCCTGTTACCAGGATGGTTGTCTACTGGGGTCCCAGATACCTAGTCACGCCTAATACTTATTTCACATAAACTAAAATGACCTTAAAAAACCTCTAGTCCTAACAAATAAGATTTGTAAATGACACAATAATCAGAGTTGTAATCCTGGATTACCTGATGAGCCAGAAATAAAAGCAACACCACCACCCCCCCAACCCCCCACAGTTTGCTTTTCAATGTCAGTAAAGGCAAAATTGCGTTGCTAAGTACCAAGAACATGGGTCCTATTTCTAGGATTAAAGACTCTGAATAACTTCAAAACCAAATTACTACAAGCCAATGTCACATGAAAAATAATAAGAAGAAAAAAAAAGCTCTGGTGGATAAAATAATAAATATTGTGTATATATGTCAGTTCCTTTACACAACTCCTACTCGAATACAGTGTTTATAATTCACAGAGTATGTTGAGGAGCTGGAGAGGGTTCAGAGAAGCACTGTTATTGATTTAAAAGTGTGGAAATTATGTCTTTTAGTGAAAAATTCAAGTCCTTATACTAATGGAAATGTTAAATGTGGCCTGTCCAGGCATAAACTACTCTTAGAATACAGAATAGCCAATAGAGCGTTTTATATATTAACAGCATGATGTCACAAAATTAAAGATGGAAATTCTTAGACTGAAGTAAGTACACATTTAATACCCTAAGAGATTAAGCACTAGATCAACTTTACCACAAGCTTTTGCAGCGTCTTTGTCAACAAATGTGTTTTGTTTTAAAACTTGAGGTTTTTTTGTCCTCAAATATTTGCTACAACTATAGAGATTTTATAAAGTCTATTGTCTGATTTAGAGACATCAGACTAGATAATTGCAGTAGTTCCTTTGGTGTTACTTAAGAATACTAGCTCACTCTAACACTGTATATTGTGTTTCTTAAGACATTAAATTGGCACTTACACTAATAAATTATTTTTATAATTGTATGGAACAGTTCAAGATTGGTTTTGAATACATCTTAAGAGAAAGTTACGGAAACCTTCTCAGCAGGCTGACACTTGTTGACCTGATTTCTACTTTCATAATACTTTGTGGGCCAATATATTTTGCTGATACCATCCCCTGAGCCACACTCATTACAATTCTTTGTATCTATTCATATCTGCACCACAGAATCATATCTGGAAAGCTCTATTTTCATCTTCACAAGACAGCTAAAATTATTCATAAAGCTGTAAAGTAATTACTTTGCAATTACCCATATTTATATTACATTTTCACCTAGCCAATTGACATCATTGGCCCAGTGACATGAATGCACGTATTTCTGCATGAAAAAAAGAAACAACATGCTAATGAAATGTGGTGGAATATAGCATTTCATGTCCTCATGTTAGATGAGAAGAGTTCAAGACCAGTGACACTGTTTTGGAATTATGCATGTGGATACTTCAGATTGGAAAAAAAAAAAAGGATGTTGTTTGATATCACATTTGAAAATTCTGAGGTACACTGAAGTTACGAATCATAAGCACTTTAACATTTATTGTGTTCTATATAATTATTATTAACTACAAAGATATTTAAAATCTGAATGTTTTTACAAGTTTTTCCTTTGGGACTAAACCCTGAAGTTCTAAGTCAGGAAAAAATATTTTTATGACTTTTTTTCCCCCTTAAAACCAGAGTTATTCGTGACATAAATCAGAAAAGTATTAATTTGTATTATTTAATCTGTGTAAAATTAATATATTACCTTCAAAATAAATGTGTTGTTGTTTTTTTTCTTTGAAGCTAAGTGTTACCAAATACTAAGGAGTAGCATGATGGTTGGGTGATGTTGTACCTTTCTTTTATTCCATCTCTGGAACATATACGCAGACAAAAATATTTACCCTAACTAGATACTAGCTTCCATAAATGACTATCAAAATGAAACCTAAATGAAGTCTAGAGAAACTAATGATTTCTCCTGGCCCTCAATTCAGCCAAACTCTGCAGATGTTTCCCTTGGTATTTTTTGAATCAGGAGAAAATAACAGGCTTTGAATTCATACGTGTAAGGGTGAATCAGTACTCGCTGAAATACACTGAATCCATCTATTAATGATCAGACAGAGAATATAGCAAAACAAATACTCCTTCTCTTCCCAATATTTCCTTGACAACATATCCAGATCTCTTCAAGGCTACACCTTCACTTCCAAGTGGTCAAGCCACCATTATCTTATCATCAATTCTGTAATATATTACAAGTTAAATGAAGTTTAATATCAATGCAAATTTAGTTTATACAAAACTTTTGACTTGTGTTGTCTTATAGCAGTAATGGTAGTCCAAGGCAATCAATATAGGGTTCTTTGGTTCTGCATCCCAGGAATTAAACCTCAAATATGTAGTCCTTCAAAGTGCACAAAATATCTCTGCCAGAGCTATCTTTCATAACCGAGATGACCATCAATCTCTCAACTATTTCAGGCTAATTCTAATGAAGTATTAGTGCAATATCTCTTTCTTGGAATTCATCAAATTAAAAAAAAATGATGTAAGGTTTTATATCATGTCTTTGAAGTGTAACTGCTTTTCTATTTATTTGATATCGTGGAATAACCTTCACTTTCCCCAGGTCTCCCATCTTTGTTGCCTGAATTCTGTTAACCCGAGGTGGCACATGAATGATGAAGTAAATTAAATTTGACATTTTTATTGACTAAGTCATTGAAAGAGAAAAAGTGACCACCACTGGTTTCCTAAATGTTGTATCTGTATGGAAAAAAATTGACCTTTATTTTTCTAACAACTAAAATTCTATTCAGAAAAAAATTATTTCCTCATACAATAGCTGGAATTACAGTATAGGTGGGTCATGTGTCACTTGTTATTAAAGTGGCTGATTACTTTGAATAAAGACTCCTTTGTTACACTTGCTCATAGTATTTGACCATTCAGACCACTATTTTACTCATTTGCGATATTGCTATGTCCATTTGTTGCTTTTCTGATGTTTATCCTAAGTAATTTATGAGGCATTATTGATGAAATTAAAAGAAAATACTGTTCTCCTTGTGTTACAATCATAAAAATCAGAAATACTATCCCATCTATCTCATGTATCTGGGACTTCAGTTTTGATAAGGGTGTTGTCCAGATGCCATAGGTGCTCTTTGCTCATTCTTCTGAAAACATCTATAAACTTCACCTTTTATAAATCTCTGCAATGTCAGTCCACACGTGGTCAGATCTGTTAGGTCTCAGCAACTAAACACTCTGGAGACTCAGCATGTTTCACTCCATGCAGTCTATATCCACTACTCATACTGAATCTTGAGTTTGTAGAGAAAGCAAGGGTTTTTTTCTCCAAATGTTTCTTCCAGGGCTAAGGACCATAATGCAACTTGGAACAAAACAAATAAGGAAGACCACTGGATTTTTCTATAGTCAACAAGAAAGAAAAGAAAAAACAACTTTCTGAAATATGGAAAGAACAGGAAAAAGAAAAAATGGGGGATGGACTAAAGGAGCAAACACAAGTAGCAGAAAGAGGAAAAAGAAAACGTTTCTCATGGCCTGTCAAAACCTCCTGAAAACCAGAGTGAACTACAAAGTTTCCTTAGAGGGAGACACAAAACAAATGACTGCTTTCCAATCTTACTCATCACTTACATGCATCCCTTTTGAAAATCCCAGTCTGAAAATTAAGATTAACAGGAAATTAACAGATAACAGGAAATTACTGTCAAATAAAATCTCTAGCTAATTAAAAACAACACCCTCCTGCCCTCCCCACCAATCAAACAAAAGTGCATCATAAGTATGGCAGGCTGTAAAGAAAAAACTGAAACATACCAGACTATATGTAACCTGAAATCGCTCTGGCCTACATAGCCATTCTGATACACTTTTTAGTTACATGATCATTTAGTATTTCCCAGAGGATCCCTACCTCATTTAGGTACCATGTACTGGAAATAGACAGGATTATATGTTTCAGATAGCTGCAGTTCAATTTTCAGGGGTCCTAAGTGTTGACCGTTTAAACTGAAATCAGTGGGAGCTCTGCTCTGAATTAAAGTTCTGTGAAAGTGCTAAGAAAACTGGAAAAAAAGTCAGTCTCTCAGCTTCTTGGGTAAGACATAAAAACTGGTCATATGTGACCAAGTTCCCTAGTGAAGTGGGGGATCATATAATATCACCTCAGAAAACCACTGTAAGGACAAATTAATTGACAACCTGGAAGAGTGAAAGTATTCTGAATGAAGACTCCAGAGTCTTCTGGAGCCTTTCCAGAGTCAAGCCCTTATGAAAACCTGTAATTCTTTGTCTGTTGAAGATTTGCTTGGTATAGAACAGACAGGACTAGCTAGGACTGGTATAGAATAGGTAGGACTAGATAAGACTCCACAAATAATGAAAACAAATAATAATGATTTTATAAGAAAAACACTAAATGCCTGTGTTTCAGCATTACACAGAAATGACTGCAGTCAACCATCCTGGACATAAACATAACCAATTTCATTAGCTGTCTTCTGTTTATATGATACATGGTCACTACCCTTTTAGAGCTAAGCATGTGTCCATCATAGCAGTAATTTTCTCTGTAGCTATAATGTTGACGGTTCAGGTACTAGAGGACAATATCATAGAATCACAGAATCATACAGTGGTTTGGGTTGGAAGGGACCTTTAAAGGTCACCTAGTCCAGCCCCCCTGCCATGGGCAGGGACATCTTTCACTAGATCAGGTTACTCAACACCCCATCCAGCCTGACCTTGAACGCTTCCAGGAATGGGACATCCACAACTTCTCTGCGCAACCTGTTCCAGAGTTCACAATAGTAAAGAATTTCTTCCTTATGTCCAATCTAAACCTACTCTCTTTCAGTTTAAAACTGTTGCCCTTTGTCTTACTACTACAGACCCTGGTAAATCACAGAATCACGGAATCATGGAATCAAGGAATTTTCAGAGTTGGAAGGGACCTCTAGAGATCATCTAGTCCAACTCCCTTGCTGATGCAGGAATGCCTACAGCACATTACTCAGGACTGCATCCAGGCGGGTCTTGAAAATCTCCAGAGAAGGGGACTCCACAACCTCCCTGGGCAGCCTCTTCCAGTGCTCTATCACCCTCACCATAAAGAAGTTTTTTCTTACGCTTGAATAGAACTTCCTGTGTTCCAACTTGTGCCCATTGCCCCTCGTCCTGTCACTGGGAACCACTGACAAGAGTCTGCCTCCATCCTCCTTCAACCCACCCTTTAGATACTTAGAAGCAAGAAGAAGGTCTCCCCTCAGCCTTCTCTTCTCCAGGCTACAGAGTCCCAGCTCTCTCAGCCTTTCCCCATAAGGGAGGTGCTCCAATCCCCCAATCATCTTTGTTGCCCTACGCTGGATTCTCTCCAGTAGTTCCCTGTCCCGCTTGAGCTGGGGAGCCCAGAACTGGACACAGTATTCCAGTTGTGGCCTCACCAGTGCCGAGTAGAGGGGGAGAATGACCTCCCTCGACCTACTGGCCACACTCTTCCCTATGCAGCCCAGGATTCCATTTGCCTTCCTGGCAACAAGGGCACATTGCTGGCTCATGGACCCCCAGATCCTTCTCCTCAGAACTGCTTTCCAGCAGGTTCACCCCCAGCCTATATTGGTGCCTAGCATTCTTCCTCCCCAGGTGCAGGACCCGACACTTGCTCTTGTTGAACCTCATTAGGTTCTTCTCTGCCCACCACTCCAGCCTGTGCAGGTCACGCTGGATGGCAGTGTAGCCCTCTGGAGTGTCAGCCACCCCTCCCAGTTTGTTATCATCAAACACAATTGGCTTTCTGGGCTGCGAGTGTACATTGCCATCTCATGTCCAATTTTACATTTGCTAATATCCCCAAGTCCTTCTCCACAGAGCTGCTCTCAATTCCTTCATTATCCATTCTGTACTGACACCAGGGGTTGCCCCATACCCATGTGCAGAGCTTTGCACATGGCCTTATTGAACTCCGTGAGGTTCACATGGATCCACTCCTCAAGCTTGTCAAGGTCCCTCTGGATCGTACCCCTTCCCTGAAGTATTAACTGCACCACTCAACTTGATGTCATCTGCAAACTTGCTGAGGGTGCAATTAATCCCACAGTCTATGTCATTAATAAAGATATTGAACAATATCAGTCCCAATATGGATCCTTAAGGGACATCACTTGTTACTGATCTCCACTTGGACATTGATCCATTGACTGTAACTCTTTAGATGCAGTCATCCAGCCAATTACTTATCCATCGAATAGTCCATGTATCAAATGTAGCTACAAGGATGTTGTGGGGAACCATGTCAAAGGTCATACAGAAGTCAAGACAGATGGCATCAGTTGCTCTTCTCTTATCCACCAATGCAGTCACTCCATCATAGGAGGCCTTCGTTAAGCCACATTGGCTGTCTCTAATCACCTCGCTGTCATCCATATGTGTTTTCCAGGAGAATCTGTTCTATGACTTTCCCAGACACAGAGGTGACGCTGACAGGTCGGTTGTTCCCAGGGTTCTCCTTTCTACCCTTTTTAAAAATGGACATGATATTTCCCTTTTTCTAGTCACTGGGGAATTCACCTGACTGCCATGACTTTTCAAATATGACAGACTGGCTTGTCAACTGTATCAGCCAGTTCCCTCAGGACCCTGGGGTGCATCTCATTGGGTCCCATGGACTTGTGTATTTTCAGGTTCCTCGACAGTCTAGAACTTGATCTTCTCCTATGATGAGTGGGACTTCATTCCCCCATTCCCTGCCTTGAGATTCAGGGACTCGAGAGAGGTGGGAAGAGCAGTTGCCAAGATGAAAAAAAAAGTGAAGTACCTCAGCCTCCTTCATATCAGTTGTCACCAGATACCCTGTCTCATTTATCAGGGGAAATACAATTTATTTTTCTTCCTTTTCTGACTAACGTAACTGTAGATGTCCTTCTTACCATTCCTCACTTTCCTCAATTTAGGTCCAGCCGTGCCTTAGCTTTCCTGATCCTACCCCTGCACTCCTGGGCAGTATCCCTATATAATTCTCAGGATGCATGTCCCTGCTTCCACTGCATATGCATTTCCCTCTTGTGTTTCAGTTTAACCAAGATGTTCTTTCTCGGTCATGCTGGTCTCCTGCCTTAAGAACCTTATAGTCTGAGCAGAGTCAGCCTTATAGAGCATGTATTGTTTGGAACAGCATGGCATTATCTACAATAGATATTTTTTGTTTGCCTTTGGGACTAAACCCTGAAGTTCTAATTTAGGGGGAAAAAAAATTAAAAAAACCAATGTACCAAACTGCCCTGTCAGGACCAAGCAATAGCTCAGATACAGAGACAAAAGCATTAAAGCACAAAACTTCTATTTATAATCTTGCACGAGCACAGTCATTCATTGACACTAATATGAAATTCAAATGTCTGTGTTTTGTTTCTGGGGAAATGAGCACTGTTTTCAACTTATATATGCTCTAAATGCAAAATAAATCATCCAATATTACAATAAAGCCAGCAAGAATTCTAGAGAAGCTGAAACTTAGGCTGTTTTTCAGCACCGTTTTTGCCAAGATCTGTGCAAATACAGATACAGGGAAATCTTCTCTAGTTTTCTTTTAGCATAGGCAATAAAACAGACATCAGACTGATATGAAAAGTTGTACCACAGTTTTTAAATTGTTTCCCAGACATGCGTCTGTTTATTTTTGCCTATACGAAGGAAGGGCAGCACTAACTTCAAATAACCTAAAAACTCCTGTAAACTCCTGAACATTAGAATCAATTGTTCAACTCCTTCTCAAATTAATTTTGCTTACCTGATCGTCTAAGAAAGATGAAAAAAAATGCTAAAAATTCCTCCAGGCCTCTGCCAATTTTGGCCCAACAAGGCAGAAAAAAAATATTCTCAAGCCTAAAGCAAACTGTCAGACTTTTAGCACTTCTAAAAACACCTAAAAGTACAGTAGAGGGAAGGGGGATGGAATAAAGACAATGAGTTTTGTAAAGTTTTTGGCAAGCATTATAATGAAGAAGGAAGGTGAGTGTATAGAGCCAGTATCTTTCCCCTCTCTCCATCTGGTAACTGAGGCAGAGAGACTCCATGCTATGAAGTGGCCTCCCCTTCACTTTCACATTATTTTCTCTATTTTTTTGCACACCCTTCTCTATCTGTAATTTGGTCATTTCCACCATCTGTTAAAGTGGGCAGAATGGTGATAACAGCTGATCAACAACCTCCCTGTGGCTTCCAGGCAGATATTGCTTGCACGGGCAAAACAAGTTCAAATATTTTTTCAAGCAATGACAAGTAATTTGGCTAGCTGTTAATTTCAGCTGAGTACTTAACACAACGTGCAGTTTTTAGAATAATTTATGGGATTATTTTAATGATGATTCAGATTTTAACACTCTAGATTATAACTATGTACTCCATTTTTGTATCAAGGTAATAAAAACTTCAAAAAGCGTATTAGAATTCTAAACACTGCATTAATGTATTTATGCTTTATAAACACATATTAGAGACTGTTTATTCAAATTTCATCAGTGAAAGAGAATTTTCTAATAAATAAGAATTAAATTGTGTCTTTTCGGCAAAGATCTACACAGAAGATACCCTAATTTCAAACTACATTTTTATCACTTGTACATTGATGTAGTTCCATTAACTTCCATGGATTTGTCTGAAATTTTTGCCTTTTCAGAGAACAGGACAATGAAGCTCAGAGTCTCGCCAAAAAAAGCAAGTAAGTGACAATCATCTGGAAAAGGGTTCCAGAGACTGCAACTACACACTTTTTCATTCAAGACCATGTCAAAAATCCCACTGACAGGACACTAAAGAAATGTCAAAGGGGGGGGAGGAGCCAACCATTTCCTTCCACTTCTACAGATCTAGTAAATTATATGTTTATTTGCATACATACACAGTCTTGCTCTGTAACCAGACCATAATATTTGCAAGCACCCCTTGACTTGCTTTGTGCATACTTTTTCAGTTTTTGTTTTTTGAAGAGTCAATTTGAGAGTTAAATTTGGAAAATTCTCAATACAAAGAAAGCTTAATTAATTGCACAGACATTATACCTTGAACTGGAATTTGTTTTCATATTTTTGGGATTTGTGAAGAATTGAGGTAGAGAGGACAAGACTAAAAAAGGAGTCTACTGTCTGTGTATTCATGTAATTGCAAAGTTTAAGTAAATGGCAGAAGAAATAAACTACAAACCTGAAAGCTCAAGTTGCAACCTAGTTGTTATCTAATTTTCAACAGATATATTTGCTATGAACAGTGAAAGTGTTCTCTAAGCTTTGGCAAACTGACCAAGTTTTCTTTCAAATCCACAGGACTTAATAAAAATTTAGGGCATTCATTGTCTTTCAAAGTTAAGCTTATTTTCCTACATGTCATAGTTTCAGATTATGCCATTCTGGAATTTATGTACTTCTATGAAAACATCTTATGCCATTCTGCAGTGTTTCTATAGTGCTTCAAAGATCATATTTAAAATAAACATTTGTTTAAATACTATTTTTAATACAAGCACTATAAGTCCATTCACTAGCCCAATTATTAAACATTCTAATTCATATGGTACTTGATACCACTTCCACTGACTGACCAGGTAGGTGTTCTGCTATTTAAAAGGTCAAGAAAACATAATTCAGGTCATTTATCTTCCTAAAGTGGTTTTGTATCATGCGATTAAATCCTTAAAACACATTTCTGAACTAGATGATTTATTTTTGTCAAGTAATTTTAAAATGCTCCCTACATAAGGCCTCAGAATTGTAATATCCTTGATTTACTTTATATTTTTTCAAATAGTGAATATTTTAAGTCTTCCTCTGAATGGTATCTGTCAATATCACAATATGATAGCATTCAAACATTTGTTATCTGCAAATGCAGAACATCTGCTATTTTGTCACTTAGCAACACTGTGCAATAATTTTGCCCTCCCCCCCTATTATTATGCAAAATGTGTTCAGGACAAGAAATGCTTAGAGAAAAATTGTTCCTGCAGTGAGATATTTTGACACAAAAATCTTTTCTCGTTGAAGATGAAAAGCACCTTGTCATTCATTTCTAATTACAGCCTCCGTTCTGTCAGTACAGAAAGATGCCAACTCCCTGTGGTGATGTCATACATTGACATTTACAAAACTACATTGGACTTTGTCTACTCTCGGTGTTCGCAAAGATGAGTCGGTGTCAGCACTGATAGACACTGATAAAGGGAATTTATAATTACGAGCGTTAACCATGTTTAAAGTCAAGAAAAGGGCATTATGCTTTCTGATATCAATAGTTGCTGAATCATCTTCTAAAACAATGGAAAAAGCTTCATTTCATATTCCTATTCCGAGATGCTAAGACGTTAAACTGCAAAGACAACAGAGATTTCACACTCCGAGAATCAATTTGAAAAGATGTAAACTTATTAAAGATTAAAATGAACTATTTAGTGTTCTGCAATTAGTGTTAACATCCAGGCTAAAACTACCGGCGGGGAAATAGCTGAACGGAAGTGGTATAAGAGTGGTGAGAATGCAAAGCCTTTGAGAAATTCTAATCCTGGCCAAAACAGCATTAGACAGTCTAATTCAAACTAGAGATGCAGCCATATTAGCATAAATCAGGAGAAGAGATAAATAAATCCCCCTCATTAGTTCTACTTAACATAGTGGCTCTTATTATTTTTTCTGAAAGTAATAGAAAATACTTGCAGTTGTATGAGTATAAGCTAGAAGTTTATTTTACATCTTATTAGGTATTATTTACAGCTGTCGAGCTAACCACAACAGCAAGAACTTTGGAGCTCTTAACATCATTGTCCAATAGGCGTTCTTGGTAATTTCAATATGTCTTGATTTAGGAGTCCAGTTACTGAATTATTATAGGGTCTCCAAGTTATTAATGATCTCAGCACAGATATGAAACATTACTGAGTTACCTATGGTCCATAATATTTTGCTTTCCTTAACCTCAAGGAAGAAACTTTTCTGAAGCACAGCAAGATATACTATATTGCTTCTAATACCTTGGTCTGAACTAGGAACTGGATTTTCTTCTTCTTGAGCTAAGACTATTCTTAACCTCTTTTTAGCTATGTATGCTTCTTCTTATAGAAAACTGCCCTTGGGGAAACCTGTCCCAAAAGGTTATGAAAGCATAACCTTGAAAGAAAAATAAGTGGGACAAAATCAAATGCCTATTGAAGGATCACATTTTTAAGAGAGAGCCTCTATGAATTATTATTCTACTTTCTATCTAAATATTCTTGCTTCAACAAGAAAATCAAACTAAAATGCACAAAATGTATTGAATCTGTTACATAGATGATGATCTCTATGGGAATGGCACTGAACAGAGATATAAAAGAAATACCTGGTTTTATATATACTTACCTAAAAAATACTCTGCAGTGTCTGACTTATCATATATACCTCACTTACAAGATGAATATCAGGCTCTACAAGATGCTTATAATATAATATGTAATCATCATGGAACAACAGATTGGTTACTGCTGTTAATTTTTATGTGGGGGACAATTGCATGTAATCCCAGGGTCTTTTTTTTTTTTTTTTTTCTTTTGAATTAGTATTCTGCCATTTTATTACATTAGTTTCACAAATGATTCCTTTGGCAAGGTTTCAAGGTGAA